>JAOUZG010011622.1:168473-201239 GCA_026289955.1 Argiope argentata | reverse complement strand
CCTTCTATTTTGGGAATATTTTCTTATTTTGATTCAAATGGAAATCCATGGAATACTTGGCTTATCTACACATTCGAAGTCATTTTACTTTTGAATTATAATTGTTATGAATGATTTATTTTTTGTTTACAACTATCAAAATTCGATAAATCGATACACTTACGGCCTACGGGCAAACTGGTTAAGGGGTTAATGTTGCAGAGGACAAATAAGACAAAACTGCATCTAATGCATCTTAAATAAAATCAAAAAGTTAAATTAGCTTTGTCCATGCATTTAAACGTTATTCTATATCACTAAATATACAAAAAATAAATAATTTCAGTTACAAAATCATATTTTAGTTCGTATTTGATAAATGGTTTATCCGGTATTACTCCAGTATAATCCTTTTAGGTATAATGCGTTGAAATTAAAAATTATTTTTGAACGCAATGTTATAATTTACAAAAAAAATTATTGCATAAAATGCTTTTTAAAATTAAAATAAGAAAATCAGTTAAACCAGAATATTTCTAAAAGCCACCGATTTTCAATATAAATTATTGATATTTGTTTTATAACTATAGCAATCATATTTTACAAATATTAAAGGATAACATAAATTCTCTAAAGCATTTTGAAAAAATTAATAGAAAAATTAATTTTTCATTAATAAATAACACGAAAATAATCAAAACCCATTAGTGCTCTTGAGCCAAATTGTTAATCCTTTAATGTTAAAGTTTTCTTTTATAATCTTGCTCATGAATTCATCATAGGTATCTCATGCGTCTCATGTATAATTCATATATATTCGTCCATCATTTGCTCATGTATAATTCATATCCTTTCGAATTTTCAACAGTAAAAGGTATTTCATTTTTCTGAAGTAGCTCTATTTTTAAACCTGTCTTTTGAATTTGACTGATTGATTTATAGGTGCTTTTAGGCATCATTAGACAGTCACTCTAAAAGCAATAAAAATATTATCAAAAGATACGCATCAAAATAAAAAAAAAATTAAAAACTAATGGTAGAGGAATTCAATTCTTTAATGTTTTCTAGCGAAGGATCGTTCATAAAATTCTACATGTCAAAATTTTCTGTGGCAAATTTCAAATAAATAATAAATAAAAAGAAATTTGAAATAAATTGATGTCTGCTATCACAAATTTCATGTTATCACGTGAGAACATTTTTATTTTAAGGTATTGTCTATCATAATTGATTTAATTCATTAACGAACAAAAACAGGTACGCGTCGACATATCGAAAATTGTGTACATGGCGGACATTTGTGCCAAGTTGTAACTTTTTGTTTGTGGTGATTCAAAAAATGGGACAACCATTATTACCATTTTCTAATAACCCTGAAAATTAAAAACTAATGTCCCAAAAGTGATAAATCGTCAATTTTCTTTTTGTTCATTTTGTCTTCAAAAACCTCAAACCAATACAACGTTATGTCCTCACATCATAATATCATTTTAAAAACAACAAAAAATATAACAACTTTGTCATTGACTTAAATGGGGAATTAATTATTAAATTTCTATTTTTAAAGGATTTTTTTCGTGATAAATCGTAAAATGTGACAACCTTCCCATTATTTTTTAATAACATGAAAAGGGAAAAATTGATGCCTTAAAAGCAATAAATCATCAATTCGTTGCCTACGCATTTTGAAGCTTCACAAAATCCAAATCAAAACAACAACATATTCTCACATGATTAATCAAACAATTGAAGAAAAAGGAACTTAGTATCGTACAAAAAGTGACATTTTCAATTTTAAGCTCCTGTAAAAAAAATTGGGGATAATTTTTTCCAGAGATATAAAGGCAAAATACTAATCAATTTTTCAACCTGAGACTTCCTGAACACGAAGAAGACGCGCTACCTCTAGCCCAGAAAGCCAGCACAATCTTTACTAAAATACTTTTTTTTCATCCACTCAAATTCGAATATATATTTTCTTTAATTTGTAAAGCATGGTACTCGATGTTAATACAGTTTTTTCAAATCTTCATTCATTAAATTCAATTACTTTAAAAAGAGTGTTAGCAGTTTGTAATGAAAATTGAAACTAAAAGGCAGTAGTTCAATCGGTAAAATGCGAGTTTTTCTGAAAATTTCATGTGAAGGTGAAGAATGCAAGTTTAACTCTAGCGAAAATCAATAATTTTTTTTGATAAATTATTTATATAAAATATAATTATTCAGTAAAAAGTAACTGAAATTAAATTTTTCTTTATTTTCTTATGTTGCAATTGACTTAAAATGTTTTTTAATATTACTTATTTTCACTGTAACAAATTTATTTTCACCTATATCCAGTTTTGCATGAAGAGAATCTTTCTATTTTTGTAGGTATCAAATCTGCGCTGTGATTTTTTAAATATTTTTTACCTATATCAAGCGTTTTCAAAAAAAAAAAAAAAAGAAAGACAGCTTTTTTAAAAAAATTTAATTTGAAAAATCAGACTTTTATTGGTTAGAAAGCAAAACCCTTTCAAACATTCAGGCTTCAACGATTCAGCTTTTCAATAAATGTCCTATTCTTCAAGGTATATCTATTAATCAATGTAAGGTCCATGCGTCTTATTCATCGTCATTTCCCAACTCACGTTAGATCATGCAGCTTATTAATCATTCGAGACTAAAAGCTCCAGAAATTTTAATGAAACGTGGGACCGATTAATCATTTTGTATCAGCAGTATTCGATTAGACGGACACAGTTAAGACTCCATCATTTATAACAATACATTTAATGATGGACAAAAGTTCAGCAATAGACGTTTTCAATATTTCTACATAAATTATGGAAATTCGACTACTACTTTTTATTAAACGTGTTTTTGATGTATTAGGGATTTTTTATTTCATTAAATGTTTTCTGGAGCTAAAATTAAAAAGAAAGTAATTTTATTTGCTTTTTTTTACTTTCTTGTATTTGAAGTACAGATAAAGTATTGTAATTGTCGAAAAGTTCGAACTTGAGAATTTAATGACTCTATACGTTTTAGACCTTTCTGAGTCCTAAATAAATATCAATATACATATAACTATAATAAGTTCGTATAAAAGACATAATATAACCCCCTCCCTTTTTTTGGAATTATATGTCTGTCTGTCTATGACAAAGAAAACTCAAATCTACTTTGTAGACAAAAATGTGTAGATTTCTAGCAAATTTTGAGCAAAACATTTTCAAAGGAAATTTATTTACCTTCTATTTGATTATAGTCTAACAAAATTAACTACAAATTTAAAGGAATTAGATAGACAAAATTCTATACACAGATTTGATATCTATACGGTAGAGACTAGTCTATGTATGAACCAAATCCCGCAATGACTATCGCTCGATCTTTACTTTCAAATGAATGTAAACGCGATAACTCAAAAATATATTGACTTATGTATAACAAATTTGGTATATCATTCTGTCTAAAAGTGTAGTTTTGTAACGAATTTTCTTAATAGGGTGAGAATGACTAATATAAAACACAAATAATATAATATAAAACACAAATTTGGTTTTTGGATGCCATTAAGTGCACGCGAAAGATTAATCACCAAAAAACTCGCCAAAGATGCAAGAGTTCAAGACAAAAATTAATATTTGTAACTATTTTGCGCCAATGCCATAGAAGATGTTCTCTGTTTTACCAAAATCCTCAATCTCTTGTGGAGAATCAAGTATATTATTCGCGAAAGGTTTGGAGATATCACATCTGCTGGTTTTAAATCATGAGAATGGCCAGTAGTTCATTTACACCCAAAAAATATATATTGTTTTGTAAATATTTCTTCTGATTTCGTAGATTTGTAATTTTTAGGAATAACATTGAACATTCACACACCTCAAAAACATAAGTTACATAACGCCATCCTGTGCTCCCGGTGCCTATAACACTAAGTTATCTAACCAGTTGGATGAGCACAAGATGGGAGAAAGAGAAAAAAAGGAAAAAATTGTTAAAGAAAAAAAAGAGACGATAAGCATTCAGAGATTTCCAGAGAGAATGCCATCGGAGTCAAATCTTGCACGAATCTTTTCAATTTTTTGCTGAAGTTATAACTGGATAGAGGGGACAGGAATACTGAAACAAACGTGATTATGGGTTGAACTTACAGGGGAATTATATTACCCATTGTAAGGGGGAAAAATGATCAATTAAATTGCGAGCATTTGTATGGCATGTATAAGCATATAAACAACCACCGTAGAATCAGAAATATGAAGCTTCCGTCTGGGTCCTAAAGTTTTGATTTCCATTATGAGATCTGCACTTTTGAGGGACTTTTTAAGTTATAATTTCGGTTCACCTCAAAGACAGAAAACAGATGAAGAACAACCAAGCCCAAACAAGGATTCGAACCCAGGACGTCGGCTCTTATTTCAGAAAGTAGTCTGAATATCAAAATTGTAAAGCACTCGATATAGCTGTACTTTTAAAATCTAAATAAAAGATATTATAAGAATGCATATGAAATCCTAACTATAATGTTTATGTGTCATTGTTTATTAGAAAAGAATACTTTAATCCGTATAATTTCCTCTAACATTCACTATAAATCATAAAATACAGAAATTTTTGTAATTAAAAAAAACTTATTGAACGAATTTTTGTTTACAATTTAGCTCTCCGTCAATTTAAACTTTCTCAATAAAAATGCTTTAAACGCATTTACTTTTAAGATTTCTCATCTCCATTAAGCTGTGACAGATGGTATTAGAAGAATTATAGTGTCATAGCATTAAAAGATTATGTATGAAAGATTTTACCCGAACATATAATTCCTAAGTTAATCCAAGATCTGAGAAGAATTTTGCGTAATCATGAAACTCAATCTTTCGCAAGTATTTATCGTTTAGAATAATATATCTTTCTATTATTTAAGTTAGTTATGTATATTTTACAATAATATCATTTACTCTCTTAAAACCTTTAATAGTAAAAATTCCTTAAATTAAAGATATTCTTTTAGATAATTTATTTGTTAGAAATTATTAACATAATGATTATTTTTGCTTTAAAGCTCTTCTATTTGCACTCCCATTAAAATTTGATGGCATTTAAAATTATTACTATTGAGAATTCTTTGTGTTAAACCTGTTTTATTAAATTATCAGTCACCATTGGCTACCTGTTAGTTCTTTATATTTATTATATTCATTGTGAATACGAACTGCCATTTTTGAATGAAATCACTTAACATTATAATAAGTAACTTTCCACGTATTGTATGTTCGCGATTTTAATGTATTATAGTATAGTTCTTTTCATGACAGTCGCCTTTGGTGACCAGCTGGTTCGCTGGGGATATTGGTTATTATTTAGTTTCAATTAAATTATTTAGATTTATTTTCAAGCCCGTGATTCCACCAAATTATCAGGCATTGAAATCGTGCTGTTTTACTAACCTTGCATATTTTATCTTCATGTGTGCATGAACCTTTCTACGAAAGACGAGTTCTCTGAGATCATGGCTCTAGTGAAAACGTAAATATTCGGTAAATTACTTTTCATGATGTTGTTCGTATTTTTTTAATCATCTCGTAATTTGTAAAAATAAGAAATATTTCTTTCAAGCTTTCAACAATGGAAGAAAATCAAGTGATTAAATATTTCATGAAACAATAAAAACCCTTTGAATTTCAGGGTAACAAATGTTATCTATTCTCAGAAATTAGATAAAAAATTATAAAAACTTGCCTAAATTCAGAAAAAATCTGCAATGTTATTAAAATGGTATAATTAAAACGACTATTTTTAAAATTTTAAAGCTTATAAAATTTATTTTTGCATAATTAAATTTTCTGATGTTCTTGAAAAGGAAGCAAAATTTTGCCTAATATTTAATTAATTAAAAAAAATCATTCCCTTTAACAATGTATATATCTGCTAATTTAATAGCTTTAGATCAAATGATCTGATCTATAAATGCCACCATGCACTTACTATACACACACTTTCATCTTCGCTATTAGTAGACATATTATTGCACTAAATCTTTATTATTAGTATTTACACAGTTTTTACTAAGTTATTAATACAAAGTTTTTATATTATTTGTTATTCTATTCCCATGATAGTATATTTTGTTGCATAATATTGTTACGTTTTTAGTCTAGCACAAACAAATTTATTTACAGCTATTTACAGGATAATTGATAAAGTAAAAATTTCAGATAAACACAATCCAGCCGTCATGAGTCACTTACAGCGTAAATGCAAACCTTACGCACAATAAAAACAGTCTGCAAAACAGCTATCGTATAGCAAAGAAAATAGTAAATCACATCGAGTTCAATAATACAACGTTAACAGCAAACGAAAACACAGCTCACTAATAACAAGCGAGAAAAGTAATCTGCTAGTCCAGCAAGACGCTTCTCTTCCGAGAGGAAACTCTAACTAACTGAAACTAGTCGGCGATCCGTCCCTTATATAGCCGTGCAAGCACGCACACAAAAGTACACGGACATTCATGTAAGATCCAACGGCTACCAGACTATTCCTTTCGCCAAACCAACCCGGCTGGCTCGGAGCTCCTCGTCAAACGTCGCCAACTTAGGCTTCCTTCCACGGCGCCCACCCGCTTGTACCAATATTGTAAATTATATTATTTAATAGTAAACAACATAAGAAAATATTGCTTAATATCATTCAATATAATGCAATATAATTGTGATGTTAAGGTTATATAATATTCATTAAAATATTCCATAAAATGAAATATTAAAAAAATCTATTTGAAAAATCATAAAATATTAATCAAATAAAAAATACTAATAAATATTTTATTAAATATTAAACATTAATTTATCATAAATTAAAAAAAAATATTCCTTTAAAAATATCATGTTTTAAGCTACACCTATCGTGCTTTTATTCTAATTAATTATAATTTTAAATTAGGTGTATTTGATTATAGTTTAATTTAAAACTATAAGTTAATTTATAACTATGACCGTAACTCCTGTCTACATAACTGTAAATAAAATATTTGTAACATTTTATTTAATCTAATGATCAAAATCAAATAGCATGGATTTTCTATCTGTTACAACTTTTGTACAGCTCCCGTACTTCAAAGAAAATTATATCTCAAAGAAAGACGTAACATTTTAGAGCAGACTTTCTTTTTTGTTTCTTTCGTCGTTTTCTTCTGAAAAACTTTGTTGGGATGGGAAAATTTTGTTAACTTTCTGTTACATCTTAGATCTTTCTTTTTTATATATTTCTTTTTGCCACGATAGACGTGAAAGAAAATTCAGAAGCAAATATTTGATAGACTAGAATTTAGGTTGAAGTGTCTTCCTTATTTTAAACAAATAGCACTTCTTTCGAAAATACATTCATAAAATATATTTTTCTTTTGATATTGTCTATATTTTTTCAAATGCATTTAGCAAAAATCTAGTGATTTGGGGATTAAATGTATGTAGAAAAATCTAAAATCACTATCATCAATTTTTTATTTCAGTTTTCAAACTGATATTAGAAAAAAATTCTATACTTTTTGCTTCATAACGATTATTAGAATCCATTTTTGGTGATGTCCTTTAATTTCATCATTTTTCTTTGTTACAATTATTTTAGATAAGAAACCATTTTATAACTATTTAAATTTTGATAAAAGAAAGATAATTTTCAAAGCAGAATTCGTAAAAAGAATTTTCCTTGATGTAACTTTTTACCGTCTTTCATAATATTTCATTCTTTTTCAAAAAATAATTACTGTAAATGTTCCTGTTTCCTGTTGTGCTTTGCGCTTACAGTCATTTAAAAAAAATTATTTATGAAATTTATATTTAATTTCCATACTTAAAAAATGATTGATAATAATAATATTTTAATAACTGAGTACACTTAATAAGCATGGAAAATACTTGAATCCATATCACGTTTGACATAAAAAGAATGTTATCGCATATCATTCTTTTTCAACTCCTACTCACGCTCTCCTTATATATATATGGTTTAATTTTTCAATCGTTAACGAAATAATTTTTATTCATCCATTCAAGTTCAAGCAAAATTTTCTAAACTTGTAGTGGATGACATTTGATTATAATACAGATTTTTCAAATATTAATTCATTGATTTTTTATTAACTAATCAAAAACTAACTTTCTCGCCAAAAACCTTCATTTCCCCGCTGCCAAATAAATAACGAATTTAATTTGTTTTTTCCGCACGCTAATGAGGTTAGGCTTAACATTTTTTCGTCTGATTATTTTAAACGATTCTGTTTATTTTCATTATGCTTGATGCATTTAAAATTAAACATTGTTAATTAATGGATTTTTCAGATTCATTTTGAAGTACTTTCAAATTAAAATAATACAGAATATAGAAAATCAGAAATTTCTAATATGTAGTGCAATATTTTAACTGGTGCAGAAAAATCCCACATTTTGCTTTGCCCGAATTGGTTTTGAAAATTCAATGCTAGTATAATTTTTTGATCAATTATTTACAGTAATTTTAGTTGTTTGACCAGGATATCCTGATTGATGTAGCGTTGGATTCTCATCCCCTGAGGTGCGAATTCGAACCCCATATAAAAAAACGAGAATAGAAATTGCCAGGAAATTCGCTTTCTATTTTGCCGCTTCTGATTCTGTCATATTTATTAACATATTTATATTAATTGTTATTATTTAATAAAAAATAAAGAAAATAAAAATTTTCTTTGTTAATCTAAGTAGGAATTCACTTTAAAAAATTGCTTTTTATATTACTTCTTCATTCATAAGTCAACAGCATGAAAGTGTACTTCCTTATGAGATAGAAAAATAAAATTTAATGACTCCATGTATTTAAAGTTTTTTTTAAATATTTCATCAATTAATCAAAAAAATTATCTCTGGTGGGTGACAGTTCATAATAAATATTCTGATCAATTACCATTGTGAGTTGAGAAAAATGCCAATAGACTCTAGCCTTAGATATCAGAATTTTCTTAAGGATTAATTAATAATTTCGATATATACTTCATTCTTATATTCTGTAATCAATGTTATGTCAATATCCAATTTTAATATGATAAACTTTATTTATTTTAAAATTAATAGATTCTGTCCTAAAACTCATTATCCTTAAATAGCGAACAACAAAACACAAAATTAATTAACAGCCAAAAGTCGTTTAGCTACCGTGACGTCAAATGTTGAATTAGTCAGTTTCTACTAAGGTTTTGTGTAAAGAAATTTTTTATATTTTCATTGAAGAAGTTTTGAACAGATAGCGTTGTCGAATGCGAACCCAAGTGTTTTGATCTAGTACCTGTAAACCTTCATCAATAAGATTTTGTCTATGACCAAGGTTCATGAGGGTAGCCATTTGTAGCATCGAAACTTACGATCTGGTAAAACGGCCTATTTAGGATTATTCATTGTGTGTTATAAGATAATTATTTAAATACAGAATTATTTCTATGTTACATCAAAAAGTCGCAGAAATGGTTCCATCAGAAGAGGAGGAAAAAATAATCAGAAAAATAACCCTTCAGTAGACTAAGAGATGTCGAAACCACAGGAAATTATTGTATCAGATATTGAAAAACATTGTCGATTAAAGCAATAACTATCTAAGTCAGCTAACGTTAATTCTGTGTCTAATTTTTCAATCTAATTAATTGAATTTGAAACACAACCATAGAAATTTTTTTTTCATTAATTTCTTTTAAAAATTAACATGCATGATAATTAATAAATTATACATTGCTATAAATTTGCTTAGGTATTCAATAATAAAATGAAATACTTTGCTCTTTTTTGATATCGATTCATATAGGAAAAAAATAGTTTCGCTTATTTTAAATTAACTTTATTTTATATTACATTATTTATTTAATTTACATTATTAATTTTATATTAAGAGTAGTTAAAATAAACAGACAGAATTATGAAATAAACATTATCCATAATAAAACTTATAGTTTAACTTCTAGTTTGTATGAAAGGGTTAAAATTCAAATAGAATTTTAAAGTATTTTAGCATTTACAGTGTTTTCATTAAAACTATTTTCAATCTAAAAAGAAAATATACCGAAATTTAAATTCAATGGCAACAACATACCAGAATCTTGAAAATAAAAATAAACAACCATTTGTATGGTTCACCGTTTTCTTGTCGAAAATGTTACTGCTGCCATTAAGCTTTATGAAAAACAAGAGTTTTCTTCAAACGACGAGTTTCAGCCGTCTCCTTCTAAAAATCGTATATCACTGAGAAAAAAAGCAACATCCCCCCCCCTCTTCAGCTGAAAGTTAACTGCCCAACTGGGATTCAGGTATCCATTTTTGCAGCTTTGCACACTCGAATAAATAACCTCGCCAGCTTCTTTTCTTAAACCTTTAAATGGAATTTCGATTTTGTTGGCAACAGAGAAAAAAAGAAATTCAATCGTTTTACATTCTTTGTTTGAAATGGGATTGCGTTTATAGCACGGAAGTAAGAAAGGATAAGCTCTGCTGGTTTTCCGAACTTAAGATCTTGAAATTTAGACTGAAAGCAACAATATCTTTTCATGACGGTCATTGATTTAGGAATTTCACGGATAAAGCATTTAAGACCTAGCAGCTGAATAGATTCGGCAATTTAACAAGTTTTTATTATTTGCTACGTTATCGAAAAATATTTGAGAGAATTTCTCAAGATTTAGAACATTATTTTTATGAATTGCTAGATTTTAGATATTCTTGAATCTGGATAAAAGATTTTTAAAACTACGTTTATGTCAATATATTCTCATGCATGCAAAACTGATAAATCAAAAAGGTATATATAAATGAATTATTTAATAAATCTGAAATAAACAAATCATTTGATTATTTTTAAAGCTTTATCATGATGAATAACATTTTAAAATTTAAGTTAATAAATTATTCAGTATTTAGAATGCAAATAATAGAAAGAAAACATGTCAAAATTTAATGTAAAATTTTCTCATTTCCAAACAAAGCATATCAATGTTCATGACAAAACCGAAATATCTTTCAAAGATCTATAAATAATTTCATATCAGTTTCATTATTCCTTATAAAAGCGTTTATTTAAAAATAAGACAACTCTTATATTAATAAGCAATTATTTTAGATCATTATTTGTAATTAATTTCTTTACACAAATAAAATACTTAAGCTTTTCTTTAAATTTTTAAACACATTTCTTAGAAAATGATTACGTAAACACATTTAATTAAAATTCATAAGCCTGCCTTTCTTTCTTTAAAAATTCTTCTAGAATTGATCGGTTATGCATTACAATGATATGCTTTAACGAATAGAACATAAATCCATTAAGTAAATTAAAACCAACTTTCTATCGCTATTTTATTAAACAATTCTTCTATCATCATGATGGAATTTTCCCTCCCTATCATTCTAAGTTAATATCAATTCATCATTTTAGATCGTTTTCGTGTTCGTAGAATTTTCACACTGACAGAATTGTTCATATTATCGTTCTTGTATTAGAAATATTTATCGTTTGCCCCTGAAAGAATTTAGGAGAACAAGTTTGATATTCGTAGTGTAATATTGCATTCCATTAGCACATTTCCCGAGTAACGTAAAATTATTTTTTTCTCATAATTGGTAAAATAATTATTTGATCGTTCAGTCGTTCTTTTCAGAAATAATGTAAGATAATAAATATTCTTTTACATTCAGTTGTGTAATTCATTAGTCTCTGTTTAACGAGCTTCTATTTAACAAAATTTTTTGTGTAATGGAGTTTTGACACCAAAACCATTAAGCAAACATTGGCATAAGAAAAGATTTATATTTTATTTCAAGAAAAATATCCATGTATAGATTTTTTTACTCTTTTTTTATAAAATTACATCAAGTTATTGCAAATTTTAGTAAAATAAAAACTGGCTGTATTACATAGTTGCAATATTCTGAAAGATATAAAAATTCTTCAAGAACGAACATAGTTGTCTAATTTATACCAAGTTTATTAATACTGTGAATGCCAAATGTCTTTCAATCTATAACATATTGGTAAGCACTACAAAAAGCAATAAAAATACTAAATTAAATAATGAGATTATTAGAAAATTGTTACAAGAAAAAGTACTGACAGACAATGTGTTTCGTTCCCAAATGTGTTAGATCTCAAGTGAAAAATATATTTTTTAGTTATAAACTACATCTTTTTAATTAGTACTATACAGGGCTTCAGGTTTTTAAAAAGTTGGAATTTGTCTTAGAGCGAAATAAATGGGAAACATCAGATTAAGACTTTATTTTTTCTTCTTATTATTTTTAAATGCCAATTTTAAAATTTCTGTTTCATAAAATTTCTTTCTAAGTTTGAAAGTTAGACAGCAATTTCTTTGTATTCTATTGTAGCTTATTATTAGTAAAGTTATTCTTTAAAATTTTTATAAATAACTGCATAATTGTTAGGAAACAAATTCTTCTTTGGTGCTTGGCTGTTTTAACTTCATTTCCTTATTCTATAGTAAAGTAGTTTTAGATGGAATTTTGAATCAGGAAAATAAAGTGATTTTTGATTCAATGTTATTATTTAATTTCGAAAACTAAAACGATTTCAGTTTTGAATAGCTCAAAAATTATTATGTGTTATTTCCGAAATTCATCTTAAAAATCTATATAATTACTTTTTTTATTCAACTATTAGTTCCTATTGTTAGGTCACATTCTCCCTACATATATCTTGTTCAAATTTTCAATCGTTAATAAAATACTTTTTTATTTATCAACTCAAGTTCAAATACATTTTTTTAAAACTTGTAGTGTATGGTACTGGATGTAATACAGTTTCTTCAAATAGTAATTCGTCATTTAAATTTAGTTATCTTTAAATACTTTAAATAGAGTTTTAGCAGTTTGTAATGAAAATTGAAGTCAACAGGTAGTAGCTCAATCAGTAAAATACAAAGTTTTCGATATTTTTCTCGTGAAGATGAATAATGCTTGTTCAATTCTTTAGAAAATAATTTATTTTTTGATAAATTATTTATATTAATTGTATTTATTTAATAAAAAGTAAATAAAAAAATTTCTTTGTTGACCTAAATAGGAATTGCTTAATTTCTTTTTTTTAAATATTACTTGTTATTATATTGAATTAGGAATTGGCCTAATTTCTTTTTTTAAGTACTTGTTATTATATTGAAGTGGGAATTGGCTTAATTTCTTTTTTAATATTACTTGTTGTTATATTGTTTTTTAAATCAATTTTGTGGGTATAGAAGTTCTAAGAAAAAAGTCCCAAGTTAAAGAAAAATACTAAAATTAATTCGTACAAGATGTTTGTGACATAGATTTTCTATTTCTTACATACATTTATTCTATTTCTAAGCAAAACTGATTCTGAAAGGAAGTGGGCAAAACTGATAAGAACATTTGTTTAAAAAATGACATTTTAATATAAAATGATAAAGACTCCAAAACAGCATAAAAGAGATCCAATCAATACGCTATCAAACAAACAAATCAAATCACAAAACTATATTTGAACTAAACTTTTTAAAAAGACAGCTTCGCCATCCCAAGAACCGTCTGATAACAAGCAAATAAATGAGATCCAATGATGCGATGCAAAATGGCATTCCGAGAAGATCAATTTCATCGATTGATGTGAAAGCGATGTGAACTCTAACCGAGAAACTCATCACTGTGTCAACGATGGAGAACGAGATGCTTATTACGTGATGATCACGTGACCAAATCAGTCGAAGCGCGGGAAAGGATGTTGAATCGATAACGATTGGGCCAATTTTTATATCGAATTCCCGATTTGAAAATGGTGGTGTTATGAAGGTAGTGGATTAGTAGTTAATGTGATTTTTAGAGAGTGGATTAATTGTTCAGATTCTCATTGTATAAAACTTTTTAAATATGTGAGATTCTTTAAGTTAATTTATTACTTAAAAATAAGACGGAATTTTATATTAATTTACTGTTAAGTGTAAAAGTAAAATGCCGTCAAAGTTGAATTTTAAAAAGGATATCAATCATTGGATTTTTTTTATTTTTTTATTTTCCTGAAAATGGTAAACATTATTTGGTATATTGTTTGCTGTTTCCCAATTTCCGTATATTAAGTATCATACCTCAAAAATTTAATTATTTATATAGTTGAAAATCTGGCATTGGTTCTTTTATGGTAATTTCAAATATCTATAAATTTTGAAATAATTTATAAATAAAATATATATTTTTGTCCAAACACCTTCATATTTTTTTTCTTTAACTTTGTTATAAAAGTATACAAATCGCAATATGTAAAAGTACTTTAATCTCTGTTGCCATTCGAGCTCAATAAAAAAATATTTTTTTAAAGTTATTTTGCTTATTAGTGTCTTTTACCAAGCAGTAGTAACCGTCTGAATTTTGTAAAATAAAGAAATATATTACCCGTTTCGGATTAATATCAAATATTTCTAAATTTTTTTTCGTATTTGATTTAAAGAGGCTTGATGTTTATATTTCCTGTCAAGAGATTAAATTAAAATTTGATTGGATAACTTTGATGTTAGAACGACCCATTTTATTTCTCTAATTTTGTTTTTGAATTATCGCATTTATAAATTCATAAAGAGACAAGCAGAAACACAATTTACCTTTTTTAATGTGATGAAAATTTTCTGTTTATTTTGATGCGGTTTAAATTAATGTGATGCGCGTTTGCATGAAGATAGAAGAACAAATTGAACTTCTTCTCTTTGAAACTACTTTACAAATATGTGAAAGTATTAAATAAGATTTTATTTATTTACTTTTTTTCATTGTTGAATGATCATATTCAAAGATAGACTCGAAAACATTTTTTTATTAAGAAATTCGATAAGCGATTTTTTTTCTTTTTCTCAATTCAGAAATATTCACACAAGTTTTGAAATAAAAACAGGGTTATTTTGTGATAAAAACTTGGTAGATTGAATCGTTATGAGATGACGACGCTTTAGCTAAACGAATTTCTTCAAATTTATACGTCCTACCAGCGGGAGGATATTTAGTTCAGCTTTATACAATTGACAATAGATATTATATTAGACTTGTTTTTGTTGTACTCAGGTGTGCTGTACCAGTGGGGATGACCCCTCCGAATCGTCTTCGCAAATTATTTAATAATCTTGTCAAACCAGGGAAATCCTTACATGATATTGGCGTATAATATGTTAATTTTTGACTTAAATTTTGCATTTTTAAAGAAACTATAGTTTGTTCATTATTTGGTGATTAATCCATGGCATACGTTAATAATAACCAAATATCGAATTTCTTCTTTAGACACATTTTTCACAACTAATTAAAACAAAAAATTAATACAAAACTGCAGATGTTGTCACATCCTAATTTGATGTATTTATATCATTGCATTTTTTGAATTATTACGTTAACTATTTTTTTAAATTACGGAACAACAGACAATTAGATCATTGTTGAATTTGATTGAAGATTTGATAACCGTCTAGATAATAGATATCAAATTTGTTTACCAAATTTTATCTATCTAGCTCTCTTAGTTTTATAATTATAAAGTTAATTTATATTCCAACAGTCAGACAGAAGGACTTCCTCTGAAAAGATTTTACTCGAAATTTCACAGAAATATGGAAATCTATTGTAAACGAATTGTAACCGCATTTCAACCATCTAGATCAATATTTTTTGTTGAGTTATCTTTAACAATGATACTTTGGCAGTTTCCAAAAATGTGTTTTTCGAACTCATTGGGGTCTGAAACTTGAAGGTACCTCAAAATCTCGAGTGAAAAATTTTTTGACCAAATCTTAGTTTCTCTATATTACGGATACGAGAAAAGTAAAATAAAACGTGACTGCTCAAAAACACAAACTTGAATTTTTTGAAAGCATTCAAATCTTTCTCTATCTATACTTCATGCACGAAAAATAAAGATTGTTTCTTAGAAAAATATTACCACTATTTTCCTTCTTCTCACAATGAAAGGTTATTTTTACATCCAGAACAAAACTTCGATATTTTTTTCCATCTTTTTCCAGAATTTAAACGAACGAGAGGGGAATCGATGGAAGACTCAAAGCATTACCATCTTTTCCAATTTATGAGCCCCAAATTCAACTCAACTCTTCTCACTACGGCAAGAAATTCGAACTCCATGGCCAAAAAGAAGCGCGAAGAAGGGGCTTCAAGAAAATGGCGCTTTTCATCTGCTGTTTGGGGGTTATTCTCGTAGGAATAAACACAAAATACGACTACGAACTCTCTGCAGAATCAGGGGAAAGATGCTTAGTTACCCGGGTATGCAGGCTCTTGCCCCTCCAGGGGATAGTAGAGGGTAGATTTCGACAAGATTCTCTGGAAGTAGTTTGGGGCATATTCCCGGCTTGTTATATTTGTTTTGCTTATGGTGTGGAAATGAAGTTCCCGTGCTTGGATTCTGTCTCGGTAGTGGTTTAAAGGAAAAGTAGGAATAAGATTTCCGATAAAAGTGTGAAGTTCGTTTGGTCTTGGCAATTTTTGAAATCTTTAACGGTCTCCTTTCCATTGAATGTCCTTAGCAATTCATGAAATGTAACAATATTGTACAATATGGTATCATGATATTGTACATTATTGGGAATGTCATTAATTTTTATTTAACTTGAAAGTTAGGAATATATTTTCTTATATTATAAATCACGTTTAAGGTATCCGACTGGGTAAAAATCGTCAAATTTGACAAAACTAACGAAAAAATTTTTAATGCATAATATTAAAGCCTGTTCTTTTTGCTTTCCAAATCTGTCCTTTTTTTTTGTTCTGCCTACTTTAGAAATAAAGTTACGGCCGTTTTAAGTTAGCATAGTATGACAAAAGTGAAACCGGAAATAGCATTTCGAAACCAGAAGTTGATGTAAATATTGCAATCTATCAAGGAATTTCGATGTTAAAAATTATTAAAAATGACTAAAATTATTATTTTATATTTTTTATGCCTGATAATAAGTATATGTAGGTATTATTTCAAAATTTGTCTCATTAAAATTGGCAACAAATGTGCTGTACTGAAGTTCTGTTTGTTTATTTTCTTCACGTTATTTATTACTTCTCAAGTGAATCATTTACGAGCTTTTTTCAACTTCAAATCACTTTTTTTGCTATATTCTAAATCTGTTTCTGGTTTTAGAATGCCCGAAACGAGATCTAAACGTTCCAAGAAACGCAGTTTTCATGGAAATAGATTTACTGAAAGTGATGATGTGAGTGCATCAACTTCAAATGTCACTACTGCTAGCACAGCGAAATTGAACCTTGACTGCTCTTCTTATGTTGATATTCTGAAAACTGATATCAACAATAACTTGACAGGAAATCGCATAATTGATTTATCAGTTTTATTTAATATATTTTCTGTTCTTTGCTGTCCTGATTGCTTCTCCAATGGTTTGCATCTCAGTGAGGATTCAAAGTTTGGACTGTGTTCAAATTTTGTTTTGAAGTGCAGAAATTGCCCATTCATGAAAGGTTTTTCATCTACACCCAAAACAAACAAAAATAACAGTATAAACACATTTATTGTGTTTGGATTAAGGTTGATAGGATGTGGTTACACTGCAGGAAAGAAACTTTGTTCAACTCTGTGTTTACCTTTTTTTATCTAAGTGTTCATTTCGTCACCAAGAAAAAATACTTCTGAACACTATTGAATCATGTGCTCAACTGAATTTGAATTCAGCTGCAAAAGAAGTTAGAGATATGAAAAAGGCCAATAACCGAGAAATAATCAGCTGTGGTGTTTCAGTTGATGGCACTTGGCAACGTCGTGGGTACAGTTCATTGAATGGTTGTGCCAGTGCCATTTCTATTGATACTGGGAAGATTTTGGATATCGAAATCTTATCTCAATACTGCCGTGTATGTCAAACCAAAATCTCTAGGTGCACTAACAGTAGTAAAACCCACATATGTTCTAATCATAAAGGGTCTGCTGGCAATATGGAAGTGGTAGGAGCCTATCGTATATTTGAACGATCAGAAAGTTTACGGTAATTGGTATATAGTGAATATTACGGTGATGGGGATTCCAAAGGTTTTGACTCTGTAAAAGATATATATGGTGAGAATTCGGTTAAAAAACTTGAGTGCATTGGTCATGTACAAAAAAGAATTGGAGGGCATCTCCGTAAATTAAAAAAGAACACAAAGGGGCTTAGTGGAAAAGGGAAATTGACCGATAAATTTATAGATAGACTGCAAAACTATTATGGAATCGCCATTCGCAGTAATGTGAGAAATCTGGAAAAAATGCAAAGTGCCGTCATTGCCTCTTTTTTTCACTGCTGTTCCGGCACCAATAGTCCCATGCATCGCCAGTGCCCTGAAGGACCAAATAGTTGGTGTAAATTTCAGAGAGCCAGATTTTCAGGCGTAGAACTTCAAGAAAAGAAACCAGGCCTATCATCAACTATCATAAATAAAATAAAAGGATCCTATATGGAACTGTGTGACCAAAAATTATTGCAAAAATGTCTGCATGGAAAAACACAGAATTGTAACGAAAGTTTTAACGGTGTACTGTGGAATGTTGTACCCAAAGAAACATTTGTTGAACTGCAAACTCTTCGCTTAGGTACATATATTGCTGTTTTAATTTACAATTCTGGATACACTGGCTTATTACCAGTTTTTGAAAAATTAGGTGTGCCTATTGAGCCAGAACAAGTCAAAGGTTTCATCAACATTGATGATAACAGAATAGCCGATTCAATTCGACATTCTTCAGTGTCTGTAAAACTGTCCAGAAAAAAAAGAAGAGCATCTAGAAAGAATAAATCAGTGAAGGATGATATAAAGGAAGGTCCAACTTATAAATCAGGAGAGTTTTAGACTTGTTGAAAGATAATAATTTTGCTTTTTTTCAAAATGAAAACTTTAAAAGCCTTTTCTGAAGAATTCAATTTTTGCACTTTTTGCATTACCGTAAACACAATATCTCAATATGTTATGAATATAATCTTATGAAATTTTGTAGAATTGTTTAGCATAATATTTTTAATGCTCTGAACTAAAAACTAAAATATAAATGCAGTTTTAGGCATTTTACATGTATTCATAGACAAATTGAGCACATTTTTTTCAAAAAATTCTTGTTTATATAATTGTTTTAGCCATATCTCAGAATATATTATACATATTCAAAAGATTTTAGTTCAAAGCATGCATATTGGCTATTACAATGTTCTTCTAAAATATTTTTGATTTCTGATTGTAATTTTTTTCTCTACTACTGTTGGCGTAACAGTTAATTTTTCTGTTTTTTAACTACAATTTTACCTTTTTTTCAAAATGTTATGAAAATATTTTTTATTTAAAAATATTTTTCATTATTCTGTTACATATTGAAACTTAACCTAGAATAATAACAAGCATTTGAAGCATATTTTTAAAAAAAGGCTCCGAACCTAGTCGGATACCTTAACTTCCGTTTAGAATTGCTTTCATCCATTCACGATTTTAGATATTATTTTTGCAAGCAAATTTAATCAAAAAATACTTTTATAGGTCTTGATAAACCAAAGTTTTTCTGTAATGCAAATACTCAATGAAAGATTTTAATATCTCTGTCTAAGAAAATACATTTGGGTTATAAAGGGCAATCGGTCATTTATTTTCTGTGCTTGACAGAATTTGTGACAACGTTTGAAAGAGCCAGTAAAAATCGAAATGGATATTTTCAATATCTGGCAATTATATTCATCATCAAAAAACTTCCATCTGCCCATTCAGTAAAAATTCTTAATTCCAGAAAAAGTTAATATTTCTAAACTATATTACGCCAATTCCATGCAAGGCATTCTCTGTTATGACAATTTTATTGAAGATTATACGAGAAAGTTTTGGAAAGACCATTTCTTCTGATTGCTTTTATTAACTAGAGAACTATGAAGAGTCAGATGAAATTAAAAATTCCAATTAATTGATTGATCAAGATTTCAGTAAAAAACATGCTCAGGTTTAATTAGATTAATACCATTCTTTAAAGCGAAATGGATGTTATTTTAAGATAAAGTTTGTGCTTTTGAATCAAAATTAATTGTGGAGTAGAATCTATAATAGCTGATTGTAGATTTCAAATATTGATTTGAGGCAAGCAGGAAAATAATAGGCCGAAGACAGACGTACGTTATTGCAACATACACACTGAATCCTTTCAGAATCAATTTTAGATTTCTTGTTATATTTGTTTATTTCTCTTAACATTTTTCATAAAAAACATACAAAAATGATTCTTTTTTCTTTTTAAGAAGCTATCAAAAATTCCTAATATTATGAATATTCAGTCATTTGAATTTAGAATTTAAAAAAGAAGTGAACGTAAAAATCTTCTTTTTTGATGATTCGGAAAGAATTTTTGCAGTAATATAAAAGATGAATAACTAAGTGTATTCAATAAGTTAGACACATTTTATTGAAAATGTTTCCTTTTTAATTTAACATAAAAGTAGCTACACACTTATTAACTCATATGGTTATATTACATATAAATAGATATAGAAGTATTAGCATAGTTAAAAATTTAAGTCCCGTGGAGCTCCATTTAGAGCAATAGCAGAAAAAAAATACTTTAGAAAAAAAATCAAGAAATTATTGATAAAATGCAGCTTGCCTTTTAACAACCTTCTATAATTGACGTAATAATCGATAAAACAATTTGAAAGAGAGACAAAAAAAATTTCATCTGGTGGGGAGTATTAAAATTTTCGATAATAAACAATCAATGCGTGTTCTCATCCCATGAAAAGTATTAAAAAAATTTCCCTCAGTTCGCTACATGACAAAATTAATTCTTTACCATTTAAGTTAATACTTTTAAATTTCTTTCAATCATGGGCAAATGCATTGAAATATTGCATATTGAAGCGACCATAAAGATTGATTTTTATTGATATTACATAATTCAGCGTTTGATGCAAATTAAATATTTAACATGACCTATAAGCCATATTCAAATAAATAATTATAATCAAATACATTCAAAAAATACAAAGCATGCGTTTCTAAAATTTTCTAAAGCTGGTCATTTATTGTGTAATGTTGCCAATAAATATTTCTGATCGTTTATTTTAATTTATCTAATTTTGGTTGATGTACATTTAACATATTATAATTAAAGGAAAAATGCAAAAGTTTATTATTTTTATTTATTTAAATATTGCAATATCGATCATGCAAAAAATAATTGGAGTGAAAAACAGTTTTCAGACTCCAGCTTCTAAACAATTCGCAAAACTTTCAACATAGAAACTTTTCACCTTAGAGCATGGTCTAATTCGGCTAATTTGATTTATTTTCTTCTTTTATAATATATACATTTCTTCTTTTACCAATATATATACAGATTTATGTGCGGGTATAATGATATTTTAAAATCGAACTTAAATCTTTATTTCATAAATATTTTTATTTTAAATTAGCTTAAATCTAAAATGATCTCTTTTTCCTGATTGAAATTCACTTTATATTTAATTAATTCTATTCACTTTCTATAAAATTACTGACTTTAACATTTTTTCCAGCTTCAAGTGAAAAGATAAAATTTCCTAATATTTACAATTTTCTTTTTAAAATGTCTCATATTCCTAAATCGTCACGCGTCAAAGAAATCTCAGTTAAAGCCGCATTGTAAAATTATTGAAGCGAAATATTTCTCTCTCTCTCTCTCTTTTTATTTTGCTCTTGTGTCGCGATGTAGACTGGTGCATCTCCTACCGCCTTTTCTCTGTAGAAATTATGTCTCCCATGAGGAAATAAATAATTTGGGATACTATACATATATATAGCCTCATTGAAATAATTGGTTTTCGTATAAGAAATATAAAGGGAAAAAATAACCACCAGCTAAAATGTTCACTGCATTGAATAATTATAATGATTTTTATCATCTTTCTATTTGATTCAAAATTAGTTATTTTGTAGTTTTTTCCATAACTGAGTAACTTGTTTTTTGTGCCTTTTGTCGTTTTTTTTAAATATTGGATGGAATAATATTTTTCCATCCATCTGAAATTGCAGACTTGATAGCAGTTATATTTGTTCGTTTATAAATGATATTTTCATTTCATTGGTTTAAATTGTTCCATAAAATGAGTTAAAAGGTAGTTTAGTTAGTCAAATCAAATCTATCTCTTAGCCATAAATTAAACTAAAAAAAGTCAAATTTAAATTTCATCATTCTCGTAGCGGATAATTACAGCAATAATTACAATTTTTTTCTCTTTTTATTCAGAAATATAAGAGTATCCATTAATGTCAATTATTGCTATTTTATTTCCTTTAATAGCTCTTAAATGGAACTAAATCGCCCCATTTGTTCATTAAACACCCTTTTTCCGAAATAATCTCAACCTTGAACCTGCCATTAAAACTCGGCAACACAAGGCGATTAAGCAAGCAATAAGTGCTAATTTACCGAAACTTTCAACACAATAAATCAATAAACATTTCACGCCAAACACGTAAAGGAAATTGAAGTTTCGAATGTAAATTTCTCCGGAGTCTTCAAAACTGGTCGTTATGGCGCCATTTTTATGACGCCGCGTGCCTTTGTCGGCGCTGCCCCAACAAATGACACCCACGATCAAACATGAGAAACAGGATATTTTCTCTCAAATTGCTATTCTTCAACTGTCAACAATGATGATCGTTACTTTTCACGAATTTTTCCGGTCTGTGTTCCACATTCGATACTGGGAATGTCCATTAAGATATATTTCCCCCTGGGATCTAAAGACACAGTTAAATTTTGAAGTTCGTCACGCGATAGTTGGCCTAGTTGTTCGTCATGCTTCCAAACGGAAATGTTAATAATTAGTCGGGGAATTGAGTCACGTTTGTTGCGCTCTACTCATGAATAGGAACTCGAAGTTTCACGTAATTGACAACGCTTTAAATGCTTTTTGCTAATGAACGAACAACGGGAGGATCATATTAAAGTTTTAGCGATGGAATGACTGTATCATGAATGTCACGCTAATTAGTACCAACGCATACACAATGCTATTTCAAAACAACATTTATGATGCATCTTTTTAGGTTATGAAATTACAATATTTATTTTTAAAATCAGTTTTTAAAGGATATTAGGATACGGTCAACCTTTTTTTAGAATTGGCTCCAAATTTTAGGAAATTCTATATTTTTAATGCCACATCTGGTGTGATAAATTTTGTTTAATCTGTTTGTATTTTGAAGTTGCCCTCTTGTATTCAAGCAACCAAATAGTCACACATGCTTTGGATGGATTTCATTTAAAATTTGATATAAATCGGCAAATTCCGTGTTAAATATTCATAGCAAAATTTATTAATTCAACTAAAAGAGTGTTTGTCGGCGTTCTGTCACAGGGGTAACGCGTTTTTCTCGTGACCTGGGAGTTCCGGTCAGGGCATGGTTGTTCTTCTGTGTACTATTTGTGAAGTACA
Organism: Argiope argentata; assembly: GCA_026289955.1. NCBI lineage: Eukaryota > Metazoa > Arthropoda > Arachnida > Araneae > Araneidae > Argiope > Argiope argentata. Next base: position 177,811 of record JAOUZG010011622.1, on the reverse strand, counting down.
TTAATGTTCCCCCTGTAAAAAAGGGCTGTGAATGTGATGAGTATGCGGCTAAGTCGTATTCTTGGCACTAGTTGGAGCTACTTCAAAAATAAGAGACGTTCTCATTCGGCATAAAATCTCTACCAGCGCTCTTGTCCATGGCAAGTGACATTAGTAACAACAACAAAAGTGTGTTTGAGCTACTATTTTCAGATATACAGACAAACAGAGTGTCCAAAATGTTTTTGAACACATGGATGTCCGTAACATAGAGATACGTTAAAATTCAATTTTTAAAAATTATTATAATACTTTTTCTCTGCTTTGCCTAGGAGAATTTAAAAAAAAACTAAAAAAGAGCAAATGATACATTTGCAGAAAAGTTAAAATCACACCAAATATCAAATAATTCATTTGAAGAAAACGGTAAATCACGCCAAAGATCAAATGATACATTTTCAGAAATGTTAAAACCATACCAAATATCAAAGGAAACATTTTCAGAAATGTTAAAATCATACCAAATATCAAATGATACATTTGAAAAAAAAACACGGTAAATCACGCCAAAGATCAAACGATACATTTGCAGAAAAGTTAAAATCATACCAAATATCAAATGATACATTTGAAAAAAAAACACGGTAAATCACGCCAAAGATCAAATGATACATTTGCAGAAAAGTTAAAATCATACCAAATATCAAATGATACAATCACAAAAACGGTAAAAGCAAGCCAAAGATAAATATTTCGCAACAATTATTCGCCAATTTTTTTCAAGGTGTTTACAGCTTTATCTAATGCTCATATTGTTTTCAAGAAAAGGAATAACACCTTTATTAGAGAATGTGAGAAAGATTTTGGGAGACCACCTCGTTGATTGTAAAAATATTAATCTATGATCAGCTATTTCTAACTCTTATACTGTATAAAATATTGTATAAATTATTATTGTATTATCATACAGCCTCGAGCAATAGATTCTATAGCCAAGAAGTGTATTATTTCTGCGAATCTTCTTACTAAGAAAAATATATAAACCTATTGCGATGTTTCAGTAAATCTTTAAAGAAAAAAAAGTCAAAATTTACGGAAATATTTTGAAACTATAAAAGTAAACAATTTTATCTTCACTTTAAATGTCAATTTAAATCAAATCCGATTTCGAAAACTGTTTCTTCTTTAGACATATTTCTAGACTTTTCCAGCATTTTCCTTCGAAGTTAAAAAAATAAAATTCGAAAAATTCATCTAATATTTTTTTTTATTTGCAAAAGAGAAAATTCTTTTCAGACATAAAAATTTCTAGAATCTCCATTTTCAAAGAAATAAATGACATGTTTTGCAGATAACATATGAGGACTAATTTTAAATCCTTGGATTCGAACCAAGACATCTAAATAAAATTCCGGGAGAAAATGGAGACGGGAAATTGAGATATAAAATGAGATATTTTCTTTGATATAGAGTCTTTATACTTTCTTTAAGATTTGATAATGTCACTTTCAAACGAAAGTTAAGATTAAATGTGTCTGAGAGGAACAATAGAAGTTGAAAGAAATACCCAGATAAATTGTAATGTCAAAAATACATTAATCCTCCAAGAGTCTACATTTATTTCAAAAGTATTTGTCTTTTCTTAAATATAAGAAATATTAGCTCATTAAAAAATTGCTTTAACCCATTGACTGCCAGCTACGAGATATCTCGTATGAAGCGTGTGTATCAACACTGACAGCTACGAGATATCTCGTTGTGCATGCTGCAATTTTAGATTAATTACAAATGGCCATTTTAGTTAAAAAAATATTTTAAAAAGGTGAATAAAAAATTTTTATGGGGTAAAAAAAACGTATTGATTTTCAAATTTTATTATAAAAATTATAACTTAGACGATTAGATTATAATAGTTATATTTATATATATGGATGTATTACATAAATTTAAAAATATTTTTATTATTGTTGCTGAATATAATAAACTCTAAAACAAGGATCAACGCAAAGTGCTGACTTCGACGAAAATGCCTAGTCTCCTTACGTTTTTCCCTTTGTGTGTGTGTATATATAGTAATGGCATTTACTGCAATTTTTATTAAAAAAAGAACACTACGGGATCACTCGTAAGTGGCAACCAGCACAGGAATTTTTATTAGTGACGCCAGCTACAAGTTATCTCGTAGTGTTTTCTTTTCAATAAAAATTACTGTAAATGCTATTACAATATTATATCAGTGACTTAATATAATTATATTTTGTAAACTTTCATGTATTCTTCAAAATAAAACCTTGGCACCCAGGGCTAGACGCTCTAAATATGTCTGACAGTCAATGGGTTAAATAAGATTGTTTTAAATATTCTTAAATTAAAACTGCTAACATTTTCTATAGATATGTTTTTAATACTATTTTTGACTGAGTTAGCTAAACAAATTAATAAATAAACTGTTTATTTTCTTGGATTGGAAATACATAAAAGCCAGTGTAATCGCCAAAAAATTCGATCTCAAGCTTTTAATAAATCTTCACGTTTCAGATCTTTCGGAGTCCGATAAATATGTTTCCCGAATTATGGTGGTCTGAGTGACCTGATGGAGAGGTATCGGCTTTCTAATTGGAGGGTTTTGGGTTTGAAACCCGATTCCATCCAAAAGCAGCAGTGTAAGACTGTTGTACGTTGCATCCATTGGGTCTTAAGATCCTCTGCTGATGTGGTGTGAAAGTTTAGAGAGGGTGGTGGCAATCTCATATGTTGTCCCCGTCATCTGACCATGGTTCAAAACTACTAGTTCCGTCCCAAAATCACAATAGTATTGCTTTAAAACGAGACTTTATTATAACTCAACTGAATCCGGAAATTATGATAATTGAAAACTGTTTTGAATTAGACCTACGAAATCCGGTTTTTGTCATAACCAAATCTGTAAATTTGTATTAAATTTTGTATAAAATTTATTCAGAGGTAGAGAGCAAGTTAAAACGATATCTACATGATTTAAAGTGCCAAATATATAAAATTTAGTCCGCAGTTTTAAAATCTAAATTAGAGACCTGCTTAAATTGTTGAATTTAATCCATCAAAGTGTTCAGTGTCTGTCTGATGACAAATAGTTAACCCGTTGTAGGATGTGGCTCAAAATGTGACAAGTGTCTACTCTATAGTTACTAAATCTAATTATTGAATTCTTTCTGTCTTGTTTTCGAAGTTTTGTAATGATCGTGTTAACTTATATTCGAATAATCTGACAAGATGGATTTTCTCCGAATAGATTTTACTGAAAGTTTGATAGAAGACCAATTATCAAATTGCAACCGTCTAGCTCAAAACTTATTTGAGTTATCTATGCCACAGACAGACAGAAGGACATTTTCTAAACATATTTTTTAGAACTCTGAAAGGCTTAAAATGTGGACATCTGTAAACATCACGAGTTTGAAATTTTTGTTGTTTGCTATACTTTCTCTATATTACGTATAAGGTAAATTAATAATATACGTTTTTCAAAGCAGTTAAAATAATTAAAATGCTGTAAGTACAGTGACAAATTTTGCTTTATAACTCAACCTGAATTTATTCAAGTGTAATTTTTATACAGTCCCTCCTTCTGCCCTCTGTTTATCGCTTTGATCTGCCTCTCTTTGGGAGTGTTTAATCTAGAGATGGACTTGAAAAGAGTGTCCTAAAATCCACTCATCTTTCATAAAAGACGGAATTTCAAACGTTAAAACCTACGTCATCTTCTGCTGACGTCAGACCTTTTGAGCTGTTTGTCAAGAGATCGAAATATCGGCTTTAGAACCATCAGAAATGTCTGACTTGGCGATATTCTTCTGACATACTAGTACCTTCTTATGCTCTCGGCACACAAGTAGTAGTAAAAATAATTATCCATGTATGCATTCATAAAATGAGCAATGTAACTATTCATATCTTACACATATTTATATTCTTTGTTTTCACTATAATTTTTTCTTATGAATTCCTGGCAAAAATAATTACAAGATATATACATATACAAATACGAAACAAGGAATTATTCTATTTAAGTAAATTCAATACTAAAACAGTAGTTTAGTTACTAAAAGACCTAAAGAAAGGTAAGGCTATTAGAACTGTCTTAACAAATTTCAAATTCAAAGGTAAGGCTATTAGAACTGTCAGACTAAATTTTCGCGCTGAAATCAATAAAATGATTCTAAAATTATTTTTCAGGCTGATTTGTGCTTCTGAATTGGTCAATGAAAGTAAAAAAATAGACAGAACTACATTGAGAAAGTTTTTCATGCTTTATATGTATTATTCTAATTAAAAAAATATTGTTTTCCGTAGGTAAAAAAAATTAATATTACGCCACCATTTTTGTGCAAAACATCACATCTATGCAGAGCATATTCGTAGCCTGACTAAGGCAAGGGCATACAGGGCAGTTGTCCAGGGCCCCTACATCAAATGGGGAGGGGGGGGGGGATTCGATTTAGGAGTTTTTTTTTTATGGACAGATACTTAAGATAGCTGTAGAAAGCATTCTAATATAAATATTGCCTTAGAATTTTGTCAGGTTGCACTTTAAATTCAATGGTTAAATGTGGTACTTCGAGTTAAGACTAATGGTATTTTTTGTTTTAAGTTTAAATAGCCTTTTGTATTAACTAAAGAAAAAATATCATAGGGAAGTTTTATTCACGGTTTTTCATTACTGAGGGTAGTGAAGCAATGAAAGGCCTCCGAACGTTTTTACCTAGGGCCCTAATTAGGCTAAGTCGTTGTCCTGAGCATATACATAGATTTTATTGTAGGTAATCAAATTGTTTTATCCGTGATTCGATAAGGCATAGCGAGATCTTTGGAAGGCCTTATATTGGTTCCACTTCATCCTCCTCCACTTCTATAACCCCACAAAAAATCCTGTCATTCTTGATCTTTAAAAATCAGTTTAATCCTTTGATCTAGTCGCCCGTGATTTTTTACTCCCTTCGGATTTCATTAAACTTGCTTTTTGATTACCTTACGGTTATTGAAAGTGTTCACCATACATTTTCGTCCACTTTTTGGACGTGGTCCATCATAGCCAAGCTCTTTGAAACGACAAATTGCATTCGATACTGTTTGCTGAGGTATATTAAGTAAAAGAATGATTTCACTCTCGTTTTTCTTATTTAAACAATTCTAATTTTGCAAGTCTTTTGCTTAACATCGTAAAAAACCCCAAAACAATACATAAACTAAAAGGTTCATTAAAAATATCTTATAATTGAAATGATAGACAAAAAATTGGACATAAATTAAAAAGAAATTAGTTAATATCCATTCTGTCATAATTTTGTCCGAGCCTTTTTGTCGCACCCTGTATTTTCCTTCGTCTACGTCAAAATTATTTGACGTAGACGAAATTATTGACGAAAATTATTGACGTATTTATCGTGTCCACGAACACAAAGACAGACGGATGAACAGGCAGATGTAATTCTAAAAAATATATTTTTCAGATAAAGATGTATTTTTAAAATAACGTACATAGTAAAATGCTATCCATTATTTTTAAAATAACGTAATAAAAAATGTAAAATAATGTTATACAGAGGAAACGCAAGACGAATTTGAAAGGAGATAACATCCATTTATATTTCCATTTACATTTTCTGAGTCCAAAGTTAAAAATTGTATAAAGATCAACTCAAGATATTATGAAGTACAGAGTTTAGTTGGTGATGGTCTCTTTCATGTTTAATTTAACATCGCTTTTGCAGGTGCTGTTAGTTTCACGCTGACAGTCAAAATATCCTTTCTGTCTGAATAGTGCGTTTAACATGCAAGGCTTCGTGAATACACGAGAACTCAACCGGTCTGAGCATTGATTTAATGAGATTTACTGCCAGCCATTCATGGGAACAGTGCTTCCAGTGACAATAGTTACATGGAGGGCCATTTTAAGGCTTAACTGTTGTCTCGAGCATCGTGTGTTGGATTGTCCTCTGTCATCGGTAATAAATATTGGGTCACTTAAGCAGCCGCGGCCATCTATGAAGATCCTGTAGTCTTGCATGCAACTTAAAACAGTCAGGAATGCGTTAAAATAGCATTAACAGTTACATTTAACATGAAAGTTTCTGTATGTAAGACTTACATGAAGGTTTCTGTAAATGAGGATTATTTATGACGCATTTATTATTGATTTGTAGAGGCGTTTCCATGAACAGTTAATCTAATAGTAATTAAGAAATATTTCAAATTTTTTAAATAAATGTTGAATGGAAGATTTCTGTTTAGAAACAAAATTGGTGACGAATAGTGCGATTGTTGATATAACTCAAGGTTGTAGAAAATACAAGAATTTCCGTGGTTTGGTATAAAAAGCTGAGATGTGATACTTTTAGAAATTTTTATACATTGTCGCAAAAGGTCAATAAGCGTATTCATTAGCACGAATTTTCTCTTTGGATTGTTGATCGCAAAGCCAGCTATCTAGTTATTTGCACTGAGAGATTTATTACCTGCTAATATGTTGTTAATATTTGCAAGTTATTTGTAAAACCACTTTCTAGGGGAATAAAGCATCATTTTCTAATATTTAACATGTCAGATTCCTTTCATCGAAGGATTGTCTTAATAACATACTGACCACTGAAAGTTTTATTTTGTTTGAAGTATTATTATTAGTTTTGCAATAGAAGTTGGACCACAGAGGGCATGCATTGGAAACTTCTTTTTTAAGGATTACGCCATTTTTTCTTTATAAAGTAGCTGTGTGTTCCAGTTTGTAATGGACAGTAGAGCAATAATGGCACCATGTTTCCCTTCCAGGATAAATATAATTTTAAATATTTTTAACATTTTAGTTTATTTATTAGTCTTTGATATCACAATTACAAATAGAAAATAAAAGGTTAATGTTGAATCTGCATAAAATTTAAATTATATTTGTATGATTTTGGTTAAATTGGATTTGTATTTTGTTTTCGTATATTTTTTACTATGTTCTATATGCTCCATTTTCTCACTGCATTTTAAACCATTGAAACTGTTATCTACATTTAAAAATTTATTATTCGTTCATTTTCTCATTTTTTAAAAATCTAAGATTGATTAAATCTTGTATAAGTATATGAGAGTCATAGAACAGACTATCTGACCCGCCACGAAGGCACACGGATTAACCATCGACACTGAATGACCACAGTTCCCGCAGTAACAGCAACACTGGCGAGACTGTGGTTGAGTCCTAATGGCCATTACCAGCCACAGTACAACCCTTTCTGAAGGATGTACGTCCCGTCATCGATGAGAGGAGTCCAACCTTCCACCTATTAGTGTACCCATCAAGGGTGGTGAGATCCAACCCCCATACCGGAAGCATCTCATCTTCAATTATGAGGTACCCCGCTGGGGGATAGTAAGGGTAAGAATATAAGTATACAGTTATCAAGAAAAAATAGTATATTAACTGTAACTTTATTATGAAAATCATGTGATTAGATCAACTATATTAATAACAAACCCTTTACGAAACCATTAGGAAAGGTCTCCTTGAAACCTTCTCGCCTTGCTTTTTGCTTTTATCACACAAAACTGTAGATATTTTGCATTGCCAGTAACATCACGAGTACTCAAGTGTTTGACCAACTGAATCAAACATTTGATACGAATATTTGTAACTATCTCTTATACAAAATTTCATTTGTATATTTGGAATGTTTTGAAATTATCACGCTTACATTTATGAATAAAGTACTAATAACCAGATGTTTAAATCTTTTGATGAATTTGGATTAAAATTCTAAACGAATCAACTTAGTTTTACAACTCTACCAAATTTTACAAATCTCGATCTTTATATCTTTTAGTTATAATGGACAGATAGATGTATAAACCAATTCCAAATGGACAAAATTCAAAATCTGATAGAAATCTGTAAATATGATGTGATGGCTACATACTCGTCCATTTATAGCTCGAAAGAATTTTGAATTATGGTATTCAAAAGTAGAACAGAGCGACAGACAGATAGAAATAATTCAAAAAGATGTATTTCAGATTTGGGATCTATGAAACGTCGAGATAAGACAAAACATAGTTTTTGAGTTTTGATTACAATGTTCTCTCTTTGTAAACTGTGATGTTATCAAAATGTAGCCTAGTGAGTACATTAAATTTGTCTTTTTAATTTGTTTATTTATAATAATCACAATCTGACAAACACACAACATGAAAACAAAGGGCATTACAACATTTGTAATCCAACTTCCACCCAGCATCCATGCTTTCATTCTTAACACTCCTCAAACAACCCAATGCACCACATTCGCGTTCTCTCTCGCCGGCAAAGCTCAGTCTACTGCTCTATCGGAATGTCAACCATATTATTAATGTAAATATTGTGCAGACATCTATCGGCTTTCCGGATCACTACCAAGTTAAACTCTTTACAATGCTTCGTATATGATAAAATAGAAAGGACATTTACAACAAAAGAAAATTGCTTTTGATTTACTACTAGGCTTTGTAGATTCCTCGGATATTTCTTCGATTTATTTAACAGATTTTTTCTTGAAATCTTTCACGCGTTTTTTTTTTTTCATAAAATCGAAAATTCCGAACACAAAACATTTTTTTGAATTACGTTTCTTTTAAATATTTACTCAAAATGTTGATAAAAAGAACTGTCAAGATGGATTATCCTTTTTTAGATAAATAGTTTTCTTGTTCGGGCAAACGCAACACACTGAAAAACATTCTTTAAATACCTTTGAGACAGATGATGGAAACCCAAATCCCTGATTAATATTTTGCAGATGGGAAAAAAAATTGTGTTGTTTTTCAGTTTTAAAAAGTGTCCGTAGGTTTACAAACATTCTCTTTGGGAGAAAAAATAATTTTTTTCGGAAGGTGCGCCGTGACTTATGCGCAGTGGAAAGAATGAAAAACTTCCAAACACTAAAGCTCTTTGCATTATTTTATATTAAGCGAAATAGAAAGGAATACAAAGTTATCTTGTAAAAATTTTATCAAACAGAGACATTTGATTAATCTTAATCCTGCTATTTGACTAATTATTTCCAAATATGGCAAAAGGAAAAAGAAATGCTAGATCTAGACAAATCAAAATTTATGTTACGCTATTACTCAAACCAGACTATGTAAGGGGATAAAAAAAGTGGCTGCTTCGTAAAATCAATATGATATATCTTCGCTGACACAAGTAATGCTGATAGAGAAAAAAAATAACATCTCTTTTTTGGCCACTAAAATCCAATAATAAATATAGAAAGAAGGGAGGAGAAAAAATCACTCGATTTTCACAGGTTTCATCTATTTAGTGGTCAACTATTTCTATACTTCGAACACACAAAAAATGTAGC
>JAOUZG010011622.1:154212-168073 GCA_026289955.1 Argiope argentata | reverse complement strand
TATATATATATATATATATATATATAATATAAAGGGTTGTAATACATATAAATATAGATTTAAAAAAAGAAATTTTTTTATTTAGTTATATTGGGCTCGTTATTCTGGACCGGAATATCGAGTTTTTTTTATTTTTGGGGTCATTTTTCGATATCTTTTTGGACCTTCTATAGGATCTTCTTCTTGCTTCTGATCTATTTCTCATATTTTCTTTTTATGCCTTTTTCATACTGTAAAAAAATTTTCTTTCAATAATATATATATTTTTTAAAGAAAATATAAAAAGACGAAAGAAAAAATCGTAGGACTTTGACAGGGTTAAAAGTTAGGGAATAAAAACGATGAGATCATTTTAGTTCTCGCTGAATGATTAAAATTGTGGATTAAATTTATGTTTTTATCCTTTGAGCATTTCATACGAGATATGTTTCCAAATGAAAGGATTTTCTTTATTTTGTTGAGTGGAAGTACAAGAAAGCAATGGCAAAACTCTCTCGCTTTCTTTCGAATACCTTTCATCCAATAAGAACCTTAGGCAAAACCGAGAAAGCCACAAATACTCAGATTTTTATTTTTGCTCAGGAGAATTGTTATGTTTCCTTAGATAGTGAAGGAAGCCTGTATTCTTGTGTTAATTGTATTGGGGGACAATAGAATAGCCTTAATATTTTATTACTTTTTTGGCGATAAATTGCTAATATGTGGTCGGTAAATAAGTACTAGAAAACTAAACATACATTTTAGACAACTGTTTACAAACCACTTAAAAGTTTGACATTTTTGCTCACATGATTCCCAAAGAAATTTAACTTTTTTATTATTTAAATCCTTGCGTTGTTTGAATATTGGCTTTATTATGCATGAAAAACTACGACAGACCTTTTGACCGATTTAGATTTAAAAAAAGAGTAAAATGAAATCTGCTAAGCATATTTCAATGTATCATGTCAGAACATCATTTCTTAAACAGCCAAGCACCACGCGCTCGTGTAAGTTAAAAAATATTTTTATCCATTTTAATTGTTTCATGGAACGAGTCGCTTTGGTCGCAGAAAAATCAACGCTAATTTTTTTTAATGTTAAATAAATCTTTTATCTGTAAAATTTGAATTAAATGTTTCTCATTACAAGAAAACGATTTCAGATGTTTTTGATTGAAAATATAAAAAATAAAAAAGATTAAAATGAAATTCGCTATGCATATTTCATTGTATCCTGTCAGAACATCATTTCTTGAACGGCCGAGCACCACGTGATCGTGCGAGTTAAACTATACTTATATTCATTAAATTCGTCGAATGAGTCACTTTAGTACTGCAAACGATCCCAAAATTTTTTGTCTCGCATTGATTGTTAAAAAAAAATTACTTTTCCTGTTTATTTCATTTCATATAATCACATGCTTAAAATTGCATTTTCTAGGTTTTATTTGCTGTAGTCATTAACTTATATTTTTTAATAGGAGCTTTTGTTTGATGCCAACGCGTTATTAAAAGCTGATTTTTTCAGATACTCGAGCAGATAATAAAATTTTAATTTTTCGCCAACGGTTTTTGTTATTTTTCACCAATGGAATTTTTTGTTGACGTTCATTCTCAAAACATCATGTTCTGGCAGGATATAAAAAAACTTACAGTACTTTGGATGCTTAACCTATGTACCAAACTCTGCCAGTACATTTCTGCTTTCTGAGATATAAGTATACAGGACAAATTTACATACTTTCAACTCATTTAAATTAACGCCCTGATTTAAAATAACATTAAGGCTATTTTAGAACGGACTCCGTAATTATAAACCGCTGTCGGTTGGTGGGTCAGCCCCCTCGTTCCTGGGACAGGGCAGGGCGTTTGGCGGAGATGAATTTGGCGTGCGTAAGGTCTGCTTACATATCGTTTCTTTGGTAGGTTCGGGTCTCAAACCAGAAGCCAAGACATTATCACCATGTCACTAAGCCTCGTTAGCATACGAGAGTAGTAAAAGTGAATTCGAAAATAATTAATAGTTTATACGAAATCGCGTGTTAGATTCAGTATACAAAGAGAAACTATTGGAATCGTCAAAAAATATATTTGAACTTTCTTTTCAGCATCATATTATTTAATATGTGGCAAAAATAAAAACTTTTTCCGTATTTTTAAGATTGATAAAATAGTTTTGTTTCGTTTAGGTTTATTTAAAATATTTTAAAAAAATAAAAAAAAATAATGAATTAATTTTAACGACAGCTTTTTATATGTCAACAAGAGTTCATTAGACTATTTAATATTTAAGCCATTAATAAAACTAAGCATAATTAGTAATAATAATTAATATTAATACAGTTCAATTAAAATAATTGGTTCGATATTATCTACGTGGGATGTAAACCAGGCTTGGAACAATAATAAAAATTATCTGGCTTTGTTTTTAATTTTTATAAATAAATTACAAGGAACTATTGATAAAAGAATATTTTTATGATGTAACAATTACCATGCTTCTATAAAAGGCATATAATAAATTAATTAAATATTAATCAAAAAATTTAAAAAAAAAAGAAATTTAGCTAGATTAAAAATGTTTTATCATTATATATCTGTATCAAGCCAGAAAGAATCATATCGCGTTCTGTAAATATTAATTAAAATATTTTATCTCTGCAATGCACATGTACACAATAATTACGATATTAATACAATTTTCAGCAGTATTTGCTTCTTCACAGATAAATAAATAAATATAAGTTCAGATTTCAATAAAATTGTATACAAGACGCCTTTGGTGACCAGCTGACTAATATTTAGTAATATTAACTAACGTAAATAACTATATCATGTCCCACTAAATGAAATAACAATTTAAAACTATACGAGCATTATCAACAGGTAACATTTTGATTGTTTTAACAAAATCGCGAAATCAATTGGTAAATAAAATTGGTGAAATCGGCTCAGTTGTTGAAGGCTAGTGTTGATTTTATTTAGATATGGCCTATGAAAATAAAGGTATATGGAAGATGATTAATATTGATACTTAAAATTCACAATTTTTTCTTTGAAATAAAGGTTGGCGAAATCGATAGAGAGGTTGAAGCTAGTGATCTCTATCGAGATTTTTTCATCCAGCTCACAATACATAAAATTTCTGAGATTTTTCTTGAGAATTGGAACAAGGGAGAAATGATGATCGCATATCTTTGAATTATGAAATTTAATCTAAAATAAAATGGCATCGAAATCGAACCATTTGTTGGGACTGGGAAGGCTGTTTCTTTGATTCTTTTACCTGTTATTCTATATATATATATATAGTAGGTATGAAATACTTTAATAAACAGTTAATAATAAATTACTTTAACAAACACCAATCAGTTATCAAATCAAAAATTTCAGATTTAAAAAAAATGTATATGCTCGTGAATACCCTTAATTTTAAATCGTTTAATATTTAATATATATAATTATTTTTTGCAATAATTTTGTTTTCAAAAAGGTTGTATAAGTGAAACATTTTAGTTTGCTAACTTAAATAATAAAAAAAAACTTTCAAAATAGCAAATAAAGTTAATTGATTATTTTTTTAAATAAAACAATAAAAGCAACTAGATAAGTAAGTAAATAATAAGTAAACAAAAATTTCAATCAGAATTCATCACATTTTTTACATCGATTTATACAGGTCTTATAGAAAAATGAGAGAGGTGACAGATTGGGAAATAAACTTTATTTCCGCCTAATATATACTTTATTTTCAATTTATTTTTCTCCACCAGAAGAATGCTTACTTTATTACTCTCCCAGGTAAATTTGATATCATCTTTCGTGTCACGTCCTTGCTTTTTGTCGCTAAACCACGAGGAATGACACACAAAGGGGGCGGCCGGATTTAATCAGGGGCTTTCTGCTGTGATAAATCACCGTAACGTCGCGTTGTGAATAATAATATACATGTGAACGAATAGGGGCAATGGGAATGCATGTCCGTAAAAGCGAGTTGGTTGAATGTATCAGAATTTTTCTATATAAAGAAGAGATTGACTTATGACGAATACTGATATTAACATTAGACTGAAACAGATTTTGTACAAATTAATTTTTTTCAGTATTTTGAAACTATCTGCCTTTAGTGACCAGCTGATTCATCAGAAATATTCTTTACTGTCAAAAGAAATGCGCGTCCTATACATTATTTTATGTTCGTAATTTTCTTAAGTAAATATTTTTACGCAAATTATTCCATTAAAACTGACATATTCACTGTATTGGGAGTGTGGGACAAAGTCAACAGATTTCAGTAATGCCATTTTTAACAGAAAGATATAAATACACAGATAACAGCCCCCCCCCCAAGATGTAGACAACAATGCACCTTAGCTCTTAATTAGAAATAACAATTTACTAATAGATATCATTAATTACTAATAGATATCGGTTATCGAATATCCGTAGCTATTCATTAAGATCTCTCCAAACGTCTGCCATTCTCTAATGTCTCTTTGCTTTAGATATACCAACTACTTACTCACTACTATACGATTCGCTTCTCCACCCACGCCTGGGTGCTACTTCAATGTTTGTATCTAAACTTTGCTCAAGGTATTAACTCTTAATCCAATAATTATTTCAGCTCCACTCAACGTTTATGCTTCACTGGACTAAACCAACTAATTGATCACTGATTCATTATACAATTCACTTCCGCTTTTGTAGACTGACTTTTTATAGCTACTGGAGCAGGGCAAAAAAGGTTCCTGAACAATCAAACATTACTTGCCTCCTATTTACCTATCACCAAAATTTTTCAATTTTCCACTATCATCCCTTTTGTTGCCAAATTCATCGCCAAGCCTGAGGGGGGGGGGGCATTAATCCGGTATCCAATGTAGCTGACAGTATAACTATCTTTCCTACAATGGAACTAATTATGCTGGGAAGCAACATTACAGATTCATAAAAATATTTTTTTAGCATCAAATTTTTTCAAGCATCAAACCTTTTTTTGTTTACTATCTTTACACTTTTTGTTCATAATATGCATGAGCTTATGTAATAGTTCAAGTCGCATTAAATCAAAACATATTTAAAATGTTTCTGTCATTTAACTTTTAAGGTACTCTAACTTCGCTTCAGTATCCTCCATGGAAACTAAACAAATATTAAACAGAACCATTCTTTCTTAGCATTTAAAGGTAAAAGAAAATCACGGGATTAAATAATTGGCATAACGATTGAAAAAAGAGTTTAAATTCCAGTGAAACAAGGTAATATATTGATAAAAACTAAGCATCTCAAGCTATAATGTTTTTATTGCTTTTTTTCTGAAAGTTAGTGGACTCTCAGAATGAAAAAAAAAGGCTTTCAACCCTTAAAATGTGAAAGTTATAAAATTTAAAAACAGTTTCTAGAAATAATCTTTTCTAGGAATAATAATAACTAGGAAAAAATTTACTTGAAATAATAATTTCCAAAAATAACTAAGGAATCTAGAAATAAAAATAACTAGGAAAAAATAATTTCTAGGAATAATAATTTTTAAAAATAACTACGGAATCTAAGAATAAAAATAACTAGGGAAAAATAATTTCTAGGAATAATAATTTTTAAAAATAACTACGGAATCTAGGAATAAAAATAACTAGGGACAAATAATTTCTGAAAATAACTACGGAACCTAGGAATAAAAATAATTTCTACGAATAATAACTTCTGTTATTGTTATGTTGTTACTAATGGCACTTGCCATGGATAAGCCCCGCTGATACATCAATAGATTTTATGCCGAAGATATGGGTCTCTTGTTTCAAATAGGGCCAAATAGGGCCAAGAGTACGACTTAGCTACTCACTCATCACAGTTGCTTGCACAGCCCCTTTTTACAGAGGGGCACAGTCTCACATCTCACAGATAGCACACAGAAAAACAACCAGGCCGGAACCGGGACTTCTTAAACACGAGGAAGACGCTTTGCTACCTCTGTATCAGAAAGCAGGTATAATAATTTCTAAAAATAACCAAGGAATTCAGAAATAAAAATAACTAGGAAAAATAATTTCTCGGAATGACAATTTCTAAAAATAACTACAGAAGCACTGAATAGTTAATATGAACTTATCTTCATTCTCCAGAGTGACTTGTGACGACAACATCTTCAATCACATTTGTTTTTATGAGTACAATTTGAGGCATTCATGATTGACATAAAATTGTCATTATGTGTCAGATTCGTCAAATATGTCATGAGGTTAAATTTCATTCAAATTTCTATTTTCATTTTGCATTTCAAATTTGCCATTTTCAACAAATGACCTCTTGTATAAGATATATAAGAGTAAATCCATTAAAGGATCATAATTTCCCAAAAGGGCACTTGTATAGAATAAAGCTGTATTTAATCATTTGGGAAGTATGCATCGTTTTCACGTTCTTGTTAGATAATGATTGTTATAAAGGGCGTGTAATAGCAAAGATTCTCAGATAGTTTTTCAGGAATTATAACAAACCTATAAATATATTTTTGTTCATCCTGAGTGCTAAAAACTCTCTTTTCTTACTTATGTAAAATTAAGCATATTATTTCTTTTTTGACTGCAAAAAGTAAAAAAAAATCACTCTAACTATTATTAAATGTCTTTTTAATTATTTCTTGGAAGGTAAAGGACGAAGAAAAACTCTCATCAATTTCCCAGCAGGTAGCATTTCTTCCTACATCTTTAAATAAATTGATTTTCCATTACACTAATTTTTTTTCGCTTGGTATTGTTTTTTCATTATTCAGACAAGTAAAATTGCATGGATTTGCCATGTTTTGAGCATGTTTTCTTTTTACTTGGAAGGCTTTAGACATTAAGGTAATTTATATCCCGGATTTTTTTTTGAAATATGATCATTTTCTTGCATCTTTTCTCATCAGTTAGGATATCCGACGGTTAAATCGTTTTATTTTTTGCTTCCTCGTATCCCTAATATAAAGAAAGTTTAATAATCATCAAAACATTTGATGAATTTTGACGAATTTCTAAATTTTTGACGTCTCTGAGTTAAAAAAAAACCATTTTTAGGAAACGTCTGCAACTATGTCTTTGACAAAGATAACTGAAAAAAGATTTGTGCTAGAATATTTAGTATATGGTTTTTATATCATAGGTAAATTATTAAATAAAGCTGATTTGAAGCCAAGTCATTAAATATACTAGTATAGTGAGGACTGGGATAGCCTGGTTGGTAAGGCGTTGGATTCGCTTTCCTTGAGCAGCGAGTTAAAGCCAGTTAGTTAAAAACTCTCTGTGTGTGTGGTGGCTGGCGAGCAAATATGTCGTAATTAAAAAGTACTCCATGTCTAGAGTAATACCACTGTGGATTCTGAGTCAGAGGTTGTCATTCTATGCTCCAGATCTAAATTACGATCTGCGAATGAATGAATGGAATGCAAGAATGGAGTGCGACCTGTAAAAAGGGTTTGTGACGTGTGTGAGCTAGAAATCAGAATTCTGCCCTCGGTTACTCAGGTGTCCATATTCTCAGAAGCTCCTGCACCCCTCCTTTCGTTGTAAATCACAACAAAAGAACAAAAACATTGGTATAGTAAAAGAAATATAATTTAAATGTACTTATGAAGAATGCTCTATTTAGATTGGCAAGATATTTTTTAAAAAAGCTAGTTTTCAAACATTTATGTACTTAGTTAGATGTTAAACTTATCCTTCTAACTTGTTTCCTTTTCCGGTAAAATGTTTCGACTTTATAATTAAGACAGTGGTTTCTAATTTATAATTGACAATGTATAGAAATAAATGCAAATCTCGCATCGGATTTTTAAACGCTTAAATTTTTTTCATTCATTTGAATACATTACATTTTAACTATCAATATACAGTTTATTTTAAAAAGCAGGTGTGATTTCCCCATATCTCGCATATACTCTAATAGCGAAGTTATTTCCGAAAGCACCTTACGTGGCATTGGCGTACAATGGTTACAAAAAAATTAAGTTTTGCCGTGAATTTAGCATTTCTACTGAATCTATCATGTTAGTTAATTTATGATAATCAAATATCGCCAATGTCACATGTATTATTCAAAAGCAAAAAATGAAACTACGAGTTTTTCTCGTTACTTATAAATTATATGCGAATGAACTAAAATTCGCCAAATGTAGCATCTTAGACAAATTGGCATTGCTTCATTGGCGTCCTTCTGATTTATGAGAAGGGAAGAAACATCCATTTAAGTTATTTGAGCAGAGTTATAAACTAAGAAACATTTGTTTGTTTGTTTGTTTTTTCGTCAATCCTTCCCCGATAATTTATAAGTATACTTTCTTCTTACCAGGGATGCATCTATATTTCTCTATCTGTTATCGTTAATTAAAAACAATTTTTACATTTGTGTCTTCTTTTTGAGTAATCTTGTACTTCGTATACAAGAAAACAACCAGGGAAAGAAGTCACCTCGAAACTTTCTCGCATATTCTCCAATGAAGGTTTTATCCTCTTTTGAAATTTACAAATTTGGTCGCCATTCCATACGAACAGAATAATTGACTGACATATATGCATACAGATAGACAAACACACAGATTGAGTGACATATATGCATACAGATAGACAAACACACAGAATAAGTGACAGATATACATTCAGATAGACAAACACACAGATTGAGTGACAGATATACAGAAAGATACAAAAAGATAGACTAACTGAATGACAAACACACAGACAGTTAGACCAAAAGATTGATTGACTGACAGATGTACATACAGACAGATAGACAAGTAGACTAATTGATTGACAGATATACAGACATATAGACAGACAAACATAATGATAAAAATGTGTTTCTCAGATTCAGATATGTCTGAATATTGGAGATATTTCGAAATCAGATTGCAATATCTTCTCAATATTTCGTATATTAGAAAGTGAAAATAATAATTTTTTTATTCAAAGTGTGCCTTTGTTTTAACACAAATTTTAATTCATACATTTAATAATAGATATTTTCCACAAAAGTTCAAGTGTATTAAACTAAACCACAAATTGAAAAGCAACTTAAACTAAAGATCAGATGCGCAACAGATTTAAATAAATTCGAGTTGAATTTCAAAACCACTAAAGTACAACTCTCTAACAATTCGATTTCTTTGACGACTATAACCCTTAAATTAGGAAAAAAATCATTTTTTTTACCTATAAAAGAATGTGTTAGTGATTTGGACAATGAAATGGAATTGGATCCTCTTTTTTTTTCCCATTTTTTTAAACTCGTATAAAAAAGGTATTTTCAAAGCGACGGGTTAAAGATGCCTATCTAAAAGAAAGAGAGCTCGAAAAGCTTTAAAAAGGTACGATGGCGAAAGTAAAAGAATTCGTAACGAGAAACATTTGTCATGCGAATTTGAAAGGAAGCAATTTATAAAGAATTTAAAGAGAGACTTTTTATAGATATGGATAGCGTAGTTTTAAAAAAGGTATCAAGCTGTCTAAATGAAAGCTTTTGATCAAATTATTATCTACTGGATAAAAGAAAGAGAAATGTGCAATAGACAGTAAAGAAAAGGTAGGAATGGAATGTGACAATTTTTATTAAAGAAAGGTATGAAAAATGATTTCCAGCTCCGATTTGGAAAGATCCTTAGAGTTTTTCTTTGATATAAGTGATTAGTTTTAGTAGTAATAATTATGTATGCGTTAAATTTCTTTATTTCAATTCGTCACTTAATACGTGCTATGCGTATTGTTACGAAAAGTAATTTTCCCACAAGAACGATTCGAAGATTCAGACTTTGTTATCTATGAAAAAGCATAATAAATATACGCTACACTAGCTACCAATTCACAGCGAATTAAATCTACTTAATTTGCTAATTTCAAATAAAAAGATTAAAATGAAATCTTCTATGCATATTTCAATGTATCATGTCAGAACATCATTTCTTGAATGGCCAAGCACCACGTGCTCGTGCTAGTTCAATGATATCTTTTATTCATTTTAATGGTTTCGTCGGATGAGTCACTTTAGTATTGCAAGCGATCCAAAAAAACTTTGTCTCGCCTTGATTGTTTTAAAAAGATATCTCATTTCCTATTTATTTCATTTCATATAATCAAGTGCTCAAAATGACATGCGAATAAACATTAGACATTAACTTATTTTTTTCAGTGAGAGCTTTTGTAAATGCAATGTTAAAGCGTTATTAAAGCTGATTTTTTAAGATACTCGTGCAGATAATAAAAAAATTCAATTTCTACGGATTTTTGTTGACGCCACAAACCTCATTCCCAAATTAACATCATGATCTGACATGATAATAACAGTGAAGTTTTAGAACATGCGTCACAGAGAAAAGACAGTCTCTCAAGCTCAACCAACCAACGCAGCTTGCTTTACGAACTGATCTGATCCCCCTTTTTTAAGCTGCGTCTTTTAAATAGCGTCCCACTAAAGTAGGCGGGGCAAACTCAGAAAAGGCGCGTTCATTCCGGATAAGTCTAGAAATTTTTCCATTATTCTCTCAGAACAAATCTTTATTTCTGAACTTCTAATACTTATTTTAACGTGTAATAAAAACCAATAACGACCTCTTTATATCTCCAACGCATCTATATCTCCAAATTGATCAAATACGGCGATGTTCTGAAGTAAATTCTTTGAACGGTCTTCTCAAACTGACGTGCAATTCAATTGCAATTAATTTTATACAATTAAACTATTTACAGGTATTTACAATATTTACACAACAATTCGTAAATATTTACATTTACATCTAAATTCATAATATTATTAGAAGCGGGTGAGCACCACGAAAGGGCACCGAAGGGGAAAGCGTTGGTGACGGTTGACGAAAAGCTTGGCGCCAGCAGATTTGATTTGGCAAGTGGAGTATTCTGGTAGCCCCCAGATCGTTCACGATGTTTTCCGAAGTTTCACGAGCTTCTGGCGCTCTCTCGCTCGGCTGTATAAGAAACGGATTGCCGCAATTTGGCAGTTCCTCTCGAAAAAGTAGCGACTCGTTGGACCAGTAGATTAATTTTCCTACTTGTTATTAGTGAGCTGTGGTTAATTTTGCTGTTAGCGTTGTATAATTGAGCTCGCTGTGCTATACGATATCTGTTTTGCAGTCTGTGTTTATTGTGCGTAAGGCTTGCATTTACGCTGTTAGTGACTGTTGACTGCTGGATTGTGTTTATCTGAAATTTTACTTTATCAAGTCATCCTGTAAATAGCTATAAATAAATTTGTTTGGGCTGTCCTCAAGTAAAGTCCATTCAATCCGAACCCGCTACGCTAAAAACGAGCTAAAACGAAGCAATATATTTAAAATAATGACCAAAATCAAATAACCGATTTTCCCAGCACGAAACACTGCACCACTACCACCGATTCAAAGACCAAAAGACACATTTTCAATGGTCATTTACTCCTCCTCATCATCGTTCACATTAGATACAAATCTCGAATTCTGTACTTTATTCTCTACTCTCTATGGTAAAAACCAGAATTTAACAATAGCCCAGATAACTCAAAAACTTAATGACTTAAAGATATCAAATGTGATATGTGATTTTTGTGACTACAAGTGTAGTTCTGTATAACATTTTTGTTTCAACAGGTAGAGAGAAATGTGTCTAAATCACAAATTGGATTTTTGGATACTGCTAACCGCAAACAAGAGATTAGTCGCCAAGGATCACTCCATAGATTCAGTAAAGATGCCAAATTCATGCCAAGATCAATATTTTACAACTATTGTACGCCAATGTTATGTAAGGTATTCTATAGGATACTATTATTATTAGAATATACGCGAGAAAGTTTTCTGGACACCACAACCGACGGTTCTTTTCATTAAGTGGCGAAAATATTGGAACATCATTTTGTCATTGTGGGAATATGTAGAGTGGGAGGAACTGCTCTTTTTTTCATTTCAATCAAAATTCGAATGTATCCCCTTTTCAGCATAAATGTTACTATTTGAAGAAATCTAATGATAATATATTGTGTTCATAACACAATGACCATACAAGAGTAAGCAGTCCTAGAAGCAAATGGAGGATAGTTGCCCTTTAAAATTATACCTAACATTCATCAGGACATGGAATGTGGATGTATTGATGGTACTAAGTACAAATTTTTACCCCCCCCCCACTTCGGCATTAATCATATATATATTAATATGCCAATAACAAATCCACATTTTCTTCAAAAGCAACGTGCCATCATACATTTCAAGAAGTAATGATATCTAGAGAGAAAGAACATTAAAAAGGTATAAAAATTATCAACGATACCGTATTTTTTCATTTATTTTGACATATAAAATATATATGTTATAATACATTAATATATTTAATAAGTTTTAATAATATAAATAAATCTAATATAATAAGTTTAATAAATTTTTTTGTCATTGTTACTTAGGACACATGCAATGGACAAGCCCGCTGAGTTAGTCTGCTATTTTAAGCCGAATGAGCGGCTGTTGTTTTGAAGCAGCGCCAAGCAGGGCCAAGAATACGATTTAGTTACACACTCATCACAATCGCTTGTACAATACCTTTTTACAGGAGGGTATATTCACACACCTCACAGATAGTAAACAGAACAAATATGTCCAAACCGGGACTCGAACCCGGGACGCCCAGATCACGGGGAGAAACGGCTATGGATTTATCTAAAAATACAGACCGATAGACGGTCATCGGCTTGTGCAATTTGATCCAGGAAAATACAGACCGATAGACCGTCAACGGCTTGTGGAATTTGGTTCTAGATTTGACAGGTATCTAAACTTTAGATCTTAAATCAGTACCTAATTTTATCCATATAGATCTTTTTGTTTTCTAACTATCGTGTGAAATTAGATTCGGACTAACGGACTTCCTCTAAACAGATTTTATTTAAAAATTTGACAGAAATTTGAAACAAGTGTACAGACCGTATATCAAATTTCAACACTCTAACCCAAAGCGTTTTGAGTTATCTTTGTGAGAGACGGATAGACATTTTCTTAGAATACGTTTCTATAACTCGAGGAAGTCTAAAGGGTTCGTCAAAATCTCGTGTTCGAATTTTTCGACGATTGCTATGATTTTTCTAGACTATTTATTTGAAAAAGTAAAAATGTATTTAATTGAAGAATTGTTAGTCATTTAACTTTTTAAAATATTCTTTCAAATATTCAAGGACTTTAACTTGATTTTCTTATTAATTGATTCTTTTTTTTTTCATTATTATTCTGAGTAAAAAAATGAGCAAGATATCGAGTTAACAAAAAAGTTTTTTTAAAAAAAGAAGAATATTTACCATGACAAAGAGAAATTAATTATGAAAAACATCGTAATTTATGCTGCCTAATTCTCTTTTTTGCCATTTTACTTCCCCCTCCCCCCACAATTAAATATTGATATAGGATTCTCAAGATCATGAGCATTTCATCGATAAATTATTCCCTTTTCCTTCATAAAAAAAAGAAAGAAAGAAAACCACATTTTTTTCTCAATAAATCATTTCCACGTAAACACGCCGACAATTTTGAATTCCACAAAAGAAAAAATTCTACAAAAATATTCATAAAAAGCTTATTGAAAGGGAGATTTGGGGAAAATTGACTTCTTTCATTTCATTCTTTAACTTTCAATAACTTGTCAAAGACCACAGATTTTTTTCTTCTTCATTTTCTTATTCATTTCTGGCTCTTTTCAGATATTTTTCCCTCGCCAAAGAAAAAAAAAGCAAATTCAAAGGATATGGAAGAAAAAACCCTACACTAATAGAAAAAAAGCGATAGGAGCAAAAGGAGGCATCTATATAAGGTCCAATGATCTGTCGGAAAATACCACAAAAGAAATTTCGGTCTTGAGTATTAAGTCTATAGATCT
>JAOUZG010011622.1:136745-149212 GCA_026289955.1 Argiope argentata | reverse complement strand
TATATATATATATATATATAATAGGGTGCGACATACATTCATGCGAACTTCAAAAATCATTATAAAAAAAGGAACGCTCAATAAAATGTGGTTTGCGGGAATATGTTCAGAGAGCCTTTGAATTTTGTTATTTTCATTTAAAAATGACCGATAGATGGCGCTCATTTATCATACCGAGATGTTTTATGCAAATCAGGAACACAGAGCACAGTAACTTTATAGTGCATTTTAATTTAAAGCAAAAGATGATCAGCATGACCCCCACCACAATTTATGAAGCAAGTGAGACATGTAATTATGCCTATTACAGCTGCTTGTAATATGTCGCCATCTATGCCAACAATGACCAATTGAATGGTATTTTTCAGTTCCATAAAAGTGGCTGGAGAGCTCTAGTAGACACGAGACTTCAGTTATCCCTACTACCAAAAGTCCACTGGAGTAAGATGTGGTGATCGAGCGGGTCTTTCATTCTTACATCTTCGTCTTATCAGTCTGTCCACAGTAAATGTATCTAGGAGGAACGCCTTAATGGAACTAGCAGTGTGGGGTGGGGCACCATCCTGCATGAAGGTGACGGAAGATAACTCACTTTACTGCAAAGCAGGCATAACATGGTCTCATAAAAGCCTAAGATAGCGTTCTACAGTGACGAAACATGTTTCCCAAAAAGGATACAGGACAACGCTCTTCAAAAATGAAAGAGCCTAGAATGAAGGGCACAGTGAAACTGCACCAAACAATCACATGCGGAAAATGTATTGGTTCGGTCGTGTACGCACGAGAGTTTGATGTCGACCATATTCATAACATAACGCCATGCTGTGCTCCCGGTGCCTATAACGCTAAGTTATCTAACTAGTTGGATGAGCACAAGATGGGAGAGAGAGAGAGAGAGAAAGAGAGAGAGAGAAAGAAAAAACTTATTAAAGGAAAAAAAGAGACCATACAACATTCAGGGATTTCCAGAGAAAAGGCCATCGGTGTCATATCTTACACGAATCTGTTCAGTTTTTGCTGAAGTTATAACTGGATAGAGGGGAAAAGAATATTGAAACAAATGGTGATTATGGTGAACTTACAGGGGAATTAGATTACCAGCCGAAAAGGGGGAATGTCGACCAGATGCAGCGTCCAACCAGTATTGATAATGTTCAGTAACAATTGTCGGTCAAGTTCCATATGTGAGAGGGGCCATGTGGCAAAGGCCTGCCTTTTATCTCAATCTGATGGCAACAACTGGCGAAGTGCTCGGATGCAGTTTCAAGATTTCGTGAAGAATGCGTCGGATCGACCATTCCGGAATCCCTGTTATTTTACCTGCTTCAGGTGCACTGCAACTTCCCGTTGAATTCTCGGCTGCCACATTCCTTATGACCCTTTGGACAACAGGGACGTGGTCAGCGCTGACGGATTATCTGCCACATCGTCCGAATCGTAGATAATCTTGAGAATTAGAGATAACTGCAATCGATGAGATAGTAAAAGCTGAATTCAAATTAAATCTTATTCCGATTAGGTTAAATACTATGTGATTTACAGTAAATTAAAATAAATAATTTTAATTCCGGAAAACAGCTATCAGTTTTGAAAATACATGCTTTTAATGCTTATATTACAAATCAAAACATAATGTAATACATTCTTATGGATTACTGGGTTCTCTTACAATGTATGTATGGTGTCAAATCAATCAGCAGGTCTCAGCAGAAAACCAACGGCAGTGTTTATTTACATGAAGACGCTAACACAAAGAAGACGAATATGCAGAGGACCAATATACACAGCCGAGACGAGTACACAGCAGCACACTACAGCAGAATGTAGCCCACAAGTAGAAATCAATCCCGACATACAAAACAGCTAGACAGAATTCAGTACGAGAGGGGATTCTCGAACCTTCGTTATACGGTCTCTCCAAACAGCTGAAGTTCTCATTATCTCCTCGCTTTAGCTGTCGACTTTCTAACCCATGACTGGCTAATCCTCCCACGACACGACGTTGCTACAGCTTCCACCGTAGGCAAAAGGCACCGGCACACAGCAGTTCAGAACTCGCTTTAGTTCCACACAATGCTAATACTCCGCCGTTGCTTCACTATCCTTTCGAAGACTCCTTACTTGTCTTATACTCCAACTCTGTTTCAGGTTTAACTTACTTCGTCGCTTCTTCCGGCTTTTTATAGCTACCGGGAGGCGAGCAGAGAACCTTCTAGGCCAATCAGGGTGCCTCTCAGTTTCTCTTGGGCGAATCGTTAAAATTCATGAAGTTTCTATCAATACCCATTTTGTCGCCAAACGGTCGCCAAGTTCTCAGATCCCTGATACAGCACCCGCTCAGCACAAAACAGAGCTGATCGTAAAACAGTCTTTCTTACGATGACAAATTTGTGCTAGGAACCAACATTACATGTTTATTTACAATATCTTTCCACACGTACACGCTATTTTCTTTTCATAAATGTAGATATGATTATCATTACTAAATTTACGGAATATTTACATTCCTTCTTTGATTTTCAAAAATAAATTTTATGTCACAAAACTAATACAAAAAGGTGACTAATAATTCCAAAAGAAATTGCTTCTTCTATTAACATTGGGTAAAGAAAGAAGCCTTGTTCCATCCTAATTCCAAGAACTCAAAAATAAAAAAATCAGTTCTTTGTGCAAAAATCATAGACCGGTTTTTTTCTATCAAGGAAAAACCAGAAATATCTGACATCTCCACAATGCCTTTACCTTCAACTTGCGCACCTCTGAAAAGGCTTCCCCCGTCCAATTTTTCTTGAGCAGCTGGCGATTGAATGAAAAGTTACCTTCAAATCAAGCCTATTGATCTTTCCGAAGACTTTATGAGGAATTCCGTCGGGATTCCATCCTTTTGGTGAGGCATCCGTGGATCCCCCTAACTTGATTTCAAAAGGGGATGGCAACATCTGGGGCCATAGAATAGAGACTCGCTCTGTGTGAACTAACTTCTAGTTTGACGGATCTATATTGCAGATAGGAACTGGATTTAATGTCGAGAGAAACTAAGCTTAGCTTCTCTCAAAGAACGGAAGACACTCTTAAACTAAAATAATCCATTAGAAGAGGACTTTACGAATGATTTAATGTTTTGATCTTCTTTATTTGAAACTATATAATCTATATAAATGAAAATGAATCTTAAAATGTATTGCTAAACTCGAGGACGGCTCAACCAATTCGGCTAATTTTTTTTGTATATTTTTGTTAAGACACGAGAAAGGCACTTATAGAGATGAAAAACAGAAAAATTGCGAGAAAAATAGTAAAAACGACACTTTTCTTACTTTCCCGCCAAAAAATCTTTTCCACCGATAAATAAGAACGATTTTTTTCACGTTAGGAAGTTATGCTCAACTTGTTTCCGACCGGTTGTTTCAAACGATTCTGTTTGTTTTCTTAGTGTTTGATGCATTTAAAATGGGACATTGTTAATTAACCGATTTTTCGGATTTATTTTGAATTAAAATAAAATTAACAATAAATAATAAAGGACATTAATTTTTTTTTCTGTATTGCTTTACCCCGACTGGCGTAAAAAATTCAAGCATTTACGCTGTCCAAATGGGAGTTGAAAATTCACACATGTACAATGTGATATAATTGTTGACAACTGTGTTTTCATTTTAATTAAAAGTTTAAAAAATATGCGTATAATACTGTTGGAGGTATCTCAATCGATAAATAAAACGGACTTGACTAGATTTTAAAGAAATACGATTTGCGTCTTTCCTCTATTTCAGGTACGCACTGTAAATAAATTGATTTTAGATTAGTTGTGTGCTTTTCCTTGTGCACGAATTCGAAGGTAAAAGCTAGTCAATGAATAAAATCATCAATTGAATTAATAAATAATTTACCAATGTATGGTAATTAATTAATGCTCTTAAATCACAGATTGATTTAATTTCATAAAGCCGTTATTGTTTAAGTTTAAGTTATTTATTCTTCCAGAATAAAGTTAATTAAGTTTATTGAGGAAGAATAAATAATAAAAATAACTTTTAATAAAACCGAATCCTTTCAATAATTACAAATAACTAATTTTATGGTAGGAATTAATTAAGAGTTATTCGATTATATTAAATTGATGTATGGAAAAATTATTCAATTTCTTTTTACTTTCTCTTATATTGTGTATCGAGAAATTATCGTAATTGTCAAAAAAAAAAATTAAGCTTGTGATTTTGAAGATATTGACACATTTGGAAAATTTAAAGTTTTGGACCTACTTCCTTGAGTTCAAAAAACATATTTCTTAGAAAATATCTGTATCTCTGTGACAAATATTCAACCAAAAATCAGTGAGCTAGATGTTTGAAATTGTGTATATGGTTTTCAGACCACATTTTCAGATCTCCATCAATTTTGAGTACAATCTGTTCAGATGAAGTCCGTCTGTCCAGCTATTCGAATATAAGTTAACACTATATTAGAATAGCCGGCCAGACGGACTATAACTAGGACTATAACAGACGGCAAAATGGTTAGAACTAAAAAAATAAAATTCGGTGCAAAGATTTAAAATTTCTAGAATAGATGGCTTTCAAATTTTGAGACAAATTCAACTATTTTTTAAATACATCGAATTTCAGCTGGAATTTGGTGAGTATAAGTTAAGTTTTGTTTTTTGAGTCAATCATTAGGGGAAAACGCGTCTAAAAGACAAATTTGATTTTTGTATACTATTAACCAAATGCCACGGATTAATCGCCAAACAACTCGCCAAAGTCGGTCTGACAGATTCAGTAAAAACGATAAATTCACAACAAATATTAATATTTCGTCACTATTATACTTCAATAAAGCATTTTTTCAGTGTTGTTGTTGTTGTTACTTATTGCACTTGCATATGGACAAGACCCCCCGCTGATACAGCAACAGATTTAAGCCGAAAGGAGCGTCTCTTGTTATTGAAGTAGCACCAACTTGGGCCAAGAGTACGACTTAGCTACACACTCACCACATTTGCTTGCACAACCCCTTTTTACAGGGGGGGGGGCGCATTCACACATCTCACAGATAGCATACTGAAGAACAACCATGCCCAAACCGGGACTCCCATAACACGAGGAAGACGCGCTACCGCTGTGCCAGAAAGCCGGCAATTGTTCAGTGTGCAAGTTTATTAGAAATTATGCTTAATATAGTTACATTAACGTCCCGTTTTAAAAAAAACTTTAGGGCTAGTTTGGGACGAACCTTGCAATTTTGAACCGCCATCAGATGACGAGGATGACACATACTTACTCTAATTTTCTCCACTGATGATAGAAATTTGGTTTAAGGAACGTAAATGAGTTTTAAACAACTCAAAGTTTTTGAATTATTTTTATCACCAACAAACATTTTCTAAAAATGTTTTTTTAACTCAGTAAGGTCTCAAACTTGGAGATTCGTCACCATTTTCGAGTTCTAGTTTTTTGACGATTATTTTACTTTCTGTCTATTACATATACAAGAAAATAATCATGCAGTAATTAACATTAAAAAAATTCTAGTTATTGTAACAACGTTTCTATACTCTAGAATAAAAAAATACTAATTTTACGGCAAAGAGCAGTAGCTATAATTTAAAACTACAATAAAAAAGTAAAGCAAAAAACCCCCTTCCTAAACGTAACTGTACCCGTGATTGTATCTTGGCACGAAATGTAGCTATTTTGAAGTTTTAAATGTGTTACAACATCATTATTTTGAAACATAATTGAATTATATTACGCATGTTTATAAGTCATTGATACGCATAGAATTATATTATGCTACGCATGTAATTTAAGCATCTAATGGGGCATTCAAATGCATCAATTTTAAAATGGCTTTTATTGAAAATGCTATGGATACTTTCACTTTAATCTATAAAACCCATTATTAAATTATTTATATATTGCTACATACAGTATTGTTCTATTAGAAGTTAAAGCTCTCTTTGTCGAGGCCCATAATATTTTATTAGAGTTGAGTTATTAGTAATATCTCAAAGCATCGATTTAAAAACGTAACAGATGGTAAATACAAGATATGAGTTAGGATATTGATTTTAAATATTCTCCAGACTGTTTTATAGCCTATTCTAAAAGCTTTAGTTGTCATTATATGCATGAAATTATATTAGTCTATAAGTTATTCAAAAACAAAATTTGATATGCATAAACGGTTTGTTTTGACAATGTATTGAAGCAAATGAAAAAGAATGCTTAACTTGGAAATCATCTAATGGAAATGTTTTGAAATTCGAATATATAAATAAAAGGTAGCGGTATTCATCTCGGTGCCTTAAATATATGTATTCACACAGTGGAGACTATTAGAAAGGATTTATTTTGTGCATAAAAAGAGTATATGACATGCAAAAAAAAATTTAACATAATGGATGTTACAATTATAATATATAATCAAAAATTATTTTAGATGAATTTATAACATTTCCTCTACATCTAAATGTGCTAAATTTATTACTGCAGAGTTGCATGTGGGATATGAATATCTTAGTTTATAAGCTTCCCATTTTTATTTTCTCGCATACTAAGAATAGATAAAGTATAGTAATAGTGAATCATTTATCTGTGACAAAGATTATTCAAAAACGCTTTTGAGCTTGCTGGATGAAATTTGGCATTTGGTCTTTAAATCAAATTTGAGAATTTCTGCGAAATTTTCAGTCAATTCTATTTAGAAGTAGTTCATCTGAATGTCTGTTTGAATGTAAGTTAACACGATACTTACAAAACGAAGAGAGCTAGATAGATAAAGTTTGGTCCACAGATTTAATATCTGTATTATAGACAATTGCAAAATTTTGATCAAAATCAACTATGAGTTGACAATTTTTTGGCTTATAGTTTTAAAAATATGTAAACGCATTAATTCAAAAATGAAATTGCTTAAATATATCAAATTTGGTATAAGATTTTGTAATTAAAATAGTAGTTTAGTGTAAATGTTTTGTTTAATTCCTACTATTAGTTTACACTCTCCCTATATATATATATATATAGTTTTTCAAATAATAATTCATTAATTTTTATTAATCCTATTAATTAAACACCGAATTTTTATTCAAAAGTCTTTATTTCCCCACCGCCAAATACGAACGCATTCAGTTTGTTTTTCCCCCACGCTAATTAGGTTAGGCTTAACATGTTTTCGATCAACTATTTCGAACTATTTTGTTTATTTTCTTAGTATTTAATGCGCTTAAAATTAAGCTTTGTTAATTAATCGCTTTTTCGGTTTTATTTTCAAGTAATTTAGAATTAAAATAAGGCTGAATAAATTGAAAATAACTAATCTGTATTGCATTAGAACTGGTGTCGAAAGTTCACGCATTTGCTTTGCCTCAATTGGGGTTGAATCGTCGGGAATGGTTGTTCTTCATCTGTTCTATCTCTAAGATATGTGAATGTGCTCTCCTGTAAAAAGGGGCTGTACAAGAAAATGTGATGCGTAAGTAACTAAGATGTGTTCTTGGTCCTAGGTGGTGCTAATTAAAACTAGAGACGCATCCTCGGCTTAAAATAGCTGACTGGGTTAGTGACCTGGTCCATTGGAAGTTCCTTTAGAAACAACAAAATACAAAATAGAATATTCGCTATGTTTCAATACAAAAGTCTTCTGGCCCCTCCATTTAAAAAATGATCATAATTTATTTAAAGATGGTGTTTTTTACAAAGGCAAGGAGAAACTTCTATCTTCTCTACAGCAATAATGGATAAAACGATGAACCCTAAGAGTCACTAGATTCATAACAGATAATTCTCTGTTACCTTCTAATTTTAATCGTAACTCCGTTTTATTTCTATTTTGATTTTAACGTAATTGGGAATTGAAACCTGGGTAAAGGAGATTAGTTTTCGAGTTATTTGGTCTGTTAAATTCTTCTTTGATAATCCAACCAATCCCGTACATTCTTTCAAATAAACAGAGTCTGAAGTGTTTTATATCTTTTTACTTATCATGCCAGAAGATATAAAGTACGTAGAAACTGCTTTAGTTGCTGTCCGAGGTGTCAGACATTTTGGAAAGAAACAATCGTTGACGGAAAACACGGAAGAAATGTTTCCATTTTAAATTCTTAGGGTTGGAATTATTTTTATCCCAAAAACGTTTATACTAACTCTAAGGATCAACCTATAACAACAGAGCATAAGCGGATATATAAACTAGTAATAAGATAGATGAGGAAAATAGCAGGATTTTAAATAATTAAATGTATTTTAAATAAGTACTTGCATGCATTAACAGTGCTGCTTAAGTCAATAAAAATAATTGAACCTCATAATAATTTCATGAGGATTGAAAATCTATACATAGTATAAAATGAAGTCTCCTGAAAGTAAATGAACAAATCTAGGTATCTTATGTTGGAACTAGTTAACAGATACTGGAGATATTTATGCCAGATTTCTGGCACAGAGGTAGCGTTTTTTCCTCGTGTTATGGGAGTCCCGGTTCGGGCATGGTTGTTCTTCTGTGTGCTATCTGTGAGATGTGTGACTGTGCCCCCCTGTGAAAAGGGGTTGTGCAAGCAAATGTGGTGAGTGTGTAGCAGAAGTCGTAATCTTCGCCCTAATTGGCGCTACTTCAAAAACAAGAGACGCTTCATTCGACTTAAATCTGCTGCTGGGCTCAGCAGCGGGCTTGTCCATGGCAAGTTTAATAAGTGACAACAACAACACAACCACGGAGATATTTATACCATTTTGTAGGGCATTGATTGGGGAAGATTACAATACATTAAAATCATATCAAAATACAAAGGAGAATTTTATCACTGCAATTTTAATTTATCCACGCATGCGCGAAAACCGCAAACTGCTCTAGTGCAAATAACAAGAGCTGTGGTATACATATGTGATGCATTTCTTTCTTTACGTCTGATTTTAAACAGCGATTCAAATCTCACTATGCCTAAAAGAAAGAAATCCAACCTCGAAATGATTGCCTGTGTTGTGTCTATGAACATGTCGTATTTTAGCCTCTTTGACAGTCTAAATATTTCTGGATGTGTGCTATAAAAATTGTTTTGTAGCTACTTAAGAAAATTTCTAAATATATTTTTATGTTTGTTTGATGTAGCGTAACACGTCCCACATCATATCGGGTGGAGGTTAGATTTAATTTTGAAGCTAATTTTTCTTCTTGGATGCTACACCACGGTCAACGCCGTGCGAGTACTGATAGTAAACAATAGTTACAAAAATATTACATTCAAAAATTTGCTAATCTATAATAACAAGATATATTATATTAAAAGCAAAAATTATTTATTCTCAGCTCACAGAAAGAAAAGAAAGATTTCAAAGCGGGTATTTGACTTACGTACTAGCAAATTAAAATTGACGGTAAAAATAGCTCACCGCGAGATGTTTTCTTTTCCATTGAAGCTGGCATTTCTATCGATAATGGAACAAGAAATGAAATATAAATTCTTTTTTTCACTTCTTTACAAAAGTCAAGACGAAATATATTTTCTTGCTCTGGTGTGTTCCGAAAAATAGGACTGTTTGCCAAAAAGCGTGAAAGAAAAATCATCGATCAACTCGCTACCAGTATTTGGATTTCGATAAAGGTTTTATGGTTTGGAATGGAGGAAAAAATATATAAATCTTCTGTTTGGAATGGTTTATAATGTGAAGAAAATTCTACGCTAAAAGCTATCGTTAACCTCGTAGTATTTTGTTTGAATAATAGCAGATTGCACGATTTTCAATTCATGAGAGTATGTATATTTGCAACGTAGGATAAAGTTATAAGGACGATAATTTAAAAAAATTGAAATCTGCAGTCTCAAATTCCCTGTTATCATGGGAGAATATTAATATTGTTAAGGCATTTTTTTCTTAATTAATTTAAGTCATTAACCAGTTTCAACAGGTTTAAAACAATTATGTGATTATCAGAATATGCATGCGTCGATATATCGAGAATCGGGTCCATGGTGAGCATTCATGCCAAGTCTCAACTTTTAGTTGGTGATAAGTCACCAAATGTGACAACTATTTTTACCTTATTTATCTTACTTTTATCTAATAACCTTAAAAGCGAAAAATTAATGCCAATCCTCAAACCAATTCAGCTCTAATCTTTCAAACTCTAAATCCTCAAACCAATTTAGCATTGTGTTCTCAGATGACAAAAAAAGATTAACGTTGAAAAAAATGTCACAATTTTGCCATTGGCATAAATTTTCGAACTACAAATCAACTTTCTATATTTAAATGATTTTTGGCGATAAATCGCCAAACGTGACAGCCTTCTGTTTTATTTTCTATTAACAGTAAAAAAGAAAAATCAATGCCTCAAAAGCAATAAATCGCCAATTTGTAGTCTTCGTATTTTGAGACTTCAAAAACTTCAAACAAAATGACCTCAAGCTCTCAGATAAAAACAATGGTTTGAGGGTTTAGAGGCCACAAAATGAACGAGCAGAAACTTGGCGATTTATCCCTTTGTTGGCATTAATTTTTCGGCCTATGATTATCAGATTTCAATTAGACACATATATTGTTTTTGTAACAGAAGTATTATATAATAGCATATTGATCAAATCAACCAACTAGTGTGATCTCTTCAGTTTTCTTGCACATGCAAAGATGTTGTTCCAGAGATTGCCTTGCCTGTTAAAGGAGTCTAGTAGTTAAGAAATCCGAATCTTACGCATGAATTTGGCATTTTTACTGAATTTATCATGTGATTCTTGACGAGAGTTTTGTCAATTAATCTTTGGCATGCAGTAAATGGTAATCAAAAATTGGCGAGTTATTTGATGAGTTACCCTAAATGGCATAAATAATAGCATCCGAAAATCGAATTTATGTTTTAGATCTGTTTTTCTCAACCAATTAAAAAAATTGCTCAAACAGGTGCAGTTGTAGTCACAAGATCAGATACCAAATTTGATATATTGAATTCATTGTATTTTTTAGTTATCGTATTTAAAGACTTCTAAAAGTAGAAATTTGAACAGCCCTTTGTTGGATTAAAGTCAAACTTCGGCAGGTGTCTATACTAAAGATGAGAAATGTGTGCCAGGTTTTATATATCTAGGTCTCTTCGTTTTGTACTTATCGTACTAACTTATGTTCCAGACAGTCAAACTTGCTTTTAAGGCGACCAGGGACCTTTAAAATGACTTTTTGCAAGGTTCACCTTAGCAATTTGAGATTTTACAGGCATTAAGGGTAATACTATAGGACATGATACTCGAAATTTTAAAACATTATGTTAATTTATTTAAGAGTTTGGTTGAAACTTGAAGTTTGAGTACGAAATATCAAAATTAACCAATGTAATATCTTATAACTACTGCGTTTTTTTTTTAATTTATGTTGTTTTCAGTTATTATATTGGTTAATTTTGATATTTCGTTCTAAAAATTCAAGATTTATCCCAACTTTTGTTTTAAAAGGATTAGAGCTAATAATAATAAAAATTGGAGCGCTTTTTGAATTAACTTGGAGCGCCTGGAACATTTTTCATTCATGTTATTCATCGCTAATATTATATTACATAACATCCTGTAGTGTTAGTCTTAATGCCTGTTAAATTTCAAATTGCTAAGGTGAAAATTGCAAAAAGCCATTTTCAAAGGTCCCTGGTCGCCTTAAACGGATTTTGCTCAAATTTTTTACGCAAATTCATATATTTAGAAATGCAATTATATACCAAATTTCGTACATCTAGCTCTATCTAGTTTTGTCAAAATTACATCCATTTTTGAGTCATCTTTGTCAGAGACTGGCTGATCGACATTTTTAAAAAATGTGTTTTTCGAACTCATGGAGGTCTAATAAGTAGAGGTATATCGCAATCTCGAGTTCAAATTTTTTTGTCGATTTCATTATTCTATTACATATTACATTATTTATATAATTACATTCTCTATATTTTTCACATACAAGAAAGTAAATATATTGAAACCCTGCTTATACCGATCTTGTACATTGGCTTTACAGTGACGTTTTAAATACTATTATGGCTAACACAGTATAACCTAACGAGTACAGGTTTCTTATATTAGTTAAATGATGTCGAGTCCTAGATAAACATTAAAATTCGTTTCCATAGATACGTAGTATTCCTATGAACCTCGAATGTATACATTTTGCTATCCATGTGCGGAAATGACTTATTATCACGATATTAGTCTATTTTAGGCTGGAAGTTTTGTTGAAGGAATCGTCGATATTATATATATTTAGAAAATATTTTAGATATCGTATTACAGAACGCATAGTTTCATCGAGTAATCTAAAATAGTGGGAATAATATCCAGAATCTTTCTCGTATACAATATAATAAAAATGTTATCCCAGAAAATTCCACCCTCTGAATTGGGTTACAATAGAATATGAAATTTTGGCTTGAATTTAGTATTTTTACTTTATCTATCATCTCATCCTTAGATAGTTATATATATATATATATATATATAT
>JAOUZG010011622.1:114713-136345 GCA_026289955.1 Argiope argentata | reverse complement strand
AAAGTTTTGGAGCTCGACCGATTTTAAGATGAAATAACAGCTATGATGTCATAGTTCTTTGTCAACTTTTTAGAAACGCATTTACTTTCAAAGAAACATACGTAATAATAATAAAAATACAATACTGGTAAAAGCAGGTAATAATATTTTTGCCCTTAAACTTAGGATGCACCAAAACCTTCTAACCAAAATAGCATCATGTTATCACATGATAAAAGAAATTTAACTGAATTTTAAATGTACTTGAAACAGAATACATAAAAATTCAATAGATTTCTACTTATCATTGATATAATAACCAGAACTTCAAGGAAATTAATTAAACTTTTCTGTTATTTATGTGATTACGACTAAAAACTCTCACCTAAACTTTAAAATTACTTTATGAGGTTATATATTTTATTTAAAACAGTATTTTCACAAGTTCCAAAGTCCTTTACAATAAATTAACGCTTTACAGAATCAGGTGTGAAATACTTCATCAGACTGAGCCCGACTGGCGTGACATGCATACAAATTAAGGCATTAATGCAGACTCGGCATTAAACAACATCTCATAACATCGATATTCTTGTAAATGAAGACAGCGCGTCTAAACACTGGTAAAATTTAATTCTGTTTAGAGAATTATATTAGTGTTTGAATCAGCAACGCAAAAGTCAGTTATAATAAAAGCAAATGTAATTGTTTGTTGTTAAGAATTTGTGAAAGACACAATCAAAAATTTAAATGCGCGTTTCATCGAATACTTGCATATGATGATGCCAAATATTTACAAGTAATAAAGGAGCATGTTTTTATTCTTGACGTATTGGCTTTACATTAGCGAGTAGTTAATCTAAATTTAACAAATTTGTCATAATTAAACTTAATCAATATATTCTAACATATACTGTTTTCTAACATAACTTCATTGCGATAAACGATATAATCCTGTTTGGTTTGCTGCTTGTATGTTCATGAGCCAAGATTGTAATTTAGCTACATCCGATTTCCGTTTGGAGGTTATATACTAAGTTATTTAGCAAATGATGGTGATCAGACGACAAGGACAAGACCTGAACCTATGCCTCCTAGATTATGATTACCTACAGTAAAGAGTTTAGCTTTCACAGATTTTTTACGAATCGAACTAGCCGTGATGGCAGTTATTCCATGGAATCGAGTACAGAAATTATAAGTTTTCAATCACAAAATGCACTCTGCCATGCAACCTATGCGTTGTAACATGAGAAAACGATGCAATTGAAAGAAAAATATGACGTAAACTACTTTGGAACGCCTGACATAGAAGTCTAACATAATTTTAATGTGTAGTGAAATTATTGGCATAAAATCAATACAAATTTCCATTAACCTATATTTTATAAAAATAAATGCACTTATAATAAATAGAATAAATGCACAGCAGTCAAATTCATAAATTTTTCCTAACCATGTTATGAATTACCATATTATCATAACGAATTCGAAATTTCAATATAGGTATAAATACAGGGTGTCCAAAAAGTTCCCGTACTGATGATTTGTGAATTTATTTTACAAAAACAATAGGTTTAAAAAGAATTTTTTATGCCAATGATAAAAAGCACTTTTAACATACTAAGGAAAAAATGCTGAACTTACATTTATAATAAATGTTTACAATGTCCACCCCTTTCTTGGAGACAAAGCTGAACTCGTTTGAACATGTTTTTCGAAACTACGTTTTAACATGCTAGGAGTGATTTCTTGTATCCTTTGGGTAATTGCGATTTTCAAATCATCTATTGTTTGAGGATCACCTTCATAAATTTTGTCCTTTAAATATCCCCACAGAAAAAAGTCCGGGGTGGTCAGATCAGGGGATCGAGGTGGCCAAATATTTTTTGAGATAAGTCGATCGCCGAAAAAAGCTTCAAGCATGTCTATGGTTTCATTACTCGTATGGCAAAATTTAATTACTTGAGAAAAAATAATGGAAAATGATTTTTTTTTAATTTGGAGTACGGGAACGTTTTGGACACCCGGTATATCTGTATATGCCCATACTATCATTTCACTGCATTTTTTATAATCTCAAAAACAAATGTATAGCTACAGATGGTGCTTTCTGCAAGAATTATTTCATTAAAAATATTTTTAATAATTGAAAAAGATTTCTAGATTTTAAATTAACCGTAGAGGAAATTTAAAGCGTCTCTCTTTTGACATGACTAAAAATAGTTTTCTTAAATTTCACAAAAAAAATCTGTCTTCTCAAAGTCCGAATAATTATAATTAATTTGGCACTTAATAAGTTCAACTGAGTCAGACCAGACAAATTCAAATTCAATTATATTTCAAAAACTATGGCATGAATTTATTTTTCAAATACAAACACGCTTTAAAAATTTCAAGTCAAAAATTAATATTATATGGAAACTG
Organism: Argiope argentata; assembly: GCA_026289955.1. Taxonomy (NCBI): domain Eukaryota; kingdom Metazoa; phylum Arthropoda; class Arachnida; order Araneae; family Araneidae; genus Argiope; species Argiope argentata. The sequence continues at coordinate 133,939 of JAOUZG010011622.1, read as the reverse complement.
AAAAAGATTGATTTCACTCTATTTTCTTCATCCCTTACTTTCACATTACATTTCACAAATTAATAACTCAAAAGCAATAATAGAAAATTTAATGCAATATTTAAATTTAGAATACTTAGCCATTTAACTTTCAACCTTTCAGAAGTGAAATTATTTTCTTTATAAGCAATCGTTTCAAAAGGTTTAATTTCATTATTCTTCCATCGCATAATTAAAACTATAGAAAACATGATAAATTAATTTTCAAAGTTATAGTGCTTTTCTTACACTTCATCGATTTAACTTAACATCTTCTGCAAATATTTAATTTGAAAATCAAAGACAAATTATTTTCGTTTGAATTCATTTAATAATACTTCCTCATTTTCATTAACTTAATCAGACGATATTTATTCTAAAAATAATATTATTAAGACGAAATTGTTATTTAATTATAGAAAATTTCATCGAATAAATTTTATTGTTCAGGTTCAGTTTCATAATGTTTAGTAAATGAGACGCAAATAGAAATTGAACGTAGACAGATAATAGTTTTTTTTATATTTGATAGTCTTGTTTTCTAACGTTTATTGTTTCTTATATACAAATAAATTACTTCTCAAATACTTTATATAATGTGTATTAAACAGTCATATTTAGAAATTTTCCTAGTTATTGTTACTTATTTCATTCTGTAATTTTAATTTGTTAAATTCAGGAAAATTAGATTCATTTGTATTTGTATTTAAGCATCAGCATATTATTTCCCTTCACATTTCATATGAGTATAAAAAATATTAAAATGAAATCTGCTATGCATATTTCAATGTATCATGTCAGAACATCATTTCTTGAATGGCCAATCACCACGTGCTCGTGCGAGTTAAATTATATTTTTATTCATGTTCATTGTTTAAATGAATGAATCACTTTAGTATTGCAAACGATTCATAAAACTTTGTCTCGCATTTATTGTTTAAAAAATATATCGCATTTCCTATTTATTTCATTTCATGTAATCACGTGCTCAAAATGACATTTTTTTAGGTTTCATTTGCTGTTGTTATTCGTTTTTTTTATAATCAGAGCTTTTGTAAATGCAATGGCTAAGCGCTATTAGAAGCTGATTTTTTGAGATGCTCGTTCAGATAATAAAATTTTTATTTTTCGCCTACGAATTTTTGCTGACGCCAAAAACCTCATCCCAAAAACAGCATCATGTTCTGACATGATCAAAGGGAAATATTTTGGTTTCTTGGCAGAAACTTAATAGCTTCCATGCCAAAAAACTGAGGCCTTGGCGATAAATTTCGGTCTATTTGGAACTAACAGGTCTATTTCAAACAAACAAGTTTGTACTGGTTATATTTAACGCAATTTACAAGCCTCTATAACAAATAACGACGTTTATTTATACAAAGACACCTATACATAGACGGCAAAACACAACCGAGACCTACACAAGCAATAATCAACAGCGTGCTTAGAACAAACAGCAATCAACAGGTAGTAATCGGCATTAAACAACAAACACAGTATACAAAGCAGTCAGACAAAGCTCAGCAGGAGGAGGAAATCTACATAACTATTTACTTAGGTCCCTCCAAACGTCAGCTATTATTTACTGTCTCATACCTTTAGCTGTAATCATTTGACGATTCACTACTATACGACTGGCTACCCAAACTCGACACGATGCTGGCTGCTTCAATGCTTGTCTCCAAAACTCGAAGAATTGTATCAATTCTCAATCGGATAATTTTTTTGAGTTGCACTCAATGCTCGTACTTCAGTGGACTAATCTAACCAATTCATCGTTAAATAACTGTACGACTCTATGACTTCGGCTTTGTTAGCCGGCTTTCATAGCTTACAGAGCAGACCTCCGAAGATTTTTGGGAATTCAAACATAACTTGCTCCCTATATTTTCAATCGCCAACATTCCAGAAGATTCGTGATCATTTAAGCATAACTTGCTCCCTATATTTCCTATCGCCAACATTCCAGAAGGTACTTGATCCTTTAAGTATAACTCTCATCCCATGTGTCCTATCACCAACATTCCAGAAGATTCTCGAGATTTCAATCGAAATTCTCATCCTATTGATCCTATCGCCATCATTCTAGAAGATTCTAATATCTATTTTGCGCCAAAATTGCCAAATTCATCGCCAACCACAGGATTATTGATCAAGCATACGACTCATTACTGTACGACTAGCTACTCCACAATCGACACGATAATGCTTTGATATTTATCTCCAAAACTCAGCGCACGTTACAAATTTTCTATACTTGCTTGAGCTCCCCTCTACGCTAACGTTTTGCTGTAATGTTCTAACTAATTCGTCGTTGACTCACTGTAAGTCTCCATTACTTCAGTTTCGATAGCCTGCCTTTCATAACTTTCGGAGTTGGAACACCCAAGATTCTCAAAAATTATTTATCCTCCCACTTATTTTACCGCCAAACACAAAAAATTCCATTACCAACCATTTGCCGAAGTTGCCAAATTCGTCACCAATCCCAGGATCATTGATCATATATCTGATGGGCCTTCAATAGAGATGACTGTAAAACTGTTTTTTCTACTATATAAATAACTTTGTGTGGAAGCAGCATTACAGATTCGTAATATGCATAAACATGTATAGATTGCAATATGCAATCAGTTTGAACATAATGGTTTCTATTATGAGATTTTTTTTTCTTTCGCTTTGGATACAGACAAAAAGTGTCCAAATTAGATTTTAAACGAAAATATGTTTTTTAAAAAATATTTTCAAAAGAACTGCAAAAAAATTTGCAAAACAAAGTTCACTTGTTTATTCGTGAAATGCCAAGTTACGTTCCTATTTAACATAATCTAATAAAATAGCTCGTCCACAACTGAACCATTTCTCTCTCGAAAATAAGCAGAATTCCGTCAAAACAACTAACACGATTTAGAACGATCCCGAAAGGAAAAGAACGATTCGACGACTTCGACGACAGTAGCTGAAGCGGGGATGACGGAACACCCAGCTAAAAAGGAAAGCACAAAAGTTGGCCGGACCAGAAGACCTTGAAGAGTAATTACGTCAGTTTTCCTGGTGGCTTGTTACCATTAATCAGGGGAGATGGGGGGTTTTCTTCCAACTAAGCTGGCTCACGGTTACAGGGGTGGAGGGGAGGGGTGCCTCCCTAAGTGGAAGATCACGCCAGAGGGCAATAATGAGATTAAAGTCGGTCACAGAAATTTCGTATCTTTCTTTTATTCGGCAACTAGAAATTGTCTTTGGAGATAGATTGTCAAAAGCTTCATCCCATTTATTTCGTCATCCTAAAGGTAATGTACCGGCGATGACAGGTTAATAAGCGAGGAAGATCTGTAAATGCAGGAAAGTTGATTTAGGGATACTTTTTTTATTTGCCGGTTCTCAAATAAGACAGATGATAGTTAATTCGACGGAAATAGTAGATATTAATGTGTACAGTCGTCTTGTTTTGGCCTCGGAAGGGAATGAGTGATGGTTCGCGTTGGGGTAGAGCAAATGCGATGATATCTCAATTGAATAGAGCCTGGAAGTAATAAATGACCTAGTATTTGTTTAATAGATATGCAAAACTTTTAGTTCTGTCATTATAGCTATAAATCTAAAATCTGAAATTTACGTTTCTCTTAGATGGAAAAATTATTATGAAATTGCTACGTATATATATGATTTAACCATTCTACGGTTGACTTTTACTTATCTAAGTAAATGGAATGTTTTAAAATTTGGAATAAATAACCCTTTTTTTATACAACGCTTTATGAAATTTTATTTCCATTCAGTAACATTTTATATATATATATATATGCATGTAATGTTAATACAATTCATGGCGTATACTTATATCTGTATAAAGAATAAACATTCTCGAATGATGAAAATTAGAATTTAGAAAAAATTTCTACCTTTGATAAAGTGGTAATCACTGTAATCTGAGATAGTTCTTAGTACCTTACTGGCGGTTTAAATTCCGCTACTGAATATACTAAAAATTGTATCTAAGGCAGTTTGATATATAAAGAAAATGTTGAGAATACCAAGATTGTTTAAAATTTATCAACGTCCATCAGTGGTATATTTCGAAACTTTGGGATAAGCTATGATCGTTATTAAAACTGCGCCATTGAACCATTAGGAGATGCGTGCTAATATATATCCTTACTTCTAATAAAAATGGATGTGTGCGTGTGCCTCTCCCCCCCAGCCCCCTCTCTCTGTACGTGTAAGAGAATAAGTAAATGTATATGTATATGAAATGTATATAAAGTAAATGTATATAAGTATATGTATATGAGTGTGTACATGGATGTGTGTTTGTGCACGTGTAAATATATGTATTCATGTTATGTGTGTTTGTATGTGTAAGTATGAGTGTATGTATGCTTATATATATGTGTATGTGTGCGTATGCGTGTGTGTATATATGCATGCATGTGTGTGTGTGTGTGTGTACGTATGAAAGAGAGTAAGGGAATATATGCATATATGTGCCTATGAGTATATATGTGTGTATGTGAAAGAGTAAGTGAGTAAGTGTATCTACGTGTATATGTATATGCGTATGAATGTGCATATGTGTGTGTGAAAGAGAGTGAGTGTACATATATGCGTTTACATGTGTAAGTATGTATATTAATGCTCAAGTGATATGCGACTGAGAGAGAGAGAGAAAGAGACAATTTGTAAGTATGTTTGTATATATATGTGAGTGTATGTGTGGCGCCTGTGTATTTGAGAGTGAGAGTGAATGAAAGTGGGTTTGTATATATGCATATGAGTATATCAGTGTGTGAGTGTGTGTGTGTGAGAGAGAGAGAGAGAATAAATGCGTATTGGCGTTTACAGACCAAACCGTTCAAACTCTTTATTAACGAACTTTGGGGGATAAGAATGCGAACTTCATAACCGAATTTTTAAATACACGAAAGAGAGAATGAATGAGCCGCTTCAGTCTGTTGAGTTTATAAAGGTTTTCTGATATTACATGATGTTTCATGGAATTCTCTTAAAGGAATTTCAGATTTCAGTTCTACTAAGTAAGAAAAGAATCCTTGCCTTTTCCACACCCATATATTATTTCACACACATCGCCAAACAGTAAACAAATTTGATGCCCATCTATCTGGCAATCGCTCAGGATCTCTGTAAATCTCTCTTTCTAGCAGAAAAACTAAACTGGCAGAGAAATGATATTTCAGATCTGAAACAATATCCAATGCATGGTAGATGGCTCTTCTAACTTTGGAGGCAACTTAAGGACCCGTATCTCATTATATAGACTATCAAATTTAGATCTTTTTATGAAGACATTGCTCAAGAACAGAGAAAAAAGAATATAGAAGTAATGTAATGTACACAATTTATTAGTATGTGTAGGTGATTACTTCAGACTAAACCTGTATTTTTATACATTTATGTTACGGATTTTTATACGCTGTTATAATATCAGAAATAAAATATCTAACTTCCAATGCCACTGAGATAATTTTATATGGTATTATTTTCATTCTATGTACTAGTATGAGAAGAAATTACATCCACATTTTTTTTTCTTTCATCATGAGTAATCGCTTTGTATAAAGAAATAAATATATAGTTTCTACAACGTAAATAAAAATTATTTTTCGATATAATCCATTATAGATAAAGTTGGCAACCCGTAGCCAAAATTAATTTATAATTTTTTTTGCATTTAATTCTCAGATTGCTTTTGTATTCTAAATAAATCTATTTACTCTAAAGGGGGGGAGGAAAACAATTTATTTCGGTACTTACGTATTATAAAGTCTTCGCCAACGACTTAGTTACTTTTTGTAGATGGATTTAAATTTGGCGATAAAGATCAATGGATTGCACCAATGCCGGATTGCCATAATTGACAATTTAGCAACTCATTGGCGATTACTTCAAATTTGGCGATAAAGCTGGATGGTATAATACGTAAGTAAATGTATTTAAAAAAACCTTACTGTTCTTTAATACAGTGCATTTCCCTTAAAATATAGGGATGCCATAACCAACTGACTACACCAACTCGACCCTAGCCATATGGATAAAATTGAATGACCCTGACCATCGTAACAAGAGCATTGTAGAGAATTGCGGTTGAATCTTAAGGGCCATCACCGGCCACGGCACAAACTTTCCAGTGGGAAGTACGTCCCTTCATATATAAAAGATAGCCAACATTCACCTCTTTTTACACTCAATAGGATGAGGAGAATCAGCCACAAAGCCCGAAGCTTTTTATCTTTATTTTTGAGAAATTATAGGGGTGTATAAACATTCAAAGATTTTTCAAAGATAATACCAATAATTCTGTAACAAATAATTTCAAAATCAGAAGTTCAAATACTTTAACAATAAAAATAAGTAATTAAATTGTTATAAATATATCGTTCAATATGAAAAGAGTTTTTTCCATATATTTTTTCCTATTGTCATTAAATAAACTTCTTTTTAAATTGTTATTTTTCAGCTTTATTTTTTTCGATGAAAATAAAAAGAGCGACAGAAAAGTATAACAACTCTTGATTTAGAAAAAATGATTAACTCGTTTTGTAGCATTAGACAATTGGTAAGTTTAGTCGTGTACATTTTGGAACTATTTCCCATTTTAATCGACAATAAATTCTAAAACAAACTGTCTGTCAGACATTGGAAATTTCTTCATCTCTTATACAAACAATTTCAAAGATCAATAGAGTCACCAGTCTAACAATTCCACGCACATCGGTTCGAAATTCTTTTTAATATTTAAAAATAAAGAATCGTCTAATATAGAGTTGGAAAACCCTGAAAGCAAACAAAATCTCCAACGCACGCTATTTGTTGAAAAAATGAATGAAATGAAATCATTGGACATTCTGTTCAAAAGGACCAATTTAAAACTATAGAAACAAATTTTGGTACTTTTCCGTTATCGTTATTTCTGTTTCCAAAAATCACCAAATAATATAGAATTCCGCCAAATTTATTTGGCGATTTTTCGCTGGCTCCCAAATAACGGTAAAGTACCCAAATATGTTTCAAAAAATATATGTGAATATATTTTTATTGGTATTATGTTTACAATCCAAACATGCCTTAGTGCTATATATCCCAGCCAAATGTATTATTCGAAAATAAAATGAAAAAAGATTAAAATGAAATCTGCTATGTATATTTCGATGTATCATGTCAGAATATCATTTCTTGAACGGCCAAGCACCACGTGCTCTTGGAAGTTAAATTATATTTTTATTCATTTTAATGGTTTCATTGAATGAGTCACTTTAGTATTGCAAGCGATCCAAAAAAACTTTGTCTCGCATTTGCTGTTTAAAAAAATACCACGTTTCCTAATTATTTCATTTCATATAATCCCGTGCTCAAAATGGCATTTTTTCTAGGTTTTATTTGCTGTAGTCATTAACTTATTTTTTTAAATCAGAGCTTTCGTAAATGCAATGACAATGCATTTTTAAAAGCTGATTTTTTGATAGGCTCACACAGATGATAAATTTTGATTTTTCGCCAACGGATTAAAAATGTTTATTTTAAGCCTACGGGTTTCGTTGACGCCACCAAAACCTCATTCCTAAAACAATATCATGTTCTAACATAATAGTACTAATTTAAGAAAATCGATGAAAATTTTTGAGCCAATGGGGAAAATTATAATTGGATTTATAAATATAAAATAAGTTGTGCCGTTTCAGAATTTCGAAAAGGGTAGGTACAGGGAGTGGAACATTTTAGTCGATAAACGTCCTCTATTTCGAAGTTATAAACAGGGTATTGGGGGATGCTTTCAAATTTTAACAACATTCGTGAAATGAGAGCAACACCTATAGCTACTCAACGTGAGAATGTTCCACTTAATATTAACAGGAGAATGGTTTCATGCGTTAGCTGAGGCAATATACAAAGATTAGATATTTTACAGAGCTCTAATCTTTGTTACCGGCAAATTGCTGTCCTACTCGACCTGCGACCAACGCATTAACTCTTTAAAATCTTGTGTTAAATTAGATGGCCATTTCTGTTTTGGAAATGGGATGTCGCATTGATTAAACTATTATTCTGGAGAAAAGTTGAGGTGTTTATGAATGAATATCAAAACTTTTATGAAATGTAATGGAAGGGCTATGGAACATTTAATTTCAAAATATGACTTTGGAGTTACTATAATACAATGCCCTGGCTATGTCCCTATCATCAAAATTAAGGAATAAAAGAACAATTACATTACTGAAAAATAAAGATAATGATTTTTACGAGTGCATAAATAATAAAATATCAGTAATTTTAGTAAAGACTTAATGAAATATTTGTCCATTTATTAAAAGTAAGTATTTTCTAGAAACAATTACTCCTCTACACTAGGATTATTTTTTGCTCAAATTTAAATAAACATTAAAATGAAATATGCTATGCATATTTCAATGTATCAGGTCAGAACATAATTAGTTAAATAGCTAAACACCACGTGCTCGTGCAAGTTAAATTACATTTTTATTCATTTTAATGGCTTCATTGAATGAGTCACTTTAGTGTTGCAAACGATCCAAAAAACTTTGTCTCGCTTGTATGGTTTAAAAAAAAATATCGCATTTCCTAATTATTTCATTTCATATAATTATGTGCTCAGAATGACATTTTTCTAGGTTTTATTTGCTGTAGTCATTAACTTTTTTTAAAAAAAATTAGAACTTTTGTAAATGTAATGACAACGCGTTATCAAAAGCTGATTTTTTTTAGATGCGTGTGCAGATAATAAAATTTCAATTTTTCGCCTATGGATTGTTCCTTTCACAAATAATATGTTTTGACATGTTAATAGGCTTCTGAGGTTTTTTAATTTTATACACGATTTTTACTTTCTTTACTATGTAGTATAGAGAAAATATAATAAAGTTAAAAAATTGATACTTTTCCGTTAGCCGGGTGGCAGTGAAAAATCGCCAAATATTGTAGAATTCTGCCACATTTCTTAGTGATATTAAAGCAAAAAATCGTCAGATAATGTGGAATTCCGCCAAATTTCTTTGGATATTTATAGCTGCTGCCCGGCTAACGGAAAAGAGCCAAAAATTCGAACTCGAGAATTTAGCAAATCTCAACATTTTAGACTTCCCAAAAAATGAGTTCGAATGTGTATGGACATTTTCACAAAATGTCAATCTGTCTGAGAAAAAAATAACTCAAAACCGTTATGAGCCGGATGGTTGAAATATGTCACATAATCTTTACTCCTAATTTTCAGAATTCTGATCAAATTACGAGTAAAATATGTTCAGAGTAAGTGCGTCACTTCGGATACAAGTTAGCACAATGATTACAAAATGGTAGACAAAATTCGATACACAGATTTAACATCGATAGGTAGGCACTAAAAATATTGTGAGTCAAATCCAATAACGTGTTAACTCTCTGCTGGTCTGAACTTCAAATAAAATCATTATTTGAACGCTATAGATTAAATATATTGTTATAAGCGGACGAGCGCCGTGAAAGCTCGCCAAAGTTGGCAATGCCTGACGAACTTCGCGCCAGCCGAGTTGATTTGGCGAAAAGAATTGTCTCGTATCCGGTGGTTCGTTCATGAAGCTCCACGTGTTTTTGGGTGTTCGCTCGCTCAGCTATATAAGGGACGGTTTGCCGCAGTATCGGCAGTTTTCTCTCATTTTTCACTCTCATTTTCCATTCATTTTTGCATTTCCATTCATTCGTTGCTCGACCATGGAGGAGAGCAGGCGTCAGGAAATTGATCTCTCCAGAATTAGTTCGGTTTTCGACTTATCCTCACCGTCATGGAATTATCCACGCTTGCCAGACCCAGGTGCTAATAAGAAAAAACGCATGGATGCTGGATCTCTTGAAAACACACCAAGTACTAGCAACAGTCCGATTCTCCAAGGTGAGTTAGACACTGTTATGGATATTGGCTGTGATAGGAGTAAAACGATTGAGGCTTTTTCCTCTCCCCTCAGAAGAAAATCCGTTAAAGCAACTGATTCAACCGCCCATGTTCCACAAATTAGCTTGAACAACCGCTTTGCGGTACTGAACGATGAACAAGTTGATCCCCCTGCTGATAACGTTTCCGCAGTTAATATTGATAAAATTTCTACTAGTGACAAACCCCCCAAAATACCCCCATCATGTTAAAGTATATCAAGAATTACGCTGTCATACTTAAGGAACTTAAGGAAAATTTTGAAATTAAAGAAAATATACTTGCTAATGATTTCATTAAGATTTTCCCTACCTCTGCACATAACCATCAAGATATCTGCCAGTACTTTAAAGAAAGGAACTTAGAATACTATATCATTCCCTCCAAAAGTAAAAGACCACTTAAAATAATCATCAAAGGCTTAAAATAGTCACCCAGGTGCTAATAAGAAAAAACGCATGGATGCTGGATCTCTTGAAAACACCAAGAAACTGTACTCATAGAAGAAGAACTAGCTGACCGTGGCTTCGCAGTAAATAAAATAACGAGACTAACACAATATAAAACCCGTAAGCCCCTACCCATTTATCTAATAGAACTAAATAAAAATGAGATTGTGAATGAAATCTTTAATATTAAAGTATTAAGCTACCTGAAAATTAATGTTGAGGCATACAGGGGACGGTTTTCCGTCTCTCAATGTTGCAACTGTAATCTCTTTGGACATACAGCCATTAATTGTTGTATGCGACCGAGATGCCTCAAGTGTGGTGAACCCCATATAACTCGTAATTGTTCTCTCAAAATAAAAATAGAAAATCCCACATGCATTAACTGTGGTCAACTAGGGCATACTGCCACGTACAGAGGATGCCCCAAGTTCCCTAAACTTAGCTCTGCACGTCAAAATAGAGAAAATTTCTTCTCCTCTAAAATTCGACATGATAATTTATCCTATTCTGACTCCCTAAAATCTAATCTTCCACAACAGGTACCTCCCGCTCAAATTCCTCCCTCCGTTAACGAAGACATTAAAGAAATGGTTGACGCTCTAAATGAAATTAAAAATGTTTTCCGCATGTTCCCCAGTCTGCTCAAAGCCGCCAAAGAAATGAAAAACAACTCAGATTCCATTGCTAAAATGTTAATCCTCCTTAACGCAATATGCAAGCCTGCTGAACCTTAAACTAAGTCTCATTTTCTAAGTTCAACTCTTTTATAGTCACATCGCACAGCCAATAACATCTCAGTTTCTTTCTCTTGCCACGCCCCCAATCTACTGGGAGCGCCAAGCCACTCTCCAGTCCAAGTCAGTCATGCACAAGCAACGCTCTCTTCAACATCTGCCATGTACTAAGGGTAAGCCCCTGCGGGGCTAGGTACCTCGCTCAATCCTACTCCTAACAGTATCGGCAGTTTTCTCTCGAAAGGGAAGTGACTCGCTGGACTAGCAAATTATTTTTCTCGCTTGTTATTAGTGAGCAGTGTTTACGTTTGCTGTTAACGTTGTATTATTGAGATCGCTGTGATTTACTGTTTGCTGTGCTTTACGATAGCTGTTTTTATGGTGCGTAAGGCTTGCATTTACTCTGTAAGTGATAGTTGACTGATGGATTGCTTTTATCTGATGTTTTATTTTGTCAAATCATCCTGTAAATAGCTGTAAATAAATTTTATTTGTGCTGCCTTCAATTAAAGTTCATTCAATCCGAGTCCGCTACACTAAAAACGTAACTATATCAAATTTGATACAAAATTTTGTGACTACAAGTGTAGTTTTTATATCAAATTTTGGTTTCAATCGATTGTGAAAAATGAATCTGAAACACAATTTCGATTTATGGATATTATTAACGCATGACAGGGATTAATCTCCAAAAAACTCACTAAGGATGTTGCGCCAAAATCTTATCTCCAAATTGCGCCAAAATCTCTTTTTTTATAACTGCTGTACGCAATTTCTATAACTATTGAATGCCAGTAAGTCTTTCTCTGGTATGACAAATTTATTCGAAAGTATGCGAGAAAGATTTGGCGAGACCACTCCGCTGGTTTAAGTAAAAGATTACAGTGCAGTACACAAATTTTTTATGACTTGCAGTCGTCCTTAAAAGGGAGAAAAACTGCTTTTAAAAAACTATAATATGGAAATAACGCCATAAAAATTCACTTACAGCGCCTAAAACTGCATTTATTGGTCGCCAAATAGGTTTTTTTTTTCTTCACTCAGAAGTTGTTGAGGGAAAAAAGTACGTCAAACGTATTTGGGAAATGGAAATTCCGTGCGTCTTCCGATTTTCAGCATTATGGTTTACAGGAAAAAACTTTAATCAGAAAAAGCGCCAAGTTTTCTTTTTTCAAAAGCATCATATGTGGTTAGTAGTAATTTCTACTCCGTAAAAAATTCTTTGGCGAAAAATATTAGTAATATCCATAACATCTGAATATTTTTCTTTCTTACAGAATATATTAGTAACTATTCAAATTCAGATATTTTGAGCTTTCAGGGAAGTTTTTCAGTTAAATTTTTCCTCCTTCTGTCATTTTTCAGTATTCCAAAAATAATGATGTCCCTAAAGTTTCCAGGTTTTTTCCCTAAAGCAACAGAGTAATTGGATGTAGAAATATGAAATCTTCTTGTTTGATGCTTTCAGTAGTTCAAATTAAAAGATGAGCAACAGTAACTTTCAAATAATTGTAAAAAAGTTTTAAAAAGTATAATTCTCCCAGCATAAACTACTTGAACGATTTCACCACTGTTTATCCTTACTTATACAAGTGTAATATTAAAGGGCATCCAAAAAATAATGCAATATTTGAATTTTCTAACATTCGTGCAATAAAATGCTAACAACCTTATTAAAAAACAATTTTACCGCTAAAAAAAGTTTTAAATTAGTAAAGATAGTAACTTTTAAAGTTAGTAAAAATGGAACCTTACACGATATAGTAAGGTTTTTTCATTGATGAACAATATTTTACAAATGATGAAAGTCTTGCAGCTACTAGTCGAAAATTGGAGAAATGCCCCCCTAGATCGTATGATTTAACACCACAGGATTTATTTTTATATCGTTATTTTTAGTTTAAGGTCTAAGCCACAAGCCCACAAGCCCGTGCTTTGAAGGATGAAATTCAACTTTGCACCAATAAAATTCAGCCACATATATGCGTCAAAATGGTCAGGGAAAATTTAGACCAGCAAAGTCGTGAAGGTCCTTTTTCCTATGCGTTATTCCATACATAACACTATCCAGTGCACTTTACGATTTTAAAAAATATATAGCAATTTAAAGAAAAAAAGCTGTATTTTATTTGATTTAAATCCAGCGTTACTCAAATTGTTCTATAGTGTAACACTCTATTTTTACTAAATCTAAACCATCAGCTGTCAAATGCATTTTAATAGTATTACCAACACTCTACTGTACGAATTGTGGCAAATTAAAATCTTGCGTTAATTTTGTAACACAGTTTATAAACGTTATAAAATTTGACTTCAAGTTCTGTCCATGTTTAACATTTTTCTGAGTTCGAAAAAGAACTTTTGGACATAAATATATATCTTCTTGTTGCTTCTCTCTATATGTGAGCATGAGAACTGAATAATGTAAAGAGGTAGAGTTAAATATACTGTCTTAATACTGAAATTATAGGTTCCTTTTGCAATGTAAAAATCATAAAAATTTGTTTGGGCACATGCATTTGGGTGCGTACGTATTAGTCCGTCGACGCCAACGGATTAGTAAAATTCATTGGTGACAGATTCAAATTTGGTGATAAACCGTCAATGCCAACGAAACTAACAATATGGCGGACGACAGTTAAGGTTTGAAATGTTTTTAAAAATAATGGCGTTTTAGCGACTCATTGGTGACGCATTCAAATTTGGTCTAATGCGTAAGTACCTGCATTTGAACACAGCAACTCAAAAACACAACATACACCATAAAGGAAATTTGAGTCGTCATCAAATCTGAAAATATGTATTTAATTTTTGATTAAATCTTCGAAAGAGTGCTGAAATATGTATCTGGATTATATATTCAAGTATGGGTCAAATTCGTTTTTATTTTATCACCGTCCCTATTAAAGATACAGTAGGGTAATTTTAGGATATATCTCTTAATTTTAAACCATGGGCGGATGTTGAGAACGACAGTTGAGCTGGCATCTCTCTTTCCGAATTTCCTCACCACAATAGCGGGAGTACATTTGCCTCAACGTATTTAACACACACCAAATCCACTTATAAAAAGATCTTCTGGTGGAATCAAGGTTCGAACTTGGAACTCTTTCCTCCTTAGCATCAGGTTATCGCGTCCGTTTAAATAAAGGTTATAGCGATACCACAAAATTTCAACAATATAAATAAATAAAATTCGATGCTCTATTTTTCTGCCAAAGTTGCATATCTGCTACATTGTCCATATAAAGGCCGGGATAAGCTGGTTGGTAGGGCATTGGATTCACATTCCTTAGGTTGCGAGTTTGAATCCACCAGCCGAAGACTCTCCGTGTGTATGTGGTGGCTGGCAGACGTTAATTCTGTCGTGTTCACAAAGTCCTCCGTATCGAGAGTTATTTCGCTGGGGGTACTGAATCAGAGGTGATCTTTTTCTGTTCCATATCTAAATTACGATCTGTGGATGAATGAATGATTTGCACGAATGAAGTTTGCCTCGAAAAACGGGTTTGTGATGTGTTTGAGCTAGAAGTCAGACTTCTGCCCTTAGGTGCTCAGGGGTCCATACCCTGAGAAATTACTAACTGGGGGGGGGGGGCACATCGTAATTGGGGATGAGATGCTTTCGGTATGGTGTTTGGATCTCGCCAACCCTGTGGGTACACTAATACATGGGGATTAGACTCTTCCCATCGATGACGGGACATACTTCCTTCGGGGAAGGTTGTACCATGACCGGTGATGGCCATTAGGACTCAAACACAGTTCCCAGTGATTGCTGTTGCGGCGTTCCGGTCATTAAATTTATATGGTTAATCCGTGTGCTTTCGAGGCGGGTCGGAGAGTCTATTCTATGACTCACCCTCGGAAAGTACTGCACTCCTTCCGTTGTAAAGCGGAACAAAAAAACAACAATAGCCACATAAAAATGTCTAAGAAAAATATTTTTATCTACAGTTCTCATGAAAAATAATAGATATAATTAAAACACAATGCATATTTTTTTAAATACTAAAAACCCCTTTATGGCAATATGTGAAATACTTCTTAGTATTAGTCGTCATTGAAAAGTATATAACAATTCGTATAAAATGCATTATCCCAGAATAGCAGTTTACATTGAAATTACTAAAATAGTTTCTGGCTGTTCCCAGCGGTTGAAAAATCGCTCGTGTAATTATGTAGTATCCAATGTATAATTACTCCAAACTTTCAAAGGCTACATGTTTCAGTTTAAACAGTTATTGTCCCAGATGTGTGCTTATATTTGCGAAGCGAATTCGTGTAATCCAAACATTGTATAAGCATTCATATACACTAAACATTTATTAACTCTAAATGTTGGTAATTTGGTGTGAAATGTCATATATTAACAAACTCGGCATTAAATATGCAGGGACGATTGTAATTTAAGTTTAAATCAAAGATTAGGGGCGGATATTTATACAGTATTAGAAAATAGAGTAAATTAGAGAAGAGAGTAAATTAGAGAGTAAGTTAGCGCATTGATGCGCTAATATATTTATATTTTAAATGGCCTTACCTTTGCATTAAATGAGATTAAGGTGCTTTAGTTGCCTTTGATGACCATAGGGTTCACTTGGATATATTAGTTATATTTAATTTCTCTAAAATATCTTAGAGGTAATTTCATTACCATGATTCTAACAAATTAACACAGTGCTATTTTATTTGTCGTGCATATATTGTGTGCATGGCTTAACAGAACTTTTAAATATATAATTGTCTGGTTCTTTTCTCCTGTAAATTTCTCAGTGTTGCAAATTCGTTTTTATTTGTCTTTTTTAAACAATTCACATATTGAATATAATCCATTTTTCTTTACTTCTGACAATAAAAGATAATCAAGAGATTAAAAATTTGTTGTAACAATCAGGGCGGTTTGAATTCTAGTGCAACAACGTGAACCTATTGTTGGTAATTAGAAAAATATTTTTTTAAATATTTGTTTTAATATTTTTGCACGATTATTGAATGAATATCGTTAAAAAATGACTTTTTTATTTTTTAAAAAGGTGAAAGAACTATTTTTGTGCAACGTTTTTGGAAATTATGGCGGAATAAAGTTTAAAATTTTCTGATTTTTTTAGATAATTAAAATATTAACTAAAGTTTAAAAAATCATTTAGAAGTGCACGCTCTAGCTCTCTATAGTATGTATGTGCCATGTTTACTGTGTGTATGTCAAGTAATTGACCTTTTGAGAACCAAAACACACATTCGTCTTTGTTATTAATAAAAATTACCGTTCACGAGATTTAAAAAAAGTAAAGAATCTTAACGATTTTTAAATTCGAATATAAGATTCTGATAAATACTCATGTTTTTCGACGTGCTTGAATTTAAAAATTTACATATGAAATTTTATCTTTCTATAGACCAAATGTGCTTTATCGGTGAAAAACTATATAGAAAAAGTGTAAACAGTTTATAAACATAAAAGTGTACTTTTCCGTTAGTCAAACGCAAGCGAAAAATCGCCAAATGGTGTAGAATTCCTCCAAATTTCTTACAGCGATTTTAAAGCGAAAAAATGCCAAATAATGTAGAATTTCGCCAAATTTCATTGGAGATTCTTCGCTTGCACTCGGCTAATGGAAAAGTACCCATAAAAGTATATTGTTATCAAAACTGCAGAGCTATGAAATAAAATCTAAATCTTTTGAAACGAAATACAAACTAATTCTTTAAGTGTAAGTACATATCAGCTGATACAAGGGGTAAAGTCCTGACTTGAATTGCAAATAATTCTAGTTTCAAAACCTAATCCTACCGAAAAGTGGACCTGGAGCAAGCTAAATCTGGCGTGACCAATTAACCTCTCGTTAACGTGGCGTGGAATCATTTGACCGGGATCCTCTTTAAGGCGCTGTCCTCATCATCTGACTGCAGTACCAATTTAAGACTCAGAGCTAGTCATCGGATTGTGGCTCAAAGTAACAAGGTTTCTTCCTAAAGAATATGAATATTCCTTCGAAATTGATATTATTATAAGTAGGCTAAACTCATACACCCAAATTGTATTTCATTAAATAAAGGCACTTTCTTTTTTTTCTCTTATTAATGTTTTCAATTTGATTCTTCACTACAAATCGTAATTGTTTTTACTATTTTCCTGCTAGGCCGTTATGGCCTGGTTGGTAGAGTGTTGGACTCTCACTCCTTAGGCTACGGGTTCAAAACTCACAGGCCAAAATATTCCCCGAATGTGTGGCGATTGGAGCTCGTTAAACCTGTTCGTAGTCGCAAAGTCCTCCATATCGAGAGTAATATCACTGGGGGTACTGGGTCAGAGGGGATCGTTCTCTGTTTCAAGTCTAAATTACGATCTGAGATGAATGAATGAATTTGCATGTGTGTAGTCCACCCCCTACAAAGGATTGTTGCGAGTGTGTAGCTAAGTCGTATTCTTGGCCCTAGATGGCGCTACTTGTAAAACAAGAGACGTATATATCCGACTTAAAATCTGCTGATGTATCAGCGGGGCTTGTCCATGGCAAGTGCCATAAGTAACAACAACAACAACACTATTTTCCTTTCCATGTGAAAGCACTTTTCCATTTTTGACCTTTTCAATTGGAGTTTTTCAATTGAGAAGTACGACAATGTACTAATTTTTAGAATCTCTCAAAACGGAAGATTTGTTAAGGTTGACTATAGATGGCATATCTAGAAATCCTGGACTTCCGCATGAAATAACTAGTGTGAGTGGTCCTTCCAAAACTTTCTCGCATTCTCCCTAACACACTTATCCTGCTAGAGACTGGATTACATGGTATTGGCTTACAATAGTTACGGAATGTTAACCTCTGGT
The DNA here is from genome assembly GCA_026289955.1 of Argiope argentata. Classification (NCBI taxonomy): domain Eukaryota; kingdom Metazoa; phylum Arthropoda; class Arachnida; order Araneae; family Araneidae; genus Argiope; species Argiope argentata. The sequence continues at coordinate 115,963 of JAOUZG010011622.1, read as the reverse complement.
GTGAATTTACAATTTTTACTGAATCTATCCTATCTTCTTTTGCGAATTATTTGGTGATAAATCTTTGGCATGCCGTTAATAACATCTGAAAATCTTTTTTGTGTTGTAGATGCATTTTTCTCTATCGAATTGATCAGATATTTGAGCCAGCTTCCTGAAATAGGGATAGCCTGTCTTCCCCGACAACTGGGCTTCCCGGGTTCTAGTCCCGGTTCGGGCATGGTTGTTTTTCAGTGTTCTATCTGTAAGGTGCATGAATGTGCCCCCCTGTGAAAAGGGGATGTCCAAGCGGATGCGATAAGTGAGTAGCTAAATCGTAGTCTTGGCCGTAGTTGGCGTTACTTCAAAAGAAGAGACGCTCCTTTTGGCTTAAAACTTCCTGATTTCTCGGCGAAGCTTGTCCATGGCAAGTGCCATTAATAGCAACAACAAATATTTTACACAAAGCTGAGCTTACAGTCACATAGTCTCTATCTTAATTTAATAAATTTAAGTCTTGCGTTTTTTGAGTTACCGTGTTATCATGTTTTTGAAAATATAGAACAAACTGCCATCTCTTGCTGGTTTTGGCTCAAACTTAGACTTGTGTATATACTATAGAGGTTAAATCTGTGTACCGATATTTATCTGTTAAGATTCATCCGTTTTGTAACTATAGTGTCAATTTATATTCGAACAGCCGAACAGATGGAGTTTCTCTAAACAGATTTTACATAAAATTCGATTTTAAAAAAATATCTAAATTTAGTGTAATAAACTTAAATTTCAGGCATCAGGCTTAACCCCTTAACCGGTTTACCCGTACATCATACGTGTATCGATTTATAGAATTTTGATATTTGTAAACAAAAAATAAATCATTCATAACAATTATAATTCGATAGTAAAATGACTTCGAATACGTAGATAAGACAAATATTTCATGTATTTCAATTTGAATCAAAATAAGAAAATATTCCCAAAATAGAAGGTGTCATCTTATTAGATAGTAAGGAAAATAAACCGGTTTAGGGGTTAACGCGGTATTGAGTTATCTACGACACAATACAGACAAACGTTTTACAAAAATGTGTTTTTCGAGCTCACGTGGATCTAAACCGTTGACATTCTTTAAAACCTGGTGTTCAAATTTTTTGACGATTACTATACTCTCTCTATACATCGTATAGGATATAATAAAATTTGACTAAAACGGAACGCTCTTTCTAACCAGTGTTGCTCTTTGCTTTTTCTATTATATATATATATAT
>JAOUZG010011622.1:72712-84713 GCA_026289955.1 Argiope argentata | reverse complement strand
CTCGGAAAGTAACTTTACAGGTTTAAATTTCACAGAAATTAAGGGATTGTAATTAATTTCTCCCGAACTAATTGATATTTCGAAAAATAAACTATCCTATCTTTTAAGTTGGATCAAACTGCAAGTGCTGTGTAAATTTTATTAAAATCAGTTAAGTAGTTTAGGAGTCCATCGCGGACAAACAACGTGACACGTAATTTATATATATATATATAAATAAAATAGTGGAATAGAGACCGATAGAGAAATCTCGTGATCGTTTAAAACCGGTTTAAACTGGTTAATAACTTAAATTAATTAAGACAAGTAATGACTTAGAAATAATAATATTCTCACCAAACTTGAAATTTGCGATTATGGATTTCATTTTACTTTTTAAAAATTAATTTAATAAATAAATATGAGTAAAATACAGACTAAAACATAAGAATTCTACAAAATGATACAAAGCTATTTTTAAAAATTCCTATTAGTGTGGCGGCATTTCTTTTTTTTTTTTGGCAATCCAGATTGATATCGCTATGAATGTAAAAAAATGACTGTGCAAAATAGTAAAATTAAACTTCCATCTTTAAATAGAAGAAAAAATAAAAATAAAACTATTGAATTAAATGAAAGCTGTAAAAAACTAAGAATATTGCCATCGAAATCTCAACCCCCTAATGAAAATATCGGACACGTACAGTAGCTATAACAATAAAAATAAAAAAAAAGAAAAGAAAACAGCTGCAAACGAATAAGTCGTAAATTTCAGGCCTTTCTTAGAACATAAATATGACAATGGTCTTGCGCAAGTGGCATCATTATCGAAAAGGAAACAATATTTATAGATAGGGAAAACTATTTTCTCGTAAACTTCCTAATAAGGATGCCACAAAGAACTTGCGGTCAGAAATTATTTAGCTCTCAATCAGAAGAGAAGCTGTGTGATCTCAGTTTGTAGCGATAAAAATAATCTCTCTAAGTATCTAAATTACAGTCTGTCGTGTTCTTTGTACTTCCTAGAATACAAAGTCTGCAAAGAGAAAATATGCCAAAAGATTTTTTTAAAAAAATGTTTGAACTCAATATTTGGCGATTCTCCAGATTTCAGTCTTCCCTGAATCCAAAAAAACACATTTTAAGATATTTATTTCTCTGTTTGTGAATACGAAATCTCAAAGTCGTTTTGAGATGTACATATAAAATCTGACCTCTAGTCTTTACATTAGATTTGAAGATAGTAATACAGTTTTCTGCGAAATTCCTTTATTGGAATTTTCGCTGACTAGCTATCAGAATAGAAGTGAACACGGTGACATGAACATGATGAGAGGAATATGGGTAAACTTTAATTCCCAGATTTGATATTTAAAGTATAGATCAGTATCAAATTCAAACTAAATACTTCTGGAGGTTGTACACCCGTATAATCGCAATAAGTTAAAAATGAAACAACTTAAACACGTTAATGTAAAGATCAAAATGAAATCTGCTATGCATATTTCATTGTATCCTGTCAGAACATCATTTCTTGAACGGCTAATCACCACTTGATGGTGCAAGTTAAATTACATTGTTATTCATTTTAATCGTTTCATTGAATGAGTCACTTTAGTATTGCAAACGATTCAAAAACTTTGTCTCGCATTGATTATATAAAGAAATATCCTTTTTTCTATTTATTTATTTCCTATAATCACGTGCTAAAAATTGCATTTTTGAGTTTTTTATTTGTTGTTTTCATTAACTTATTTTTTTAAATCTGATCCTTTGTAAATGTAATGGCAACGCGTTATTAAAAGCTGATTTTTTGAGATGCTCGTGCAGATGATAAAATTTTCATTTCCTGCCTACGGATTTTTGTTGGCGCCAAAATCCTCATCCTAAAAACAAAATCATGTTCTGACATGATAAAAGAGAAATTTTCTACATAATTTTTCTCATTTAACGAGTATATTTTTAACACATTTTGAGCCAAATCTGTCAAATGGTTAACTGTCTGTCTACCGGTATTCTCATATACAACTAAGCACGATAACTATAAAACATAAACGACAGAAGTATTCGAAAATTTTATGTGTAATCTTGTTATTAAATTTTAATAATGCACCCATTTTTTTAAATGAAAAGGAACAAAAAATAACATATTCAGCTTTTTTTACCATTCTGCAAAGCACAAAATGTTCATGTTAGATTTAAAAATATAATTCTTAGCACTTTCGAACTTCACAGATTTGGTCAAGATTCACAATTGCTCTCAATGTGTGTGGGGGGGAGAGGGAAGATAGCATCTATATGAGGGAGCCTGTCAAAAAGTTCCAATGAGGGTTTTTCTATTAGTCTCCATAATTTTGTCATATCTCTGAGAAAAAAAACCAGACTCTTAGTCGAAAATGAATTCTTCACCATCATTTAAATTGTATAATAATATTATTTGCAGCTTTTACAACCATTGTTTTTTTAACCTTTTTTTATTGAAAATGCTCTGAATTTTTAAAACATTATTCTTTTTAAGGCTTCTAAAGTACATTTGCCATCAAATTAATCAGTTTTTGCATTCATAACTTTGATCAAGAGTCACAATTCAGTGCAATTACGTAAGTTGTTCCATTTTCTCATTATTTTCTCTGATTCAGCAAAACTCTAGATGACTTATTTTCAGTTGCATGTCACAATAAAATGTCTTTTTTGTTAATTACCCATTTCAATTAACAAATCAAATTAATTATATCTAGTCTGTTGTTTTTGTTACTTAGGGCATTTGGCATGAACAAGTCCCCCATAGTTACAGCAGCAGATTTAAGCCGAAAGGAGCGTCTCTTGTTATTGAAATAGTCCCATCTAGGGCGAAGAGCAAGACTTAGCTACACACTCACCACATTTGCTTGCACAGTCTCTTTTTACAGGGGGGCACAGTCACGTTTCATAGATAGCCCACAGAAGAATAACCATGCCCAAACCGGGACTCGAACCCGAGACTCCCGTCATACGAGGAAGACGCGCTACCTCTCTGCCAAAAAGCTGGCAATTATATCTAGTCTATTATATTAATCCCTTTTTCAGTTATTTTAACTCCCAAAAATATTTTAATATACCAAAATATAGCCTTTTAAACGATTAAACTAAATATCGATAAATTAAAATGTAAACAAAACAATTTAATTTTCTTGATACATTTAAACGAACGATGGATACTTTCAATTTAAGCGGACACCACTAACCTCGATATTAAAACAGTATCGTGACAATAACTTTAAGCCTTTTATTATTTCTAATCTCGTCCTGCCTCATGTATTATAATAATATCGTGCCTTTTCTGCAATTTTTTTGAAAACAAACCGAATAACGGAACTAATCAAGCTGTGAGAAAATAAGAGAAATCCCACTCCAGTTCACAACGAGCCATCCGCCCATTCGGGCTAATTAATAGACATGTCAAAAGGGCAATATGTCCGTCCGGGTCTGAGAGCGAAAGATAGAGACAGAAGAATGTTTATCCACGGTTCCTTGGCCCGAATACTATAAATAACACTTAATGTTTGCTGTCAGTGCTTATTGTTGGGACTCTTCTGGGCCGCCATTAGGAATGACACACTGAAATGAAGAACGCTGGCCTGGATACGCCATAACAAATGGATAAATCTTTGGTCCACAGTTATGTTGCTACAGGATTCGCTGTATGTGTCCTAGGCTCCATTATCAAGTTGAACTTAATAGATTTTAGATATATTCTTTTATCTTTACTATATTAAGTTAATCGTTAAATGAACATTTTAAAGTGTATTATTTGTAACATAATAATTTAAGAATGGAATGCGCTTGCTAAATATTGAAGTGAGATAATTAGATTATTCTTCTTTAAAAGGAAATCCTTAAATTAGGTCATCAAATAAATAAATAAAATTAAATAGAAACTCACTGACTCAGTACAACTGAATAACCTCATTGTAAAGTCAGAACGTCGATGATGGAAGGTTGCAGGTTTTTAAAAGGAGGTCGTATGACATATTTTCACTTTGTAATGAAAAAAAAAATACATAACAGAAAAGTCACATACATTCCAAATCATATTTATATTTTTAAACATTACTTGAGAATAATGCACTTTATATGATGATACTGGGTGTCCAAAAAGTTCCCGTACTCCAAATTTTAAAAAATCACTGTCCATAATTTTTTTTCAAGTATATTAAATTTTGCCATTCGAGTAATGAAACCATGGACATGCTTGAAGCTTTTTTCGGCGATCGACTTATCACAAAAAATCTTTGGCCACCTCGATCCCCTGATCTGACCATCCCGGACTTTTTTTTCTGAGGATATATTTAAAGGACAAAGTTTATGAAGGTGATTCTCAAACAAAAGATGATTTGAAAATCGCAATTACCCAAAGGATACAAGAAATCACTCCTAGCATGTTAAGACGCGTTTCGAACTGCGCAAAGGAGTTCAGCTTTGTCTCCAAGAAAGGGGTGGACATTTTGAACATTTATTATAAATGTAAGTTCAGTATTTTTCCTGAGTTATGTTAAAAATGCTTTTTATCATTGGCATAAAAATAATTCTTTTTAAACCTGTTGTTTTTGTAAAATAAATTCACAAATCATCAGTACGGGAACTTTTTGGACACCCTGTACATATGTATCAGTTCAAAAATTATTTCTTATATACATTTCTTCTTTCCATTTGATATAAATTTTGTGAGGTAGAACTATCTCCACTCCAAAGAGGAAACGTATCTCCTTCAGGATATGTTGTACCGAACCTAATGATGGTCCTTAAAATTCAATCTTATTCACCTTTATATGTTACAGCAAAAACCATTATTAAATAAATCGGATTACTGAAATAGATATTAAGGACAGATACTCGTTATAACTATTATAAGGAAAACAACTTTGAGAAGAGGTGAGTTTAAAATTGTTGGATGAAAATACGAAAAGTTGCTGCAAAAGTTCTCCCTATAGCTTTCTCCAATTCGTACACAATCTGAAATATTGCATATGGATATTCATAGTTATGTGAAAAAAAAAGTTTGCATTTGGATCATTAATCACTGCTTGGTCCAAAATTAAATACATTTACAATTTGAAAAGTTCATTTAACTAATTTGCTACGTTTTGAAGTTATTTCATGCTCGCACTTACAAAAATAGCTAATTCGACTGAAAATGGAGCCTTAATTTTAAGTAAAAATTTAATACATATTTATGATTCTGTTGATTTATTATATATTAAATTTCGTCCATCTACTATCTTGAATTTTCAAATCCTCTTATTCACCTTCACAAGTATTGACTTGTATTCGAGTCGTGCAAAAAGAAGACAAACTCCCTTGCTTCTTTATATCGTTAAAAATTTATTTGAAAAAAATCTGTAGTTTTATTATAAAGATCACATATAAAATTTTAGTTTTCTGGATATTTGTGTGTTTGAATTATTGGATATTGAAACGGAAGAAAAAAGGGTTTAATTAAATAAATATGAAATAAAAAATTAAATTAAATTTTTAATCGTAAAATTCAAGTTATCATGTGAGAATATTATTATTTTATAAGTCTATATTTGTCTTAATTAATTTAACTCATTAACCAGTTTAAACAGGAGTGAAGAAATCACGAGACTTCTCTACCGGTCTCTATATCACCCCCCTCTCTCTCTCTCTCTCTTATATATATATATATATATATATATATATATATATATATATATATATATATATATATATATATATATATATATATATATATAGTTTTGGTTCACAACCGATTTTGAGATGAAGTAACAGCTATGATGTCATAGTTCTTCGTCAGTCTTTTAAAACTGCATCTGAAGAATACATAATAATAAAACATTGCTGGTAAAAGCAGGCCAACATTTTAAAAACGCGTCAGCTTTCAAAGAAGCGTTCATAATAATAATACAATATTAGTAAAATCAGGTAAAAATATTTTTTAAGCTGACAAACAAAGTTTTAGTTCTCAATTGATTTTGAGGTGATATATAATAAAAGCCATGAGGTCATAATTCTTTTGCAGCTTTTTAAAACTGTATCTGCTATCCACGAAGCATACATAATAATAAAACATTACTTTCAAAGAAGCATACATAATAATAATAATAATAATAATACAATACTGTTAAAAGCATGTAAAAATATTTTTTACCCATAAATTTCGGATACATCAAAACCTCCCAACTAAAAAAACATCATATTCTCAGATGATAATAGCAATAATAAATTTTGTTTGTTAGTTATAAGGCAAGGAATTCATCAAAATCTCGATGTTGATTATTTTGATGATATAAAACTTTTTTTTTATTTTTCCTTTTCCTCTTTTATTTCATATGAGAGAAAATAAACCTATCTCCAAGAGAACTACATCGGTAAGAAAATGAAGTGCGTTGTTACCATATTATTTATACTTAACTAGCCGCCTTTGGCGACCAGTCGGTTCGCCAGTATTAATGCCGACTAAAGGGTTAAATCAATTTTTTTTATGTAACTTGGTCTCATAATAAGTTTTTCAGCAAAATATTTTTAAGCTTCAAATTTCGATAATCATGTAATTCACTTATACTATTATGTAGGCCTTAATCAGTCCTATCTTTGAACTCCAATTCTCTCTCTGATTTTCTATCAGTGAACGTAAAATTCAGTTTTAAATTAAAGTGGAAATGATGGAAGTGCACTTAATATAAAGAAATTTTTACTCAATCCAAGCATGCCTTTAATAAAACTATGAACTGAAAGCAAAGTAGTCCGACATTGAAGTTTTATGTTCAATACAGAAATTGAAACATTATATATTTTTTATAAGTTATAAGATCTCAAGGAATTATTTAGCAAAAATTTCACCGGTTAATTGAAACCTTCAGTTTTTAATTTTATTTTTAGATGTATGTAAATGCTCTCAATAATAACATTTTTTTAGGTTTATAAACATATATAAAAAAATCATGGTTTAAATTCCTTTGGTCTTATAGATTCCTATTTGTAAAATCTTCTCAATATTTCAACTTCTAAATAAATAAATAAGCATTTCTATCTTCTTTAAATCTGGCTGATTTATTCAGTTCTGAATATTGCAAATTTAGAACAATCATCATTTTCATAATGTAGGCCAATTATTTTAGAGTAACCCTGATTGGCTTCTTTGATATCTTGATAAAGTGATCTAAAATCGCCAGTTTATATCGAATAGTTATATTGAAATTTTCATAGATCGATCAGCTTTGATGATTGATTTAGTTGATTGGAGTGCTACTTTTTTATTTTAAGGACTTATTGTCTCTAGAATATTTTGCTAAATATGATTCACAGAGTAGATGATGTATGTAAAAATTTAATTCATTAGCGTTTTTTCCCTCATTCTACTAATTATATATTTCACAGACAAATTGGTAAGATATTTATGTCTCTCCCCAAAAAATTAAGAAATTAGATGTTGGGCCCCGATTACAGAAGATGCCTTGTAGATGTTAAGCCATATTTGCGTTAAATAAAATTGTTTAATTGGATTAGTAGTATATGTATAGTAAAATATCATAGAAAACGTTTTCATCCATTTATTGTCCAAAAATATCATGATTCATATTTGTTTCATTTTATACAGACAGTTGCCGAAAATGACATTTTTATATGTTTAATTTGGAATGATAGTTGATTTATTTTTTCTCATTTGAGAAGATGATATTGTTTTGGTTGGGAAGTTTTGATGTCTCCGAAATATGCGGGTAAAAATAGTTTTATATGCTTTTACAATATTTTGCGTGAATAATTATTACGTATGCTTGTTTGAAAGAAGATGCATTTTCAAATAGCTGACCTGCTTTTACCAGTATAGCTTTAATATTACGTATGCTTCGTTGAAAGCAGTTGCGTTTTTATTTCGCATGATTCATTAAAATGCGAAGATAAATTACAATCACGAAGGCGAATTCTTTGATTTGCACAAAATATCTTCTTCACATAAGTAAAAGTAACAATTCAAAACATGTCTTATTGTTTTAAAAATTAAAAAAAAAAGAATGCAAAAATATTTTACTACTACTGATTATCAATTGCTTTTTGTTCGTCGTTTTTTTGAAATGACGTCACTTTCGAAATTCGTTTAAGATTTCTTGCTTTTAAATAATTAATCTCTCTCTCAGAAGATTATCGTTTGGTGCTTTTCTATAAATTCTTTTTCAGTTTTAACTGTCGCACTTTTGTAATATATTTTTACTTTGTATTTTTATTTATTTTAATTCTTTAATTGAATTAATAATTTTGATATTGCAAACGATCAAGAAAAATTTTCCCTTGCATTTATTGTTTAAATAATATCACATTTCCTATTTATTTCATTTCACATTATCACGTTTTATTTTTGGTAGTAATAAACTTTTTTTTAATCAGAATTTCTGAAAATGTGATGGCAACATTTATTAAAAGCTGATTTTTTTAGATCCTCGAGGAGATAACATTTTATTTTTATTTTATGCGAAATAAATTGTTGAAAAAAAACGATCAAATTAAATGTTTAAATATTCATTAAAAATAGAGTTTTAATTTGTAGCTCAAAACTCTAGTATCATTGAAAAGTTAATTTTTTTAGCTTTATCATGATGCAAAAATCAATTTTGTGCTGTAATATTTTCGGAAGTTATAGCGAAAAAACGTCAAAATTTGGCTTATTTTTTAATTAATTAAAATGCTAATTAAAAATTCAACAAAAGGGCTCCAAGGTGCACATTCCCGGCACTCAAGGTATACATATACCAAATTTGGTAGCTGTAGGTCGAACGGTCTGGCCTGTACATCGCCAACACACACACACACACACACACATTGTGCTTTATTATAAGTGAAGATTAACATTCTTTAGAAATTTATTCCTGAACCCCAACATTATCTCAATCAATTCTTAATCGGATTATCACCAAATCCCGAATTACGAAAACTAATCCAGATTCTTATAACTCTGTATTTGCCTTTTAGGGGAAACAAAACACCTCATACAAGATTCATTAGTTGCCCTAGTCCTCGGTCCAATCAAATAACGCCGGTGATTCATTCGATTGGATACTAATTCAATGAATCGAGCTCAGAACATTCGATGCCGTTGTTCGGAAGGCATCGGAATTACTTAGTAAATTTCCCATTGTGAGAGAATTGTGTTCTATTTTCATGAGGATTCGACAGTAATTCAAAAGATTATCTTAGATTAAATCATCTAACAGCGTTCTGGAAAGAATTTTAGAAGTTTTGGTAAAAGGTTGGATTGAGTAAATGTTTTTAGACATATTCTGGTTCCTTTTTTCCCTTAATCTTCATCATTTTCAATATGCTTGTATTGGTTTAGAGCTGAAGGATTAATTTTAAATTTTCTTTAACAGTTTCTTTGAATAAAAAGATTACCATATTTAAGCACAGATTAATATAAAATGCACAGTTGCTTCCTAAAATATTGTAATAAAATTTCTACGATTATGAAGGTATGATGATTTCAGAAATCAGTTTAGTAATTTTAGTAAAAATTAAATGAATTCAAAAAAAATTGAATTTTTTTTATTTGATGCACATTTATTTGATTTCTAATTTATCGTAAAGGATCGTTATAAAAAATAGAAAAAAAATGTAGTTCTTCATCCATGCTATTTATAAATTATAACATATGAATTCAATTTTTCAATACGGATTTTTTGTAAATATTTTTCATTATCAATCTTAAATTTCTCATGCTGCCATCTGTAGAGTAACAAATTTTACAAAACCAATAAATTTATTATTCTGATAATAAATTTAGGCAGATAGTAAAAAATTTATTTATAATAGCTTAAATAACATTAACAAACTACAAAAATCGTCTGCAATGACGTAAATATAGAAGCATAAAGTAAATAGATTTAAAAATACCGAAGTCATTTGCAATATATTTACTGTTTTTATCCTTTTCAAAAAGTGAGGCCTTTAACTCTTATTAAGTATGCAAAAATCAAAAATATCTGTTAATTTATTTGCCATATTTGAAGAAATTAGATGGAATATCAGTTTTTTTAATATTCGGCATTATTCGAATATCAAATAAATTATATATTCATTATAAATTAAAATATTCGTTTGTTCATTTGTTTATATTTGTACTGGAATGTTAAGGAAATTTCATTTACTTCAGCTACATTTCGAATTTCTTTTTTTTTTGTTAAAATAAATATGAAATAAGCGCATATTGATAAACAAACTATTCTTTTATTCAATTTAAAAAATTTATTACTTCGAACAGAAATTTGTCAGTCATTGAATTTTTTATTTCTTTACAGAACATTTCATATGCTCGTTTCTTCGTATCTCTCATCAAGTGTAAAAATATTTGTACCAGAAACTACTTGGATTAAACAAAAAATAAAACTTTCATTCTGGCTATAAAATTTGAAATTTTTCTTCGAGTTATTTTCTGTTCAAAGATAATGGGTGGGGATTTTAGACTAAAAATTTTCATCTCCACCAGACTCACAGTATTAAAAAGGGAAAACTTAAAATATTTTATAACAAAAAAATTATATCAGCATTTTTTTTATATCCTCAGTTTATTTTCCACTCTTCTGATGCAATCAGCTCCTTAAAGATCATACTCATCATAATCCACACACTGTCATAAAAAGAATGTTAACTGTAACTATTGTTAAATGATATCTAATCGGATGTTTTCGTTGCGTTGTAATGCTACATTATATCTTTTTTTCTGCATGCTTTATACAAGTAATTTTAAATTGGTGTATTTAAACCTGATTATTATTTCATCGGTTGACTTTATTTTGATTGACAGGGTTTGGAAGTCATAATGATTACTATCCAATCTACTCTGCTGTAAACTTTCTCCATATGGTGTAGTTTGTTTTTACGTTATTTTTTCCTTCTGGGGCATTACAGAAATGGTGAATAGTTTGCGGTATAGTGATTGATTCTTTCCATTCTATTGGAAGCAGAACATTGGCTTCCACTCACCAACGATGGAGCGTATTTCCTACAGGAAGGTCTGTACCGTAACTGGTAACTTACAACAATATAAACTTACAGAAAATGGGCTACTGGCTAAAGTCTATAGTCTCCTACAATATTCTTGAAAGAAAAGTAACCATGCAAGAATATTTTTTTTATAAAACTATTATTTAGGATAATTAATGATTATGTATGAAAAAAATAAAGATATAACTATCTGACAATTGAAAAAATCAGAGATAAAAATAGATTATTTTAAATAAGAAAAATCTTTAATAGTTTTAAATTTCAATAGAAATAATAATAGTGACAAATTTGCTTTTAATCCGGTTTCGTAAAAAAACTTCAGGAAAACCCAAGTATGGTAAAAAATAAAACGGAACACTTACGTTCTGAAAGAAAGAATTGTTCCTAACCACATAGCCCATGAGAATGGAGTTGATGATAGTCTTGCTTTCGTATTTGGTGCTTTATGGTTGACTCTATGGTGATTGATGGCTTAAGAAGTTACTTTTTTTGAATCCGTCTGTTTTGGTAGTTGTTGGCATCGCAGTACGGAATTGAATGTTTAATATTAATATTAATATTGCCAATTCTACTGAAGAAGGAGACCACTAATTTTTTTGGAATGTTTAAGGAGATTGTTTTGAAAACTAAAATGTTTATGGGTACTTTTATTTTTCTAGAAGAAATACCATAAACTCAGAGAGGTGTGAAGCGTAGAGATTCGTTTAAATCTCAAATTAGAATTTTTTGTCTATTACTATACTTCCTCTATACTAGAAAGAAATAATACTCATATTCCAATTTAAATATTTAATGTACTGTGAGTACAATAGCAGACTTTACTTTAAAATTCAACTTGAATTTATGGAGTTTTTTTTTTGTACAATCAATTATTTTGCTCACAATTTATCTCTTCGATCTGCCTCTCTGTTTCTTATTTTTTAAAGGTTATTATATTTTCTCTATAATATGGTGTATACGTGAAAATAAAAATATGGTAGAAGTTAGAAAATCTTGTCCCAGAGACATT
>JAOUZG010011622.1:34599-72312 GCA_026289955.1 Argiope argentata | reverse complement strand
TATATATATATATATATATATATATATATATATATATATATATACAAATTTTCAATTCTTAATAACATACTTTTTATTCCTCCACTCAAGTTCAGTTGATGACACTTATTGTTAGTACAGTTTTTTCAAATATTCATTCATTAAAAATAAAATTAAGGAAGTTTATAATACTTTTTATGTAAACAATTCGATTTCGTACCAATAGGTGGCGCCATGAAAATTCTGCTTAGTTTTTTTTTTAATTTCTTCTCTTAGCTCGCATTCTTCTTATATATATTTATAAATCTTGTTCAAATGTGCAATCGTTAACAAAATACTTTTTTTGTTCATCCACTCAAGTTTAAATATGTTTTTAAAACTTGTAATGGATTTTTTACAAGTTTGTTGAATGCACGTTTTTAGTACATTTTTTTTAAATTTGAAATGTTTTCTAATCTACAGATAAAGTTATTATTTACGGAAACTATACATGGAAAAATTGTTATTACGAAGAATGGCCTTTTGATGAAAAAGAAGTGAACAGTTTTCTGTTTACCGTGTTACATCTGTTTACCGTGAACAGTTTTCACGGTAAACAGATGAAGCATTCTCGGGCAAAAGAAATGTATTGCTGACATGAATGAGATTATTTATAGTTAACCTACTTTGGTGATGAGTTGTTTAGTCTGGAACACTGTTTGTGATTATTTTCAATTAAATCTCTTATTCATTGATTAAGGCTCATTATTCCCACCAAAACAGCTTTTCATTCCTTTAGAGGGTCGATGAAATGAGAACCAACATGTAGAAATGCTAACTAGGAATTGATTTTTAAAAAAAATTATATTACTTGTTAATTATCATGATAATAGAATGATTGACATAATATCAAAAATATTTTTTTTCTGATTCAAAGGGAGGGTGGAACACAAAGGTTAATTAATTTCTCGACTCCAAATTTTTTTATGATCCCCCTACTCTCTTTCTCTTTGTTATATTGACCAAACATATATATGAACGTTAATTAGGGACTGACTTTTTAAAATATATCTGTATATTACTTGTTAATTATGATGATAATAGATTGATTAACATAATTTCAAAAATATTTTTTTCTGATTCAAAGGGAATGTGGAACTCAGAGATTAATTAATTTCTCGACTCCAAATTTTTTATGATTCCTCTACTCTCTTTCTCTTTGTTATATTTACCAAGCATGTAGGAACGCTTACTAAGGATTGACTTTTTTAAAAAAAATTATATTATTTGTTAGTTATTATGATCATAGATTGATTGAAATAATTTCAAAAATGGCTTCTTTCTGATTCATAGAAGTGTTAGAACACAGAGATTAATTAATTTCTCGACGCCAAATTTTTTATGATTCCCCTATTCTCTTTCTCTTTGTTATTTCATTCCCGAGAATGCAAAAATGTACGGATTAATCTGTTATTTGGTTTTTTGTTGTTATTTTTCATTTTAGATTTTTCTTTTTCATACATTTACATTTCTTAAAAACTCGACAACTAAACCGAATCCAGCAAAATCAGGAGAAAGTAAACCTTAAAAAAAAGAAACCGCACACTTTTTCCGCAAGGAATGTAATAAATAGAGTGACTCTCCTACGGGTCAGTGTTGTAATCTGAATAGAATACCAACTGCACATAAATCTCCCCTGGCTCGCCCCAACACGAATATCGTGCCAATGCACGCCCGGACGGGAAGTTTTCGCCCGCCGGTGAGTAATGAGGGCCATTCCTGGAGGAGATTGGTTTCATGCTCACCCATGTAATTGGGCACTGAGGGGCTCAAATCCGACGCGTACAATCCGACGGCACGCCAGACGGAAAACGATTCCGAGAATGCATCGCATTTAAAGAGCGGGTACTTACATGCTTTTAGAAGTCGATAAAAATAGGTGTGAAGGTAAAAGTGAATGGAAAAAATAGTACGGAATAAATTAGGTTATCAACTTTTGAAGAAAATGCGAACAAAAATTCGAATAAGGGCAGTATAGCATTTTGAAGCGGTAAAAGAAAGGGATATTATAAAATTATAAATATACAAGGTGGCCAGAAATAAAACACCCCTACTCTGACCTCCATGGATATCGAACTACTCAGTGTAAAGGCTCAAAATTTTGTACACATACTATTCAAAATATGGGGAAACGGATTTCACGAAAAAAAAATTAGTTCCTGAAATCACCGATAGGTGGCGCTGCACAACTGGAACTATGATCAAAAGACACAAATAATAATAAAAATTAAAATGTTTATGCGGAATGGAATGCTTCCATGCTTCCTTTTTAATTTTTCTGCCCCTTATGGAAAATAAAAATAGTAAAGAAGCTAGAACTCCCGTTGTAACTGCAATTTCATACTGTAACCAGAAAAATTTGCATAAAGCATGGTTAGAAGCCATGTTAAAAGGTGGGGAATGTCATTCTTATTAGTGATGGCTGTCACGCTGCCAGAACGCGCTTTGCTTGTGAAGTTGTTTTACGAGAATAAAGGAAATGCTCCAGCAGCACTTCGAGAGTTTCGCCGACTTAAGGATTTGCGTAAGGGACCATTGCTTCCACAAGCTCTCAGGAGAATGATCGCTCGATTCGAGGAAACTGGACATCTTGGAGTTCAGCCTGGTCGAGGACGCAAACCGGTTCGTTCAGATGTCGTTGAAGATGTTGCCACCGGTATTGTTGAACAGTCAATGGATAATGTTTTAGGCTGCAGTAGTGCACGTGCAGTGTCACGACACTTGAGTGTTCCCTATAGCACAGTGTGGAACGTACTCAGAAAAATGGTGCATTGTTTCCCGTACAAAATCCGCCCTAATCAACAATTGCTGGCCACAGACAGGGAGATGCGACTGACCTTTGCATTGACATTTCTTGCTAGAGTTGAAGTGGATGCATCGTGGCCGTGGCAGATTCTGTGGAGCGATGAGGCCCATTTCCACCTCAGTGGAACAGTGAATACCCATAACTGTCGCATATGGGACACGACAAACCCCCGTACCTTCCAAGAGATTCCACTCCACTCACCGAAAGTTACAGTCTGGTGTGGATTCACAGCCACATTCATCCTTGGACCGTTCTTTTTCGAAGAGGTTACTTCCAATGGCCTTGAGACATGTACCGTGACGGCCAACAGGTACAAAAGGATGCTCGAAACATTTGTTGTACCCCATTTGCAGCAGCGCCAATGCCTTGACACCATTACTTTTATGCAAGATGGAGCACCTCCACACATTGGACTCCCTGTGCAACAGTTTCTTCGCCAACATTTCACCACTGACAGAATAATCAGTCGCGCGTTTCCGACAACTTGGCCATCTCGTTCACCGGATCTTAATCCGTGTGATTTTTGGCTTTGGGGACACTTAAAAAACCTTGTTTATCGAGAACGTCTGATAACCTTGGCAGATTTGAAAGAGAGTATCAGTCTGCATGTGAGAAGCATCTCAGATGACCAGTTACGATCCGCAGTTGAACAAGCTGTCCACAGACTTCACATTTTACATCTTCAGGAAGGGAACCATATTGAGCAGCATTCCCTGCATCGATAACGTCCTTGTTTCATGTATGCTTGGTACTTTCAAATAAAATGTGTTTAAAACGTGTTTTTGTGTCTTTTCAGCATACGTCCAGTGGTACAGCGCCACCTATCGGTGATTTCTGGAACTAAATTTTTTTTTCGTGAAATCCGTTTCCCCATTTTTTGAATAGTATGTCCACAAATTTTCAAGCCTTTACACTGAGTAGTTCGATATCCAGGGAGGTCAGAGTAGGGTTGTTTTATTTCTGGCCACCCGGTATTATAAAATTAATATATTTTTTAAGATTATTTAAAAGTTATGAATATTGGAAGTTTTTAACCTAACAATTTTTACTATGTGAGAACGCGAAGTTTGTTGCCTTGGTTTCAGATTTTTGAAGACTTAAATACGTAGGTTACGACTATGTGGGCAGGGATAGCCTGGTTGGTAGAGCGTTGGACTCGTCCTCCTTAGATTACGAGTTCGAAACTCTCAGGCGAAAAAATCTCTAAGTGTGTGGCAGCTGGCGCTCGTTAAATCTGTCATGGTCACAAAGTCATCCATGTCGAGAGTAATACCACTGGGGGTACTGGCTTAGAGGTGATCGTTCTCAGTCACAGGTCTAAATTATGATCCGTGGATGAATGAATGAAATGAGGCCGGGATAGCTTGGTTGGTAGAGCGTTTGCCTCTTACTCCTTAGGTTGCGAGTTCGAAACTCCCCGGCCAAAAGATTCCCCGAGTGCGTGGCGACTGGTGCTCGTTAAATCTGTTCGTGGTCGCAAAGTTTCCCTGTCGAGAGTAATACTACTGGGGTGTACGAGGTCAGAGCTGATCCTTCTCTGTTCCCGTCTGAATTGCGATCTGAGATGAGTGAATGAATTTGGATGAATGAAGTCCGCCCCTTAAACAGGGTTGTGACGTGTGTGTAACTAAGTCGTACTCTCGTCCTTAGATGGCGCTACTTATAAAACAAGAGACGTATATCTCCGGCTTAAAATCTGCTGGTGTATCAACAGGGCTTGTCCATGGTAAGTTCCTGGATAGTGGGTAACTGATTCCTCACCATTTTTTCATATACCAGGGCGGTGAGGACCAACCACTATTCCGGAAGATTCTTATCTCTTTCTTTGAGGCGCCTCTCACTAAGAAAAAAAAGAAATGAAGCTAAATCAGTAACATCAGACCTATGCGATCGTTTGTGGACTTTGCAAAGAATTTGATAACTTTTGAGCCAAAAGTAAATGTTATGGGTTTTGTTTAAATATGGTGCTATCTCTATTTGAAATCGAGATCTCGAGATCCTTCTTGAAAATTCCATGCTGTATCGAGGCACTATAAAAGACGAAGAGCTCACATAAGTTGCCAGTTCGGCATGGGCTGTATTAAAAACTTGTTCATCGAGCGTTCTGTTGGGTTAGTAGTGATTTGCTGTTTGTGTGTGTGCTGCTTATTTTTGCAAGTGTTTTAGGTATGTTTCATGTTTCTTTATGGAATAAGACTTCGTTTCGTGCTATACAGCACATCAAACTTATTTCACCTCTCACAGATAGGACAATTATTGTAAATATATCATTTTTTTGGTTTTCTTTGCATAATTTAACCATTCACAGCAATGCACACGCCTTTTAGTTCGAAGGTTGGTTGCAAATTTTTCAATTACTTTCTAAACCAAGAATAAATAAGGAAAAGTAATGTTATCGCCAAAAAAGCCTTTTTGGTGATGAAAAAATTTAATTAAATCTTTTATTCAGAGTGAAAGGAGAGGGAAGATTACAATTATTTTTTTAATATTCACTTAACGTAATTTTCTACATGTTCAAATCCGTAACCGTGATACAAAATGTAAAATTATATTAAATATCAAGAAAGGATGTGTATGAAAAAATAAGGGACGTTTATAAATTAGATGGGAAAATTCTCCTTCGTAATGTATAGAGATTTAAAATAATTTCATATAAAAAGAAACTGAACGAATCAAATATCTTTCATGGACTTTCTTGCATTTTCCTTTTTATATTTTTTAAACATTTACTCTAAGATGAGAATTATAAAAGTCAAATGAAGGCATTGCAAGAACTATAATAATTTTATAAGAAGAAAGATCAAAAAGATTTTTGATAGCAGATAAAAGCCTTGAGCGGTGTTTTTTAAGCAACTATCAACTGAAAATGTTTCTTCTTATCTCTAATGCGCTTGAAATTTTGTATCTTTTTACAATAAAACTCTTAGAAACAGATTTACGTACGCACTTTATTTTGAAGAAAGGAAAGAAAAGGAAGAAAAAAATTGTTGCTATTTCTTGAAGTTTTCAAAAGCAAATACAAAGTAAATTACAGTTTTGACTTATGCAAAAACTTATATTTATTCAGAAAGTATTCAATAAATCTGAAAATGCGAAAAGGCACACTTAAATTTTGCCATCCTTAAATCTGGCCAAATTTGACGTAAACAAATAAAATGTACAGATATTTTGGCTGTTTCAGATAAAATTCATGGGAAAATGTTAAAAAAATATTCGGTAAGTGTTAATTTCTGATGACTTCCTTTATCTATTTTAGATGAAATTGTAAGACTTTTTCAGATACTTTTCTGTGGCATATTTTTCTGTTTCGGAGTTCCTTGTAATAGTAATTTTTTGGACATCAAACGTTTGTAACAGTTGGTGTAATTCTTCACCATTATTTTCCGAGATGTTCGAGATTTTTTGCCTTACACTAAACATAACTTTCTTCTTAAGAAAATGAACATATTTTTTAAAATATGAATTAACTTTTTTCTTTAAAATCAATCCTTCTCTTAATACCTAAATTAAATTCCAAATTTATACACTTAAGCAGATTTATTTCTTTTACCACAAGTAATATAATAAAAGATTAAAATGAAATCTGCTGTGCATATTTCAATGTATCATGTCGGAACATTACTTCTTGAACGGTCAAGCACCACGTGCTCGTGCGAGTTAAATTATATTTTTATTCATTTTAATTGTTTCATCGAATGAGTCACTTTAATGTATTTCAAATGATAAAAAAGACTTTGTCTTGAATTTTTGGTTAAAAAAATATCCCATTTCCTATTTATTTCATTTCGTATAATCACGTGTTCGAAATGGCATTTTTCTAGGTTTTATTTGATGCAGTCATTAACTTATTATTTTTATTCCTAACTTTTGTAAATGGGATGGCAACGCGTTATTAAAAGCTTATTTTTTGAGATGCTCGTGCAGACAATAAAATTTTTATTTTTCGCCTACGGGTTTTTGCCGACGCCGAAAATCTCATCCTAAAAACAACATCATATTCTGACATGATAAAAAAATATTTCTGTTCTACAAGAATAATTTTAAAAATCAAAAATTTTTAAACATCAACTGAGTATAAAGAAAGGAATTATGGTATTTTTCTGTTAGCCGGATGTAAGCGAAAAATCGCCAAATAAGGTAGAATTCCGCCAAATTTCTTAGACCGATTTTAAAACAAAAAATCGCCAAATAATGTAGAATTCGGCCGAATTTCTTTGGTGATTTTTCGATGGCGCACAGCTAACGGAAAGGTATTGGAGTTATAAAATAACTATAAAATAGATTTTTTGATAAAAAGTATAAATTTAAATGATATCCATAGTTTGAAAATAAAGACAAATGGAAATAAAAATATTGAAATTAAAAAAATATTTAGTCAGAAAAAGCAATCAATGAAATTTATGAGCTCATGCATACCTTCGAAGTAAAAATGAAAACGGTACTTTTCTGTTAACCGGGTGCAAGCGAGAAATAGTCAAAAAAAAAATTGGTGGAATTCTACATTAGTTGGCGAACTTTTCGCTTTCGTCCGGCTAACAGAAAAGTGCCATGAAAATATCTAAATCGAACTTTTTGTGACGATAAGTAACGGTAATAAAAATAGGAAAATGGTACTTTTTCGTTAACAGGGCGCAAGCGTAAAAACGCCAAAGAAATTTGGCAGAATTCTACATTTTTTGGCGATTTTCGCTTGCGCCCGGCTATATTTGTGACATATTTGGTATTGCTAAGTCAGGTTGTTGTACCACTAGGGCGCCAACACAGACATAAAGACATACATCTGTGGTGAATATTTTATAAGCCAGATAACATCCATCGGGGCGAAGTGCACTTTTGGTGTAACGGACTTGTAACTCGGCTGCGAACCATAAGATTGGTAGTTCGGTCCTAAGGCAATCTGCACCAAAATGTGTCCCGCGAGCTTGAATAAACAGCCTTCGTACACAGCTTCGTACATCTACCATGGAGCCATCTACCCTTAGTAAAAGTCGTCAAACTCACTTGACGCAACAACTCATACACTCTCGCCATACGCTTGACTCAAACAACAGCCAACATCATCACCAACTCCCACCGACTCATTAGTGGGAGAGTATGTGGTGTATACTTTATAATCCAGATATCATCCCTCGGACCGAAAGGCTTTTCTGGTCTAAAGGACATGCTACTCAGCTACGAACCATAAGATTGAGAGTTTGATCCTAGGGCATCAACGCCAAAATGGTGCCGTATTAACATCACATCCTCCCATGTTATTTTCAGAAATAGTTAATTAATAGTATTAAAAAGTGTTTATAAAGAAATTACTCATTTGGTTATTATTTCAATAGAAATCATATATTGCATATAACTATAGCTTAAAAATATTTCACGAAAAAATTAAATTTATTTGCACACTGAAAAGGCCAGTTTATACTAAAATCACAAAATAACTTCGATTCGATATCAAAGCTTACTACTTTTAATATAATAAATCTCTAATCAAAAGGCAACTCCAAAGTAATGTTCTAAAATATTCAATTACACGTAACCAGGGACTCCAAGGAGACTGTATTTACGTTAACGAAATTCATTCCTTAATGGCCATTCTCTCTTAAGTTTCCGAACTGCTAATTAAAATTCTTGGAAGACTGGCCTGAACTTTTATAGGGAAAATTCCACGCTGGAGGCTATGAAATATGAAATAAGCTCGAGTACGTTGTGTTTTCCTCCCAGCAGAGGAGTGTTATCAATTTACTGGAATTATTGATTTATAAATTAAATTCTTTCTCCTTAAAATGAGCTCTCCAAACGTATTAAAATTTTATTAGTCTTTTAATTATGGCGTTTGCACTTTTTACGAGATGCTAAGTTGAATTTTGTTGCAGATCTTGCTTTTCTTTATGGTCTTAATAAACCGTTTGTATGCTGATAATGTCGTGTCGAGTTTCAAAAATGTCTCTTGGGTTCTTAAGAGGAAAGCAAATAAATAAATCGTTTGGTGCATTAAAGGGAATTCCAGTTAAAAAGAAAATGGCAATTTGGTGTTAATTATTGGCAATCGGCATTTTATTTCAATGTTCTCAGATGTCATTTATGATAACCACCTTTTAAAATGTAATTCAGCTGCATTTTTTAAGATTAGTTTCATAGTTTTGAGAAAGTTTTATTGAATTATATCATTAATAAGGATTCATTTTTGTTAACATACCAGCTTATCGAATACTAGTTACGTTTGACGAACAATTGGTTCACTTGGATTCATAGTTGCTAAGAATTTTAATCAAATATTTTGTGTAATTTAATTTTCTTCAACAAAACATTGATAAATTATAGGTTTTGATAAGTATTTAAATCACTTTATTTTAAAGGTATTTCATATTTCTATTCATTGTGCTATATTTCCCAAACTTTTTATCGATATATTTGTGTTTCCTGTTAAATAGATGCATTTTGTAAAAAAAAATTCAACTTTTCTTATTATTAAATTTAAATCTAAATTGTAACTAGAATAAAATTTAATAACAGTTATTAGAAAATTGTCTTTGAAAAAATTCACTCAATATGGAAAACTAATATGCTTCATACTCTCATTTTAAAAGTTAAAAAATTAAAATGAATTATTTATACCTATAAAGGCAGTGATTTTAATTTTGATTTTATAAATATTATAATTCAAATAGTATTAGTAGAAATAGTAGTTTATAAATGCTATATTTCCAAATTTTTAAAATTTAAATAAACAAAAATTGATGTATTATCTTATGAATATAATAGCAGTTCTATGTCAAATGTTGATTTTAAAGAATAAAAAAAGAATTCCCCAAATATATACTTTTTTTCTTGTACATACTTTTAAATAAATATATATACTTATAAGTATATACTTTTATAATATATATCTTATATATACTTATAAATTTATACTTTTCTTTTTTTTATGTATTGGGGAAAATATCTCAGTATTTATAGCATTCACGGTTTTACTGAAAGTTAAATTTTATTTGGAAGTGGAGGAGGGAATATATAGAACATTTAATAGAGACTCTTTTCAAAACAAGTTTTAATTTAGTTATTTGGTATAATATAGCTAGCGTGCCTATTGTGCCGTAAAACCCAAAACTAAAAAAGCTCGATTAATCTTTTAACGCTTTTAATTTTTTTTATTATATTTTAGACAGGCTAAAATTGACTCTAATTCTATCCTTTCTAAAATATATTCTAAATGTATTCGAGAATGTATTGATTAGATCTAATTCTTGCGTAGTATGATTAAATATATTTTTAATCACTAACCAAAAAACATCTACCCAACTTTTTATGTCGTTCATCATACCAAGACTTTCTTATTCTTCTGATTTAATTTTCTTATGCTTTAATCCGTTTTTAGTACAGTAGAACCAAATAATCAGTTTAATGATCCTAGTGCGATAAAACTCAAGACTAAAAAAAACAAAACTAGTGCATTCTTTGATCATTAGCAGGAAGTGAAGTCTGCAATAAGCATTTTGTTGAATGAATCTTATGTCATTAAGCGCATTTTTTTATTTAAATGACAAAAGGAGCAAACAGTTATGTGACAGCAAAGCGAAATTAATACGAAAAAGAAATATGTATAATTTTCTCTTCCAATCTTTTTACTTTCTCGTGGACGTAGTATAAAGAAAGTATAGTAATTGTCAAAGAATCCGAAATTGAGATTTTTGATGATTCTCCATGTTCCAGATTTCTCTAAGTTATCAAAAAACATTTTTTAAAAATTTTTCTGTCTCTCTGTGACAAAGATAGCTCATAAACGCTTTTATCTAGATCCAGACGCTCTTTATCAAAATTTGTAGATGCCCTTCAAATTTTGAACGAAATTCTCTCTGAAAAGACATATGTCTCTCGGAGTTTTTAATGCAATTAAACTATAAAAGGAAGAGAATCAGATTCGACTCACGGAATTAACATCTATAGTTCAGGCATTCTATCAAAATTTCCTCCAAATTCAACAGGAGCTTCACAGTCTGTTGTTCTATATTTTTAGAAACACTTACGATAGGTAATTTATAAACACAGTGACTTTGATGTATCAAATTTGGTTTTCGATGTTTTGACTACAAGTGGATATTGTGCCAAAATTTTATTTCATTTGGTTAAGAAAAATACATCAAAATACAAATCCAATTTTCGGATTCAATAAATGTAGGTGAATTAATCGCTAAAAAAATATTAAAATGAAATCTGCTATGCATATTTCAATGTATCATGACAGAACATCATTTCTTGAACGGCCAAGCACCCCGTGCTCGTGCGAGTTAAATTATATTTTTATTCGTTTTAATTGTTCCATCGAATGAGTCACTCTAGTATTGCAAACGATCACAAAAAACTTTGTCTCGCATTGATTGTTTTAAAAAAATATCCCATTTCCTATTTATTACATTTCACATAATCGCGTGCTCAAAATGACATTTTTCTAGATTTTATCTGCTGTAATCTTTAACTTATTTTTTTAAATCATAGATTTTGTAAATGCAATAGCAGCGCATTATTAAAAGCTGATTTTTTTGAGATGCTCGTGCAGATAATAAAATTTTTATTTTTCGCCTACGGGTTTTTGTTCACGCATCAAAACCTCATTCCTAGAACGATATTGTGTTCTGGCATGATGATAAGGCCA
Source organism: Argiope argentata (assembly GCA_026289955.1). Lineage (NCBI taxonomy): Eukaryota > Metazoa > Arthropoda > Arachnida > Araneae > Araneidae > Argiope > Argiope argentata. Next base: position 60,844 of record JAOUZG010011622.1, on the reverse strand, counting down.
AGGATACGATGGATTCAGTAAAAGTACTGAATTCACGTTAAAGATGAATAAGTCTAAATTATTGTGCTCCAGTATCATGTAAGGCGTTCTCTGGGATAAAAATATTTATTAGAATGTATTAGTGGATGTACTGATGAGATAGCTCAAGCTGGTTATAGTGATTTGTAATGCATAATTTTTAAACTACAATCATATTTAATTTCCAATCTTCTTAAAGTTTATTAAAAAAATTATCCTTTCGTTCAAACAATATCTGATTTTAATGATCTTCTTCCGTCTATTAGCAAAAATAGCTTGATTATCATTTTAATTTGATACAGTTATGTGCTTTGGATACTTTTTTGTTAGCTGGGCGCTATCGAAAAGTTTCCAAAAAAATTGGCCAGATTCTACTTTATTTGGTGATTTTTATCTTTAAAATCGATGTAAGAAATTTGGCAGAATTCTACATTATTTGGTGTTTTTTGCTGGCTCCCGATTAACGGAAAAGTGTGGTTTTTTTTAATATTTTTACTAATACTCTGCTGTCCAAGATAACCTTAATCCTCATTTAAACAATTTATTCATTTGTAAAAATAAATAACTTTTTAAATAAGAAACAAATTAGCAAAGTTTCTAATAAGCGATAAAAAAAACGCTCTTGGAAATTCTTTGGGCACATTTATTTACATTTTTACTGTACAATCTGTATCATATAAAAGGTATTACAAAGAGAATGCATGTATTATATTCAGTAAAAAATTTGCCGTCAAATGGGTTCTGGATTTCGGATCACGGTTGTCCGATCGTACGGTTTTGGCTTTGGCCATTGATCCGTGGTGAGAGCGGATCTGATGTATTTTAACTCCGTTAGACTCAAATCTCCTTCCGGAAGCGTAGTGCAGAAGTTTTTAGACGGGATAATAGTTTAGGTCTCATCATGGTCTTCTGACCGCTGTTAAATGTAACAAGATTCTTCCCAAAACATCCTTAGTGTTGCTTTCAAACGGGCGTTGATGTAAATGAAGGGAATTTTGGAATAATGTATGTCAACAAGTCCGTGTTACAATAATTCGTTAACGCAGCAAGTTATAGACAATAAATTTTGGTTATATGTCATTATTCAAAATTACATTAAACTTTCTGTTAAATCTGGACTCGACCCTTCATTGGAAGTCTATGTGTTAGTCCTTCCGTCCATATATATAGGAATAAAGGTATTTTTATCGTTTGATGTGAAAATTGTTGTCAGAATTTAAAAACTATTAAAAATAAACAAATCCTACGATTCCATTATCGATTGACGTTGTCGACATTTTTTTTCAAATAGTATAGCCAGTTTAATGTATCTTGCAGCTGATAATGATAGATGTTGTTGTTACTTATAACACTTGCCATGGACAAGCCCCGCTGATACAGCAGCAGATTTTAAGCCGGAAATGTACGTCTCTCGTTTTACAAGTAGCGCCATCTAGGGCCAAGAGTACGACTTAGCTACACACGCGTCACAATCCTTTTTAGGGGGCGGACTACATTCATGCAAATTCATTCATACATCTCAGACCGTAATTTAGACCTGGAACAAGGAACGATCACCCCTGGCCTAGTAACCCCAGTGATATTACTCTCGATATGGAGGACTTTGCGACCACGAACGAGCGCCAATCGCCACACAATCGGGGATTCTTTTGGCCGGTGAGCTTCGAACCCGTAACCTAAGGATTATGAGTCCAACGCTCTACCAACCAGGCCATTCCGGCCCAATGATAGTTAACCCAAGAAGTGTTTATTCGCGATAAATAGAAGTATTTTTATCAAGAGCATCATAATTGATATCTGAACACATTTAAAATCTTATCTCTCCTGAGTAAGACTTCCTAAATTCTAATAAAGATACATATTTTGGCCTCCACCCCTCATGAAAGGCTAGCGTTTGCGCTCGAAAAGATTAAATCCCTCTTTTTACCACATTAAACCTTAATATCAAGAACTTCTCAATCTGTGAACACCCTCTCGTTTCTAAATCCATTTACCAAAATACATATACGCCTCTTCTAAGGATTTAATCAAATTTTCAGATTTAATCTTAAGTCGCTCTGAAGAGAGCCTCTTCAGCTTCCAGACCAGGGGCTGCTGAAATCCAATTCCTATTAGAAGCACTTAGTCCCTTTTATTACCACCTTTTTTCTCTCCGCTGGGTGCCAAAATCCTCACCAGTGGCTACTTTCATCGAAGCCCTTGAAGCGGATAACGGCGCCTTAAAATTTGAGGAGTTTCAACGACCCCGAAAAGGAAGAAGGGGGTGACGATTAAATCTTCAGCGGCCGTGCTCGCTAAGAAATTCTGGTGATGTTTGTGGATCCTGTATCGATCGTTGCCAGAATCAAGGTACAGATTTAATGTAAGTGATGTTTGGAAAGAGAGAGTTGATTGGTTTTCCCCGGAACGCCGATTATGGCAGAAGATGATATTGCTCGATTGCTTATTAGAAGTCCAATCATTCCTTTCGTGGCCCTGGATGTGGCGGTGAATCGTGCAATTGAAGAGATATTGGATGAAAGGAGTATCATCCGATACTGGTCGAAGATATAATCGGAGCGGATGATAAACCGAGGGAAAGTCACAGCAGGAAGTTACAGAACTTTTGATCGGTTCGGTACTCAAGTCAGAACGTATCGCTGAAGAATGCATTTTAAATTATCTTTGAAATTACTTACTTTTAAGGGGAGGGATATTAATTTTTGATATGAAGCAATAAATTTATTTTTACTTTTATTCACAGTGCTTTGATTGCATTGGTATTTTGAAGTGTTTTTTGAATTTTGTGTAAATAGGATGTAAAATCTAATAGGATGTAAATCTAAGAATGTAAATATTGTAAATATTGGTAAATAGTTTAATTGTATAAAAGTAATTGCAATGTAATCGCGCGTCGGCGAGAAAAAATATTTCTAAGGGGATTTACAACAGAAGATCGAAAAAATTGACTAATTTGGTGATGTAGGTGTGTTGGCAACATATTGAGGTCACTAATGATTTTTTACTGCAAGCTAAAATGTATGGTTTGAAGCTGAGAAATAAAGACTTATTCCTAGAGAATATTGGAAAAAGCTCCACGCTTGTCCAGAGCAAGAACATGGTTTCTGTGTTTACCCCGCCCACTTTAGTGGAACGATATTTAAGGCGCGGCATAAAGAGGATAATCAGATCGGGGTTTTTTAAGGACTAAATATTGTAAATATTTGTAAATAGTTTAACTGCGTAAAATTAATCGTATTGGAATCGCGCGTCAGCGAGAAAAAACCTTTTTAAAGGGATTTACAACAGAAGATCGAAAAATTTAACTAATTTGGTGATGTAGGTGAGTTTGCAACATATTGAGGTAACTAACGTTTTTTACTACAATCTAAAATGTGTGGTAGAAGCTAAGAAATAAATATTTGTTCCTAGAGAATATTGGAGAAAGTTCCACTCTTGGTTCCCACGGTTTCTTTGTTTACCCCGTCCACTTTAGTGGAACGCTATTTAAGGCGAGGCATAAAGAGGAGAATCAGATTAGTTCGGAGAACAAGTTGCTTTAGTTGGCTTAACTTGACAGACCTTATTTTTTTTTCTTTTTGACTCTCGTTCTATAAATTCGCTGTTTTCTGAAATTAGTAGATTAAATACGGTTAATACGCTGCATATTTGTAACTTGTGTTGCGTATATTTAGTACATTTTTTCCTCTACAATAAAATCTGCATCTTCACATCGTTTTTCTGAAAATTTTCGTAACAAGGGTTTAATCATTATTTTGATAATAACTGAAGTATAAAGGGTGCATTAGATGGATTCAGCACATGCGCACTACGCTCCAATGCCACCCCGTTTTTATTCTTAAGATATGAAAAAGGATTCCCAAGTTAAATTGAGTTAATGTACTTTAGACATAGATATACATTGATTCAATTCATATGAAATCAGGTTTGATTTTATTTGATTCGATTTAGTGTAATTTAATGGTACAAAATTCATTCTTGACTATGTTGCGCCAAAAGTATGGTACGAATTAAAATTTTGTTTTATAAATTGTTAGATAAAATCTTATTTGTCATGACTTGGAAGCGTTTATGATATACCGTAAAAAAAAGAAAACTTTAAAAATTAATTATTTTAAAATTAGATCAAATCTTTAAAAATGATCATTTTTAAGACAATAAAAAGTTGTGGGTGAGTACCTTTGTGAAGAATGTTTTTTAAAATGCTACGAGAGGAATGAAAGTACTAGATGAATTCCGAAAAAAAATATGGACAATCAATTATAGTGTGTTGAACTGCCAATTAGCGTTGGCATTCTATGCATTGAGGAATAGCTTCTCCCAACAACAAATACATGTGCTGAGTAGAGTGTGGCCTGCTTTTAATCGACTAAGAGTTGTATTACGCTTACTACTAGGTAAGCTGGGACAACGATTAATAATTTATCTAATTGAATGAAGCTTATTTGTATTCACTTTACCATTTTGAGTGGAGGTGTCTTGTAGCGTATTTTTTGATATCATTGACAGGGACAGGACAGTTTAAATTAGTAGCGGCAGATTTCTCTTAATTGTCAACCAACTATTTCGATCAGAGGGGGAACACACCAAAATAGAATACAGGATCTTCAAGACGATCGTGCAATTCGAGAATTTTAAAGGCTAATGGATGACTTAAATGATTAAGCGATGTCAGAGACTTGAAAAAAAATGAATACGAATAAGTTATATAATTATATCTTTTATTATGGAATCAGGATCTATTAATCAACAATAACTTCACGTTTTATATAACATCATTTTCTTCAGTAAAATATTCAGGGAGTTCCAAAAGCAAAGTGATATAGCGTATATTCCATGTGTTATATGACCATAAATTTATTGTATTAAACTATTTTAAAGTTATATTTTAGTTTAGTTATATTAACGTACCATTGCAAAGCAACATTAAGGCTATTTTGTGAAGGACCTCATAATTTTGAACTTTGGTCAGATGACAAGGACGACACCTGAGCTGATACCTCCATCTCCACACAACACCAACGGGAGAACTTTTGGCCATGATAGATTCAAGGTGCAACTGACTCCCCCCCCCTCCCTTGATCATCGGTGAAATCGGGTCTATAACTTGAAACCCTTCAGTTCACGAATCGAGACCGTACCACCAGCCAATTATTTAAAAATAAATAAATAAAGGCGATCTGTATCTAGGCAACAATTTTTTATTTAGTTGCATTGGTTCTTAAGGTGCTAAGGCAATGGGCATATGCCAATAGTCAAATACTAAAGTCAACTTTCTTCTTTAAATATGGATTAGCATTCCAAAACTAGTTTGATGTTATGCATTTTACATTTCGATATGAATTATTTTAATTCATATGAAATCAGGATCAATTAATTAGCGGAGCAGCTCATTTTATATGGCATCTTCCCCTTGTGCAATATTTTCAAAGAATTCCTAAAGTAAAATGGAATAGCATGTATTGGGAGTTCGAACCCTCCAGCCGAAGACTCTCCGTGTGTGTGATTGCTGACGCAAATTAAATCTGTTGTAGTCACAAAGTTTGCCATGTTGATAGTAACAATACTGGGGGTACTGCGTCAGAGATGGTAGTTCTCCGTTCCTAAACTAAATTACGATCTGTAAATGAATGAATGACGCGTATGAATGAATTCCGCCTCGTAAAAAGGATTTGTGACGTGTTTGAGTCAAACTTCTGCCCTTCGGGGCTCAAAAGTCCGTACCCTCAAATGTTACTGCACCCCTCCTTCCGTTGTAAAGAGGAGCCTGAGAACAACAACAATAGCAAGCATTCAATCGTTATGAGACCTTTTATTTACAGTATATAGTCTATTTTAAAGAGCCTTCAGACCCTCAGTCAGACCCTCCTGAGGGCACATGAATAATAAATACTGAATTACCAGACCCTCACAGCCGAAACTCTGGCGGGAACTGTGACTGCGTCCTAAGGGCCATCACCGTTAACGGTTCAACCCTTCCTTTGGGTTGGGAGATCGATGGGAGGAGCCAGACACTCAACTTTTCTGTACCCGTCAGGATGGCGAGAGTCAGCCACCATGCCAGAAGCTCCTCATCCTCAAATTCCCGTTCCCCCAAGAGGGGGGTATTTTAAGGAAAAATAGATACAAGCAATCTGTCTCTAAGCAAGGATTTTTTATTCAATGGAAGAGTTTCTTTAATCACTAATGCAATGGGCATTCCTCAATAATCAAGCACTGGGTATAGAATAATGCAACTTTATAATCAATCTTGTTCAAAATTAATTTAATTTGTAACTGTTCAATTCACTTTATTTAATTTGAACTTGTGAAATCATAATTTGAAATACAGCAGCAATGAATCGGGTTCGAGTCCCAGTTAGGGCATGGTTGTTCTTCTGTTTTCTATCTGTGAGGCGTATGAATGTGCCCCCATGTAAAAGGGGGCTGAATGTGATGAGTGAGTAGCAAAAGTCGTACACTTGGCCCTAGTTGGCGTTACTTCAAACAAGAAACATTTATTTCGACTTAAAGCTACTGATGATCAGCGGGCTTGTCCGTGGCAAGTGCCATTAGTAACAATAACAACAACAACAAGCGTCGAAATATTCAACCGCACAACTTTGAAATTTAAAAATATTTTAGAACTCCATAAATTCCTGAATAAAGAAACATCGATTTTTTTTTACTGTTTTTCTGCCAACGTCCATGCGACATATCAAGAACGCAGCATTGATTATAGAAATTTGGCTTTTTTGGGTCTCCCTCCACAATTGTAAAGCCGCGACAAAGTTTAAACCATTCCTTTAAAAGAAAGTGGTATCCTTCTTGTTCTATTTCCTCCTTTTTTTTTTCCTTAAAGAAAGCCACTGTTCTTCTTTTCTCTATCCTTCCTGTAATGGAAATCGAATAAAGGGGGGAAAGTCTGGACAGGAAAAGTATCTCTTTCGCATCATGAATCGGTTTAAAGTATGACAATGATCTACAATTTTATGTAAGGAGAGAACGTATGACACATAATTTCAACTATCTGTATTGTAATGGTTTTGAAGTGTCTAACTCTTGATGTCATCCAGGCAATATTTCTTTTCAGGTTCCGGTCCCCACGATTGTCTTTCGGCAGATCCAAAAGCATCGAAAATGACAGCTGACACGGCATAAACGGCAGCTGTGATGTAAAACACAGAGTTCCAGTTTGCAACCGTCACCTGAAAAGTAAAGGATTGTTTTTATTTGTTAATTTCTTAGTATAAAGCGAATTGAAAACCACCAGTAATGGTCTTCTTAAAATCTTTTCACATACCTTCTAATAAAAATCGGTCATATTTCATAAAATGGCGATAACTATGCTAAAACTACTTTTTTGCACATAAAGGGAAATCGTGGATCATGCCTTGCAGTTATTTTAAGGTTCCATTTAAAGTAATGCTAGAACTAGGACAGATCCATAGTTGGCACCCCTTCTTCAAATTTCCACACCACACCAGTGGGAAGACGTTTGGCCCTGATGGACTTAACCTCCAGTGGAAGTATCGAACACAGATTTTATAAATTTAAAAATACATAACAATGTATTAATCAAGACAATATCTATATCAAATTCATGTTTGAATATTGAGCTTGATAAAATCAAAATATTTCTTGGCAAAGTTAATAATTATGTTCTTTATCAATTTTGCTTACACACTCAGTTCTTTATCAATTAAAATTAATCCCCACATAGATGTATTTAATTGCATATTTAATCATTTAAGTATTTATTACTTAATATTAGTTACAACTGTGATACGAATAATCAGAATTTGACGAGAAAATTATTATTTAACTCAATTAAATATGAAAGAAGATAAGTAAATATTTTTTAAGGGAAGAAATTTACCCCATTTTGTAGAAATAATCCTACGATGATAGGACCGAGAATTCCATTGATATTGGAAATAGCATTCGTTATTCCATAGAGAGTTCCTAAAATAAATAAATAAAAATAGTTTTAAAAATATCTTCTTATTCCCTTTGAAAGAAAAACAATATATAAAGATTTATCTATTAATATTTTAGGGATTTTATCTTGGCCTTTTTTCTGTAATTTTTTAATCTTAATTCTCTTTGTTATGTTATGTTAATCTATTTCATCAAAAAAGAAAAAGATTAATTTTTGTCCAATTAAAAATAAATACACTCTAAAAAATTATTATTTTCTCTGGGAAATATTTAATTCAGATGTATATAGTTTTGAAATAATAATGTAAAGATAATAAGAAAACGAATATAAGAAAAACTTTTTAAAAAAATATCGAAGAAATAAAGTTTTTTAATTGTAAATTAATTATATTTTAAAATTAAATTTTATATACTTAATTATTTCATTTTTATTTCATGTATATCCAATTTTTATTCAGTAATTTAATTAGAAGTCAAGAAAAATGTTCATTATATTCGTCTAGAAAATTCATTTAATTAAAATTAATAAGTGTGTGTTTATGTGTCTTTGTCTTCGCATTGAACAAAAAAATTATTCATTATAGAACAACAGGAATTTTACGATACTTTTGAAAGTAAGTATGAGAACCTCAAGACGGTTTTTTTTTTGGATTAAAATGTTAATTCATCGGCAAATAAGCAAAATTTAATGTTTTATAGCGATAATTTTCGAATGCAGCACAAAAAATAATTTTAACATCATTTTAAAATTTAAAAAATCTTTCTAATGACATTTATTATTTTTTAATAATTGTTTTTGAAAAAAAGAGTGTTCCAGTTAGATTTGTTATTTGGAAGACATAAAAAAATTCTCAAAGAACTGTACCTTTATGACCCATAATTTTTGAGAAAATGCGTGAGAAAAGGTATGATGCCATATCCGGTTAAAAAAAAACTTTTATTCGACCTCTGAATTGGACTTCTGAGTCCTGTTTCATGGCTACCCTAATCTCCAGACCTGAACCCTTTAGATATGGCCCTCTTCCAATTTGTACATGTAGAGGAATTGGTGTATCGCGACTCAATTATTTCAGAAACGGACTTAGTCCATTCGTCTTCACAGTGCGTTCACTTTTGTCGACCCTACGATTCTAGAACGTGTGCAGTCAACCCCTGCACAGCACCCGCATGCATGCCTTTATATGCGTGAGGAACATTTCAAACATCTTCCTATTTAAAATTACGCAAATACTGATGTTTATGTTTTGAACAAAGGTGTTTTTTTTTAATTGGATATGGCATCATACCTTTTCTCTCGCGATTTTCTCGAAAACTATGGATCGTAGAGGTAGAGTTCTTTAGGCATTTTTTACGTCTTCCAAATAACGAAACTGGCTTTGCAGAGTTTATCGGTCTTTCTGGGACACCCTGTATATGCATAATTAATTCTTAAAAAAGAAGCTATTTTCCCCGAAAATAAACTTTCAGAGAAAAATTGCAATACAATAAAAAAAGAACACTAGATACTTCCAACTTTCTAATCACTTTCTCTCGTTCTTATCATGTTCTTTTAGAATGCCGATATTTTAATGCTCGGCGTTTGTTTTACTTCAAGACAACTGCAGTGACATTGCCTTTGTTGATGGGCAGGAATCCGCAAGAGAATCTTTTTATCTTTTTGAAATCCATTGGTTTTTATTCCTTAATTTGAACTCACTATTATGACTTAATTTGACTTTTTGTGGTTTTTATGGTTTTACCATCGGGGTTTTTTTTTGTCGCTTTTATAGAATCATAATTTGTTGGACTTTGAAATAGAGAAAAACTAGGTTGGCGCAGTATAACCGTCTTATTGGTTCTTGTGCCAAAACCCTTCAAACTAACCAATCTCATTCTTACCCCTTTCTAATCAATTCATCATCAACCATTTAATATCGTAAATTTCCCTTACCATTTTTGTTTTCTAAACTGCAATTGTTTTTATTCAACAATTTTAAAATAGATATGAAGTGGTTGAAAAAATCCAGGAGTTACTAATAAAATAATGCTGAAGATTTATTAAAGAAAAATGCAAACTTACCTGCGAAATCCGGACTCATGTCTACATGCGTCACGTTGAAACCGGAGTACACAAAACCGTTGAGGGCAAGAGCTAACGACAGGAGACCCACTATCAAATATGGCCGACATCCACACCACGTGATACCCAGCAGACAAATGGCCGGTCCGAATAAACCTAAAAAAAGATTAAAATGAAATCTGCTGTGTATATTTCAATGTATCATGTCAAAATATCATTTCTTGAACGGCCAAGCACCGCGTGCTCGTGCAAGTTAAATTATGTTTTTTATTCATTTCAATTGTTTCATTGAATGAGTCACTTTAGCATTGCAAACGATCCCGAAAAAACCCTGTCTCGCATTGATTGTTAACAAAAAATATCTCATTTCCTATTTATTTCATTTCATACAATCACGTGCTCGAAATGACATTTTTCCAGGTTTTATTTGCTGCAGTCATTCACTTATTTTTTTGATCAGAGCTTTTGTAAATGCGATGGCAATGATTATTAAAAGCTGATTCTTCGTGATGCTCGTGCAGATATTAAAATTTCAACTTTTCCTCTACATGGTTTTTTTTAAACTTTTTGCCCACGGATTTTTGTCTACCTCATTCCCAAAATAACATCATATTCTGACATGATAATAAACAGCATCACTGGGTCTACAAAGTAATTATCTAGCGTGTTTTTGAATTATCGTATGGCTCTAATACTTTTAGGTATCTTTCAGCATCAAAGATATTGTTAATATAGAATCAATAGTCTTTTTCAATTGCTACTATTTGTTCACACTCTCACTGTATATATCTTGTTCAAATTTTCGATCATTAATAAAATACTTTTTATTCCTCCACTCAATATCAAATACATTTTTTGAAACTTTCAAGTTAATTACACTCGATGTTAATACAGTTTTTTCAGATATTAATTAATTAATTTAATTTGATTAATTTTTAATGCTTTAAATAGAGTTTTAGCAGTTTGTAATGAAAATTGAAATCAATATATTGGAGCTCAATCGGTAAAACGGAAGGATTTCGATATTTTTTGCGTGAAAGTAAAGAATGCGAGTTCAGTTTTTGCGAAAGTGAATAACTTTTTGATAAATTATTTATATTAATGGTAATTATTTAATAAAAAAATTACTAAAATGAAATTTTTCTTTGTTTTCTTATGTAGGAATTTAACTTATTTTTTTAAAAATATTATTTGTTACTGACTAGCCAACAATCTTACTATAGGTTCAATTCACTTACACATTAACCAATATTAAATGGCCGGTGCAACCTCATATTTTGAATAAACTGCAAATCATTCATAAAACAAATACTGTTACAAATCTGCCATAACTATAAAACAAATACTGTTATATACTGAAATAACAATAAACATTTTTATAGCTTTCGCTTTCTATATTCTTCGCTAATATAATTCTAGTTCGTATATTAAAAGCAAGAAAAGAGGGTTCTCCAGATTATTCTTTTAATATTTCTTAAATACTGCATAATTAATTTAATATTCTTCTCTGTTTGTAATAGAACCCTTCATATTTATTAAAGTTGGTATTTAGTTTTTAGTTTTTATTACTTCTTGAATAATGCATTATTTATTCAATATTATCCTTCTTATTGCTCAAAATGATATTTCCTTTAACATCATTACAGTAAACCTGATCTAAATATATTACATTTGGATATGTTTAATAAAACTTAATTAAAGAATTAGTTTTGGTAAGTTAATTTTTAAATACGAGCATTAATTTATTTCCGCTCTTATTGTTATTAAGCTTAATCATTAAACAGGTCAAAGAGTGTAATGTAGCTTTAAAATTTTTAGAATTTCTACAGCTCATGTTTATTAGATTTCTGGAAAATTTTGAAATAAATACTGAAATACTCTGTTGCTCAGATATAAATCAACAACTATTACTAGAAATCGCAAGTTAGTTTCAAGTAATAATTTTGGACGATATTAATATTAAATTAAATAGGCATGTCATAGCAGTTATTTTTCTATTGATTGTTAAAAATATTTTTATCGTTGTTTGACGCCTATTTCAATAATGTTGATTTACATTATATCTTTTTTTACCTCTTACGGAATATTTGAAGACAAGGCAAATTAATTCCGGAGCGTTTCTATTAATATTTTGCAGTTTCATTAATTAAGTAGGTGAAGCGTTGAGTTCAAAGCATCTGTAAAAAAGTCCAAGGAAGTAATCTGAAATTCACATGATGGTTAGTTTATATGTGTTGCCATTCAGCAATTAGTAATAAGTGAGATTACATTACTGTTATATGTAGAGAGAGAAAGAGGGGGGAAATTACGAGCAATTTGTTATTTTTTTCGGCTATATTTTGGCCTTATACTGGTTTATATTTTATATTTATTCCTATTTTAACATTAAACTTTTACAATTTAATCTTTTTCAATTCCTACTATTAGTTCAATATATATCTTGCTCAAATTTTCAATCTTTAATAAAATATTTTATTCATCCACTCAAGTTCAAATAAATTTTTGAAACTTGTAGTGGATAGCAATTGATATTAATATAGTTTTTTTTAAATATTAATTTATTCACTTGGTTGATTTTTTATTAATTAAAAACTAACTTTCGCGCCAAAAATCTTCATTTCCTCACCATCAAGTGAGCAAGTTTTTAGTTTTTTTCCACGCTAATGAGATTATTTAAGATTTTTTCGACCGATTATTTCAAAAGATTCTGTTTATTTCTTTAGTGTCTGATGCTTTTAAAATTAGACATTGTTACTTAATCGATTTTTCGTAATCATTTTGAAATACTTTTGATTTAAAATAAAGCACAATAAAAGAAGGTAAAAATTTCTTATCTGAGTAATGTTACTGCAACTGACGTAGAAAATTGACGCATTTGCTTTACCAAAACTGGCGTTAAAAATTCACGCATGAGCAACGTATTCTGAATATTGATAAAGGTATTTTCAACGGATGCAGGCTTTAGTTTTATTAATTGGTTTGCTGCTTTGTTTTATTTCAGGTACACGCTGCAAATAAATGGCTTTTAAATTAGTTGTTTCATATTTTTCATACACAGATTTTTTTTTAGATGAAGATTTTTTTAATACTACTTGTTTTACAAAATGTTGCTATCTATTTTTGAATACTAGTCTATATCTCAAGAAGAAGCAGTATCGATAAGCATTAATTTTTATTTGAAATATCTGATTATATCAGATATTTGATTATCAATATCAGATATCAAAAATATGAATTGCAGATCATTAGTGATAAAAATGAAAAATTGTTTGTACCTATCGAATTACTTATCTTTCGAATCATTGTGATGTTCATTTTTCCCGATTCCCTTATTCTGTCAACCACATAAGACACCACCCACGCAGCCAAAGCTTGAACTATATACGGCAATGCAGAAAGGAATCCATCCTTAAAAATAAAAATAATCAAGCAAATGTGTAGTGTTATTTACTTACGTAAATTCATGTGCGCATTTTCAAGAAATTATATCATTTTCATGGTTATATGAATATGAAGGCTTTCACTATTGAATTATGGTTGAATAAAGAGGTTTTCTTGTGGTGTGTGTGTGTGTGTGTGTGTGTGTGTGTGTGTGTGGGTGTGGGTGTGTGTGTGTGTGTGTGTGTGTGTGTGTGTGTGTGTGTGTGTGTGTGTGTGTGTGTGTGTGTGTGTGTGTGTGTGTGTGTGTGTGTGTGTGTGCGCTATTACTCTTAAATAACCTGGGATCAGTATGGGATCAAATGGTTATTAATGGGATATCCAATAGTCATAAGCCTTCAAATGAATAAAATGTTTAAAAAAATCAGTGCAATAGTCGGGGTTGGGTGACTCTGTTGGGATTTTAAATTTTAAGAGTATTTGTGAGTTTCTTTCCAAATAAAGGAAAGGCGACTGTAATTATTAATTATAAATCTAAGGACAGTTAGTTTTCGTATGATATAAAAATGGACGGAATCAGATCAAATGTTAGGACTGACGGACTAACAATTCAGTTTTCCTAATAACATTCCCCCAGGCGGGCACTTCAAAATGGAGATGAGATGCTTCCGGCATGGTGGTTAGATCTTGTCAATGGTTGGATTCTTGGGGCACCGAGCCCCGGCAGGGGCTTATCCCCGGTCATGACTAGAGTGCTTCCTCTTGACGTTCATCTCCCTTCGTGGTCAGCTTCAAAGTGGATTGGAACAAGACAAGATGATCGGGTTGCGGTGTTCCTAGCCCCGGGAGGGGCTTAACCCCAGTTATGACGAGGTCTTTAGTGCGTGACGTTCGCTGTTGTTGCGTGGCTGAAGTGGACTGGAATGGAATGGAAGGATTACGAGGTACCTAACCCTGGCAGGGGCTTACCCTCGGTAACGGTAGTGTGAATAGCGGCCTAGCGTTCATCGGAGGAACATTTATAGTTGCAGTTGGAGAGTAGGGGTGAGTGAGGTGGCGAGAGTCAAGACGGGCTATGATTGGTTATTTAGGGGCGGTGGGCGTGGAGTTATACTCCTAGTAGGTATGACATTAGACATAGAGCTATTGGATTCATTAGCGTTACGAAATTAATATTTAGCTTTAGATCATGAGGGGGGGGGGGAGTTAAGTTAGGTTAATTTGGAATACAAGTAAAATTAAAGTAAGATGTTTCGTCTGATTTTAGGATGCGGCGTATATCTGGAAATATTTATGATAGCTTCGTTTTTACTTTTTTCTAAGTCTTCAAAAAATTTTACAGCAAGTTTTTTAATAAATTTTTTCAATGGGGGATATTCTAATGCAAGGGACATGTTATTGCTCGGCATATACCACTGTATTTTACAGATGTTTCTGAGAGGCATGGTGGTTAGATCTTGCCACCCTGGAGGGTATACTAATGGGGAATAGGCTCCTCCCATCGATAACGGGACGTACTTCCTAAGGGTAGGGTCGTACCGCCACCGGTTATGGCTATTAAGATTCAACTACATTTCATGCCAATGTTGCAGTTGCAGCAGTCAGTTTCATTCAGTTTTATGCTTTACTCCGTCTGCCTTCGGACGGATCGGAGAGTCTGATATGACTATCCTAATTACATTATTTAGATTGATAGTATTTAGATTATTATATTTTTTGAGAAAAACATCAGTCAGAAATACAATTGATAAATAGAGGAGGTTTTTCAGGGTACTTAGAAAAGGTTTCCATCGATAACTTAATGTATTACTAATGGCATACGAACTCATTTTAATGCAGTTGATAAATGCTAAACAGAGTTAATTCAATTAAGTTTGTCATATGAAGAGGCTTTATTTAATATTATAATTTAAAAAATTTCTTCATCCTTTGAAAATAAATTATATGGGTCAAATATTTCCAACTATACCCAGTTTTCTAGATTTAAGATTTTTTTATTTTGAAATATAAATTTTACCTCCTTTACGGTCATTTATAAAATCTTGGCCATTAAGGCTTATTTCTTGTTTTAATCGTGTGGTTACTCTCAGCTATGACGGCAAGAAAGGGCATACAGTTTTCCAAATTTGAGTATTATGTATAATCCTTTGCACTCCGAAAAATAGTTAGATGCAAAATTATTCACCTAATACAAAGATTTGTTGATTGCTATGAAAAAATAAATATATATAATTCTTTTAAGTCGAATTTCTTTGAAAAATGAATCTACATCTCTTAACCATTATGTAGGCGTTTTTAACAATTAAATTTGAAAAATAAATAAATAAAACGTCAAAATGGTGCACAATCTTGAATGGTAAGTCATCGGTGTGCAAAGGACCAAATATAATATTTTAGTATATATTTTTAGCCATCAAAGCTTTTTTATCTTTCTAGACATGTATTTACTCTTAGCTATCACATAGAATTGATACTATATATTATACTAAGGCCGCAAGCTCTAGAGGTAGAAAGAATTCGTAATCATATTTTGAAAGATGATTTTCAATGTAACTACAGATTTCCTCTTTTAAAGTAATTTAAAAACTATACTCTAAAATGGCAGAAAAAAATCGTAATAATCGGACCGAAATTAAAAAAGCTATATAAAAAATCATTTTAACCTTTTATTCACTCGCGTCCGATCTACAAGGCAAATACAGTCATTGTTAAAAGATTCAAGCTCTAAATTCAAATGAATTTGGACGAAGGTTTTACATCACCCTGAGATTAAAAAATACGTTTTCGGAAAATGTCCGTCTGTCGTCTGTGACAAAAATATCTCAAAAATGATTTTATCCAGAGGTTTATATTTGATTTATGGTCTTTACATAGAATTTTCAGATTTCAATCAAAATATCAGTAAACTCTAATCAAAGGAAGCACTCTGTCCGGCTGTGCATAGATAAGCTAACATGATAGTTACAATTTAAAGACAGACAGACAGATAAAATTCAGTACCGACATTTAACATCTACAGTGCAGAAACTAGTCAAATTTTGAGACACATTTAATTACGGTTTAGCCTCCTGTCCGTCTGTATATTCAGAAATAAGTAAACGCCATCAATCGAAGATCCAATGACTTTAATACATCACATGACTGCAATAACAGTTATGTGTTCAAATTTTTGTTTCATTCGATTGGAAAAAACGTATCTAAAACACAAATTAGCTTTCCAGATACTATAAACGGCATACCAGAGATTAATCGCCAAATACCTCGCCAAGGATCACATGACAGATTACGTAAAAATACTCAATTCAGACCAAAAGTAAATATTTCATAACTCTTGTACACCAAAGGCAAGTATGACGCTCCCTTGGATATCAAATTTATTAAAGAGTGTACGAGAAAGTTTTTGAGAAACCAGTCTTGCTTGAACAGGCTATGATTTAGAAAATGCTAACAGTGCAGGCCTCCTGACATAGAGGTAGCACGTCTACATCGTGTTCTAAGCGTTCCGGGCTCAAGTCCCAGTCAGGGCATGCTTGTTTTTCTGTATTCTATCTGTGAGGTGCTTGAGTTTTCCCTACTGTAAAAAGGTGCTGTGCAAGCGAATGTGATGATTAGCAGAAGTCGCAATCTTGGTCCTAGTTAGTGCTACTTGAACTAAGAGACGCGCCCTCGGCTTAAAATCACTGACTGTGTCAGAGAGCTTGTCCATGGCAAGTGCCATAAGAAACAACAGCAAAGTTGGCAGTTGTTTTGAAAACATTTAAGATAGTGATTCCTACAATAACACCACTTTAAGTATTCTTCACTTGAAGTGTAGTTCGAGTGACGAAATTAGAAATACCAAATATAGTAAAATAGATAAGAAGATAATATAGTATACATATAAATCTAACCAGCATGGCCCTGATTTATAAGCGTAAGTGATCGCAAAAAAGAGTCAATTTTTTAATATAAACTGTGAAAAATTACAATATATGATAACTTACATCTTTAATATCGAAATGCAGGATCCCACTCAGGTAAGTTGGCATTTCTGTTAATAAAATCAGGAAACCAAAATTGTGTCCGAAATGAGTAATAATCAGAGCCCACATGGGAAGTGAGGTGAAAATGTCCTTCCATGGAATATCAGGTCTCTGGAATAGTTTTGTAATCATTAGAATTTGCATCAAACTTCAAAGTTCTCAGTTTGTAATTATAGCTATTTCTGCAACGCTTCACTGAAAAAAATTGCAATGCTGTTTGTTTACTTTCTTTTAAAAATAAAAGAAAAAAATATTAAAATTATTTTTAAAAAAATTGAATTCTAAATTTTGGCGAATCTCCATGTTTCAGATAAACACAATAAATCAAAAAAATCTTTGAGTTAGATGGATGGAGTTTTATAGAATATCTCTATCTATCACATCTTAAACAATATACTGGCCGGGATAGTCTGGTTGGTAGGGCGTTGGATTCGCATCCCTTGAGCTGCGAGTTTGAGCCCAATAGTCAAAGACTCTCCTTGTGTATGGTGATGTTACATCTGTCGTGGTCACAAAGTCCTCCCTGTCGGGAGTAATACTACTGGGGGGGTAGTGGTACAGAGGTTATCGTTCTCTGTTCCAGGTCTAAATTAGGATTTGTGGATGCATGAATGAAGGCCGTCCCGTAAAAATGGCTGTGGCGTATGTGTAGCTAAATCGCACTTTTGGTCCTAATTCGCCCAACTGAAAAACAAAAGACACTCAATCGGCTTAAATCACTGACAGGACAGTCAGGGGGTTGGTAAAAGACCAAAAGTAACAGCAACAACAAACAAGATCCATCAAAGGAAGTCCCCCCATTCAGTTGTCTGAATACAAGTTAATGCGATAATTACAAAGCGAAGAGAGCTAAATAAATAAAATTCGGTTATAAATATACATTGTAAATATTTTTACAAGCGGGAGAACGCCGCGAAAGCCCATGAAAGGAAAGAGCGATTGGTGACGGTTGACGAAAAGCTCGGCGCCAGGCGGGTTGGTTTGGCAAAAGGAATAGTCTGGTAGCCGCTGGATCGCTCGCAGTGTTTTCCGAAGCTTCGCGTGCTCGCTCATTCGGCTATATAAGGGATGAGTTGCCACAGTTCCTCTCGAAAGAGTAACGACTCATTGTGTCTAGCGGATTACTTTTCTCGCTTATTATTAGTGATACGTGTTTACGTTTGCTGTTGAAGTTGTATTATTGAGCTCACTGGGATCAACTGTTTGCTGTGCTATACGATATTTGTTTTGAAGTCTGTGTTTATTGTGAGTAAGGCATGTACTTACGCTGTTAGTGACTTTTGACTGCTGGATTGTTTTTATCTGAAGTTTTCCTTTCTCAAGTCATCCTGTAAATAGCTTTAAATAAATTTGTTTGTGATGTTCTCAAGTAAAGTCCACTCAATCCGAACCCGCTTCGCTAAAAACGTAACAATATTTACCAAATGTGGAACTAAATTCGTTTCAGGGATGACCATTGGTATGTATTTTGATGAACATATAAAAGAAATAACGCAAAAAACCTATTTAAATATATTATATTGGTGACTTGGCGAGTTTTTAAGAAAAGTAGATAGTTCTGGAAAATTCCATCATATAAGTTGTTGGACCATTATTAAGCAAGATTGTCTAGAGCCTTCCAGGTTCTTGGTAAAATTTCTAGATTTTCTCGCCAAGTCAGGAATAAATATCACCTCCCGATACACCGTGACGATTAGAGATGACTGGATTGTTTGTCCAGTGCACAGAAGCTGTTATCTGCCTGAGGTATCAGAGACCTCTGCGTTTGGAAGCTGTTTCCTGTCTAATTAGCTGATTTCGAGCTGCGGAATTGTAACTCGTATTAACTGTCATTTCCTGAATCTTCTAGAGATTTTCTAGATTAAACGTCTTGTGATTTTCAAGAGATTGTTTGATCGACTCTCAACCTTCACGAAGCGCATACAATAGTAATAATTCTGCGAAGAATCAAAAGATGTAAATAGACAAATACATTGTCTTAAAATGCATATTATTTTGAACTATACTATACTATAAAATTTCTATAAAGAAAAAAAACTATCAAATTTCTTTAAAGAAATAACAGATATAATACGAATTGAAATGTTAGTTAGATTATTTTTTTAAATAAATCTACTTTTATATTTCAAGTGACTGAAATATCTAATTTGGTACTTATGAGTGATAAACTTGCAAATATGTAGAGAGATTTACAATAAATACCCAAACCTTAAATTTTTCACATTCTGCATAGAAAAATATCTAATTGGAACTTCTTTTCTTACAGTTTGTTCGTCATTTCTCTAAAGTGACGTCACGAGATGACCAATTTTTGAACAGTTTATTTTAAATAATTAACATCATTAGATGGTTAACAACAGTTAATATGAAATAATTAATGTCGTCACAAGAATATCGTTTGGTTTTTCGAACTCCTTTTCAATTTAATTATCTCACTCTAGTAATACACAACTCATGTTTATAACTTTAACGACTTTTTTTTATTCTTTATACCGCACTTTTTGATTTTAACGCATTGCTAAGAAACATAAGATTCGTACGAATAATTTTAAAATCATGCTGTATTAGGTTCATTGAATTTTCCAACATATGCAATAGCTTTCAGAAAACTATAATAATCTTGAACTTGTGATCGAATTCTTTTCTACTACTGATTTTTTACTTTAAACTGCCACATAAACAACTCAATTGATTTCACCTAATAAACTAATATACTCATGCTGGAATTATCTAGCACTCATTCGCCTTTAAGAATAATAAAAACTTATCTCTTCAAAATGTCGTCAAATTAGCTGTTTGCAATATTAATGAAACCTCTCAAATAAACCTTTTAGTATTTAAAGAAATTCATAAAACTTTTATCATTTTATAAACAAAATATTATTTTATTTAATCACATCAATATTGTTACGTTTTTAGCGTAGCGGGTACAGATTGAATGGACTTTACTTGAGGACAGCACAGACCAATTTATTTACAGATATTTACAGCTATTTGAGAACGAAAAACTTCAGATAAAATCAATCCAGCAGTCAACAGTCACTTACAGCGTAAATGCAAGCCTTACGCACAATAAACACAGACTGCAAAACAGCTATCGTATAGCACAACAAACAGTAAATCACAGTGAGCTCAATAATACAACGTTAACAGCAAACGTAAACACAGCTCACCAATAACAAGCACGAATAATAATCCGCTATTCCAGCAAGATGCTTCTCTTCCGAGAGGAAACTGCCGAAACTGCGGCAACCCGTCGCTTATATAGCCGAGCGAGCTAGCTTCCAAAAGTACTCGGAGCTACATGAACGATACAGCGGCTACCAGGCTATACTTTTCACCAAATCAAAGTTCGAAGCGAAGTTCTTCGTCAGCCGTCGCCAACACTTGTGCAGCGCTTTCCCACTTGTAACAATATTTTATTAAAACCTAACTATGCCTTGCCAAATCATATATATCATATCTGATGAAGAATGAAATCCCATCTTAATGCTTGTTATAAGCTTAATAATGATTTTTCATTTATTAATTTCGTAATAAGAGATAAATTTACTCTAAATAACTTTTTTCGATAAGTAGATTGGCATCAATAAATGTCTATTCCAAATTGTTATTCTTATAAAAAGCCATACTTGCCTTTTCTGGTTTGTCGTCTTTATTTTGATTAATGTACAAAAGTTCTTCGTCAGAAATATTCGGATGCTGCTCTGGAGTCTCGTGAATCAGAAAGCACCAGAATACAAACCATATGCAACCAATGGTTCCTGTAAAGGGTCTGTATTATGACTTAAATGTAAAAATCATAACTTTATAAATAGGCTTTTATCATTACTTTGAAAATACACTCATGTCCATAAATTAAGGATAATTCAGAGTCACGTGGAAATCGAACTCTAAAATACATATGTACACGTAAAATGACTACACACGTCTTCAAGGCTCATATGTAAACTACAGGAAGCCACCAGAAGATACCTATAGTACAATGGTGAGAGTTTAAGAGAGTGATACACAATGGTGAGAGTGTAAGAGAGTGATGTATAAGGAATACTGGCTAAAAAAAGTCTTTCAGCGTAATAACCGTATAATTGTGACACAAAGGCACATTTGGCTTTTATTGGCTGTCGGAAATGTGGGAGTACCCAGCTGGAAGCATTTGAGAGTGTATTCTCCAAATTTTGTCAACGATTCCAATGTAATGTGAGTAATGTGAATAGACGTTACATCACAGGTCCCCCCCACAAGTTGCAACGCCGAATGAGGGCTGGCACTTGGCAATTACTTCCAAAAGAAACAAATGGAGCACAGCATCAGACCTGTCTCGTTAGCTCTCTTCAGCCACTGGAGCCATAATTTCAAGGCCACCTCTATGATTAATAATAAGCCGGAAACAAAAAAATGGTTAGCTGGCCGTTGTCGATCCAGAAGTGTCCGAAGGTCTGACGCAGAAGAATCTTGATACTTAAATAATGTCTTACAGTTCCAGCATTGTTGAGTAATATCAACCGCTTTTGATTGGCATCATAACGAGTTACTGTAAACAAATTGTATGTTACATGTGATACTAATTGCTTATGTTTCCAGGAAATCGGGGTTTTCTTCCTAGTCTATTGTCGTTACTGGCCAATTTTTTCTTCTGCCAGTTATAGAACATAAAGGCACCGGTTATCTTTATCAGACACCTTTGTGAATCATTCACGTCATGTTACAAATCACAGAGTCTAAAGAATAAATGCCGTTGAATGTATTCACTTTCATTTGTTATTATTACATACTCTGTCTTGAACATTGCCCACTTCTGCGAATATCTTGTGCAGTAAACATGTGTGCTTGAGAATTCTGAGGTTTTCTCATAACAAGGATTAACATGATATGCTGGTTTGCAGCAAAGAGGGAGTCCCTTACAATTAGAGATATGAAAAAAATTTATGCGCATGTATTACTTCATTTTAAAGAATTACAAAATAACAAAATATTCCAGGTGCCTTATATTTAAATTTTCTGTATTATTTTTTCCTTATCCACTATAAATTCATTTGAGACAAAACTGGGTATCAATTTGTATTCCAATTAATTTAAGGATTTTAATTAATTTTGAATTAATTCCAATTAATTTAATGACTGTAATTAATTTTTAATTGATTTTTTAATTACTTCTAATTAATTTTTAATTAATTCTACTTAATTTAATGATTTAAATTAATTAACAATTAATTTTGATTCAAATTTAATTTTTTAGAAATATTTTCAAGAATCAGTACTGAATTTTCATTGGCGTTTTATGCTTTTCTGAACTAAAACTGACTTGTAAAGGTCTAAAAAAAAATCGGAACATAAAATGAGTTAATTGTTTTCTCTTAACACTTAATCGAAATCGTCATTCTGTTAAATATTCTCAAAAAAAATAAGACACCCATAACATTTCAAAGATATTAAATTCCGATTAGAATATCATTTTGTGATAAATCAATAAAATCTATTTTTTCTCTAAAGCAATAAAATATTCATTTTATTTTATAATATATTTTATAATTCTATTTTAGTTTACAATAAAAACATATAAAAGCTGTTCAAAAAGTGCGTTACATTTGTTTCCTCAAAGATGGCATCATGACAAAACAAGAGCTAACCTTGCGCATAGATAAATGAGTTCCACGACTTTCAACGGCAGCAATTTCATTCGGATAGTGAAAACAGTTGCTGATTAGTTCGAGATACAAATGGCTCGTCAACTGGAGACTTACTCCAACGTTAAAGTACGCGTAACAACACGTTTAAAGGGTGCTGATATCCATCGTAAAATATTGGCAGTATATTGACCACATGTAATGTCATATCCAGCCTTTGTAAAATATTGTCAGCAGTTTGAAGACGGCACAGACTTTACCGATGTGGAAAAGTATGGGAGGCCAACAACGTTGAGCACATCAGACATGGTTCAGCGGGTGAAAGACATTATTTTTAGCAATCTCAGAGGGAGCTTTGCACACATTTAAAGGACTTGGGGATGTCCCAAGACGACTATCAGGCTAAGGCAGCTGTTCTAAGCTGACTCCAGGACAAAGGAGCGATTTTCTATAGGACGATTAGTCTTATCTCCCAACAAATGTCACCAGCGACTGGATGATTATGCAGATAAATAATGTGCTAGTAAATGTATCATATTGCATTGTAGCAAACTTGTCAATTAAGTATTTATGACCTAATTGTTTGGTTGTAACTTACTTTTTGAACGCTCTATGTATTTTGATGATGAAGTAATAAGTAGATAATTTTATTTATTTTAAAGTCTAATGTCAACTTAAATGTATCTTTACAGGTGTGTTGACTGCCATGACAATTTATATTAAACTCCATGTGTAATCCAAAAAAAGTGTTAATTGTTTCAACTAGGTTCCAGCAGTTTGGCCAAATAATTTCTCTTGGAACAAAATTTTAAAAAGAAATTTTGGAAATCCCAGTTGAAAAAGCGTCCTATTTGAGTAAGTGTTACTTATGCATTACTACTTTATTGAGTAACAGCCATATCGGGTTTTAAAAAGTGTTCTTTAAATACAAAATGTTCATCTTTTTCAATTACTACTATTAGCTCACATTCTTCCTGTATGAATATGTAGTTCAAATTTAAGCCATTAATAAAATACTTTTTATTAATCCATTCTAGTTCAAGTAAGCATTTTTAAACTTGTAGTGGATGGCACTTGATGTGAATACAGTTTTTTTTATATTAATTCATTCATTTGGTTAATTTTTTATTAATTAAAAACTAATTTTCCCGCCAAAAATCTTCGTTTCTTCAGCATCAAATGAGTAAAACTTTAGTTTCCCCCCCCCATGCTAATAAGATTAGGGTTAAGATGTTTTCGACCTATTTCAAACGATTCTGTTTATTTCTTTAGTGTTTGAGGCTTTTAAAATTATACTGTTAATTAATCGATTTTTCATATTCATTTTGAAGTACTTTCGAATTAAAATAAGACAGAATTAAAAAAATTAAAAATTTCTAATCTGTATTGCGTTACCTCAAATGTGTAGAAAATTCATGCATTTTGTGTTGCCACAATTGACTTTGAATCCTCAATTGTATTCGGGAATTGATTGCTAGTATAATTTTTCCATCGATTATGTATCGTAAATAGACCGGAATAGGCTGTTTGGTAGAGCATTGGATTTGCATCTTTTGGGCTGTGAGTTCGTACCAACCAGCCGAAGATTCTCCGTGTGTGGTGGGCGTTAAATCTATCGTGCTCACAAAATTCTTCATATGGAGGGTAATACCATTGGGTTTACTGGCTCAGAGGTGATCGTTCTCTGTTTCAGATCAAAATTACGATTTGTGGTTGAATGAATGTTCGCCTCTTAAAAAGGGTTTCTGACACATGTAAGCTAGAAGTCAAATTTCTGTATTCGAGGGCTCAGGGATCCATACCCTCCGAAGCTAACGCACCTCACCTTCCGTTATAAAGCGTAACATGAGAACCATAATTGTAATTGCTTTTTATTAAATAACTGAAATAAAAAAAATCTGACATCCTAAATTTTTCCTAAATACCTAGCTAGGACTTGATTTTAAAAAATTGTATTTTATATTACGTGTTTACTATAAAAAGCTGCATGTATTCTCACCAAAGATATAAAAAACGGAGGGCCATCCACCCAGAAGTGCTGTGCTGCACAACCATCCAGATATGGGCATGGAAATAACATTCCCAATCTGGCAACCCGTGAATATTATTGTAGAGATTCGGCTTCTTTCCACTTTTGGCGACCAATGGCTTATGGCGGCGTTGATGGCAGGAAACGTGACTCCCTGGGTAGAAAAAATGAATTTCTAATCAAATTATGAAACAAACAAAATTAGAAGTTTGTCTTTTTTTTGTTCCTTTGGTGCGAACCTGAAAATTTATATTAACCTGAAACACACAAAAATTTACATTACGTGTATTATTATCACAATGGTTTCATTTGATATCAATAAAATGCCCATGAATGTACATCTATTTTTTCCCAATAGTGATTTACCAAAATGAGAAGAATTGTGACAAGACTAAATAAAACTCGTAGAATGATACTTCTGGTTAAATTGTTACAAGTACAAAATTTAATTATATCTCTGGTTAAATTACTTAAAGCGTGAACTCTCTTTAGCTCAATGTTTTTCCTTTGCAAGTGCAAGTTAATAAGACGGAAATTAAGAACCGTGTCTCGGTAAAGAGCTTCATCCGCCTGACAAATTTCAGCCTAAACTTAATTCGGTTTAATGGTTGTTGCAATTTAGAAGTAAAGAATAGATGTTAAATTACATTTTGCTCACTTGTTGTGAATTGAATCTTCTGGTTTTCAAATACAGAATAATTTTATAAAACAGGGGAAGTGGTTCGATTAAGAAAGTTAGTTGGTTATATTGTTGTCCTGTTTTAAAGCAACACTAGGGTTATTTGGGGAGGGATATCGTAATTTTGAACCCCGGGCAGATGACGAGGACGCCATCTTAATGCGAGAAGCCGAAATTTTCTAATGAATTCTCCAATAAATGTCTTATTCAGATTCCTGCTAATAAAATTAGGAACCTTGGGTAGGACCACGGATACCTTTTATGACATTAAAGAACAATAATTCGAAAATATATATATATACTTGGTGTGAATTCATCATTTTATTGAATTTCTAACTAAAACAAGAGCCTTTTGATGGCTCTTAATTTAAATACAGAAAATTTAATACAAAGCTACAATTGAATTAGACAAACCGTATACCGAATATTATTCATTTTATGCCATTCCATTTATGATTTACTAAGCCTATATGCATACAAAGTTATAGAACTACAGACGATCAACTTCTTATA
>JAOUZG010011616.1:0-11194 GCA_026289955.1 Argiope argentata | reverse complement strand
AACGACACTTTTCTTACTTTCCCGCCAAAAATCTTAATTTCCTTCCCCCACACCAAATGAGTGAGATAGCAGGAAGTAATAAATTATGATTTGTTTAGAAAGAAGTCAGTTGGTATTCATTTATAGATAACGGGATGTTTAAAAAAGAAAGAAAATAGTTGCTTTTATTATTAGGCGGTACGGATATTTAATCTATGCCTGCTCAAAATAAAGTCTGGGCAGGGAAGAAAAAAAGAATGAAAAGAAGGGTGTTTGTGTGTCACCATTATTTCCTCTATCAGCAGCATTTTCCAAGCTGTTTTTAATCTCTTGAAAACCAATTGTGTCTTTATTTGTTTGGTGTGTTTACATTTATGAAAATTTCAATCCCATTATTCTATAAAAACGTAGCATTTTAGTCCTTTCATTCCACCATTTAAGTAAAATGTCAATTCCGGGACAATCGTTGCTCGGATAGAAAGAGAAAGATGAGTAGTACAATGAACAGAACATCTGAAGAAAATAATACTATAAATGAATTATATGATTATCAAAATTTATTTGGTTTAAAAATATTTTGGTGAAAAACCTGTTATGAGACACAGCTACATAAAATATTATATGCAAATTTTAGCGACCATTAATACTGGCGAACCAACTGGTCGCCAAAGGCGGCTAGTATATATATATATTGGAATCATACGCCTGTTAAGTAACTAATAAATTAATCGTGCTCGTTTCAGTTAGAATTATAATGTTGATAGGACAACTAATATTATAAGATACACAGAAAGGTACTATTTGCAGGAAAATTACACAACACTGCCTTCAATAGATTCTTTTAAAAATTTACCGAATTATTGAAAGTTAATTCATGTAAATGATAAGTCAAAAGGTATGAGCCTGTTTCTGTTTTGAAGGTATCATACTACAATCTACACTCAGTGTTAAATCGATTATTACATTTTGGAATATGCCTTTTTTAGCATAAAAGTTGATTTGAAAGGAGTTATTTTATTAAAATATTGAAGCCCACTTGATTAATAATTATAATTATTATTTATTGATTTTGTAAATTATACTTTAAAAAGTGATAAATCGACAATTTTAAACGATATATACGTTTTGGAAAAGTATTAAAAATATAAAAATTCTAAACATAATTTAATATTTTTTTGTTTAATGTGATTTATATTGATTAATGAATAATTAAAATTGAAATATAAATTATTTTATATTTAATAATTATTAGCCAGCTGACTGGCATTAAAGTCTTTATAACCGTACTTTCGTTGATACATATATATATAAATAACATTTTTTTGGCTAAAAAATGAAATGAAAAGTATTTGCCAACAGTATTTTTAATTCTAAATACAAAATACTACTTAAAAATATTGACCAATAAAAGCGAAGTCCATTAGAGTATGTACCGATTGAAGGTCGAGATACAAACCTGTGACGCTAGGGCTAGTAGCCGACTAACATGACCATAATACAAAAGTTGACTTTGGTATCGTAAATGTTATCTGGCATATGAAGCTATTGCCACAGTACTCCTCCACCAATGAATCGGTGGAGGGACGAAACGAACGATTTGATAGCGTCACGCTCTATAGCGAGTTGCTGTTTGCTTTGCGTCAAATGAGTCAGACGACTTTGCTTTCTTGCTTACATGTGTCAAGTGAGTCTGATTAGCCGAGTAACATCACTTTAATACAAAAGTCGACTTCAGTATCGCAAATGTTATCTGGTTTATGAAGCTGGTGCCACAAGTATATGAAATTTCGGATACAACAAACTATTCCTATTTTTCCAGTATAAAGATGAGAATCTAAACATCTGTATAGTTCAATTTTATAAACTAATAATCATTTAATTTTCCTTGATTTAATTAACGATTTTAATCTAGGTTAAATAAAAAATGGCACTAAAAACGATTTAGATGTGCACTTAAAGATTCCCAATGAAAATTTCCTTATACTTTTGAATGCTAAAATCACATCCAAATAAGTTTTTAGAAATATTAAAATTTTATACTTTTGAATACTAAAATCACTTCAAAATAGGTTTTTAGAAATATTACAATTTTTTTCCATTTCTCTTAACATAAGGACACGGAAGCTGAAATCTTTGTTCGAAAAAATTCAAATTCCAATCAAATTTCGCTGATCTGTTCTTCCAGGAATATAATAACCTGACATATTCTTCTCTTGTGCTCTCCAGATGGTAAATATTGGATATGAAAGAAAAAGAAAAAAAATGTGTGGGCGAGAAAGGGAAGCGCAGGTAAGATAAAGATTGCCTCCCACTTAATCCTTAGCGAGGGACTGATGGGTCGTTATCCTGCGATATCTCGGTTAGCGCCGGAAACGTGAAACGGCTCTTTACGACCCCGCTGCCTCTAGTCGCAATCAAGGTAACGGTCCGAGCATCGGAATTCAATCCGGGGGAAGGTTCTTAGCTTCATTTCTGTTTCTTCCAATGCCACCGGTAATAAGCTGCTCCGTGTTTCAGTAGCTCCTTCGGCCCATCGAGGAGGTATTCAAAATGGAAGACCTGACGTTTTCAATGCTTGCGTTTCTGTTCAGCTTATAAAGAAGCTATAGATATGAAGAGAGTGTTTTTCTTATTATTATTTTGAATTGGAATTTAATAAGGACGGTTCATGTTTGGGATGTTTTAGTTATTTTGTTTTATATGGGAATTGAAATATTAATTGGCTTTCATTGATTGATAAATCGCAGTTTTTTATTTTCCGTATGTGAAGTATGGAGAAAGTATTGTAATTTTCGAAAATTTTAACTTGATATTTTGACAATTTTGCATTTTTATACTTTAGGTATTATATTCCTGGAAGAACGGATCGGCGAAATTTGACTGGAATTTGAATTTTTTATTTAGAATTGAAATTATAGAAAATTTTAACTTGATATTTTGACCAATTTTTGCATTTTTATACTTTAGGTATTATATTCCTGGAAGAACGGATCGGCGAAATTTGATTGGAATTTGAATTTTTTATTATTTTTTATTTAGTATTGAAATTGTGGAAAATTTTAACTTGATATTTTGACCAATTTTTGCATTTTTATACTTTAGGTATTATATTCCTGGAAGAACGGATCAGCGAAATTTGATTGGAATTTGAATTTTTTATTATTTTTTATTTAGTATTGAAATTGTGGAAATAATTTTCTTGATATTTTGACCAATTTTTGCATTTTTATACTTTTGAATTAAAAAAAATGGCCATAATGTTTGTGTATCTGTAAGTAAAATATCTCAAAATCCTTTTCAGCTAAAGTTCTCATAGTGCCTTCTCTGGAAATTTGATGATTTCCATCAAATTTTCGATAGAAATCTATTTGGAGAAAGACTGCATGACAGGCTGTCCAAATGTAAATTTACTCTACAAAATGGGGAGAATAAAAATTGGCACTCTAATCTAAGACTTAAAGTGCAGGTTCTAAAAAAATTATGACCAAATCTCTCAAGGAAGTAACCTTACATTGGCATATACTTTCTTAAACATGTAATTATAATACTTCTGAGACGCATTCACTTAAATATATGAAATTTGGTATATGGTCTTTTGACTAAACTTGAGTATCTGTATCAAATTTTGGTTCGATCTTTTGGAAAATCGTCTTATACAATTTCGTTTTTCAGGTACCATTACTCAAATACCATAAATAAATCTATAAAATTTCGTAAATAATACTCATCATTGTCATGCAAGTGCTTCACAATCGTGCTCAAAGTTCACAAATTTTTAGTCGTTATGGAAAAGGAGGAATTTTTAAAGCGTAAGTAGGAAAATTTATGGAGAACACACAAACTGGTTTTATATTTGTTTATCTACAATGTTTTGTGTATTTTCGTACGATTATATTCAGAAGAAAGGATGTGCATCTGATTATGATTGGATTAATACATATTGAAAGTACCCTGTATCAAAGGCTTTGATACAGGGCTTTTTAAAGATAAACAAAAATGACAATAAATAATAGTTATACAGAAACCTATTTGATATAATTAAATGAAAATTATAATTTGAATTAATTTTTTTAGTGAAAAACAAACTTAATTACAGCAAATTAAAGCAAAAATTACAGGAAAATTTATGAAATATTTTATAACAATCGAAAAGTGAGACTACAACGAAATGAAGTTGAAATTCAAAAATGCTGAGGATTTTCAACAGTGATATCCTGCTAAATATGAAATACTTTCACTTATTTATATTTGTTAGAATAACTGTTTTTAAAATTCTTATTTATTCAATCTGTCCTATTTAAAGCCTTGTTCAGGTGAAAGAAATTAATAAGAATAATTACTCGTATGTTACTCATATGTAATTCTCTCTCCCTCTCGTTACTCGTATGTAGTTTTAATGAATATTTTAGTAAAACAAAGAAACAATGTAGGAAATGAAACATTGTTTAAGTTAAGTGGGCTTTTTTCCCTACCTTTTACCTTGGCATTGTCCTCAGCTAGAAAGAATTTGATTTTCGAACTGGTGTTAAAGCAACGTTGATTAATTTATCTTTTTAAAAAAATTAAACTTCCAGTTCAAACATGGGATAAAGGTTTTAATTGCTTCGCTCCGCAATTTTATTAAAACACTTTCAGCAAACAAATTAAACTATCCATCAGGCTTCAAAAAAGAAATATCCCCCTACAAAAAAAAGTTTTTATCGGAAAGATAATTTGTGAAAACTCTAGAGAAAATTCAGATAGAACTAATATTTAAATTGCTTTCGCTTTACCGAAACCGCTACATTTTTAGTTACATTAGCTGAAATGTTTCGTCGAATAGGTCAAACAGTTTTCTTTGAAAGAATCTAATTTAAAAATTATGTTTTTAAATATTTTATCTTGGAGTATAGATTTTTTATGATTGGAAAATGGAAAAATGATACTGGAAAGGAAAAAAAACTTTTGGTAAAACTATTGCATAGATTCGTAAAAAATTGAAGTTACTGAAAATTTAACGTTACCAAAAAATACCACTTAATAGACTAAATTGGAACTAAATGGAAACTAAAATTATATCCAGAATCTTCTATTTGAGTAAAATATTTTTAAATTAAAACCATGCATATAGGTTTTTAGTTTCTAATAGGCTACAAAATTACTTAAGAACTATAAGTAATTTTGTAGCCTATTGACAATTCCAAAAATATTTATGAAATGTCCACACCTTATTCGAACAATTCAAAAATGTAAAATATTCTATCATGAATTTTACCATTAGCTTTTCTTTGAAACCAAAGTGTGACATACTGGATCTTCACAGGAAATATATCCATATGTGTCTCATTGTCCATACCTTAATTTATTGCGTTTTCGTTAAATACTTTGAAACACCTTCAAATAACAAGAAATATTCTTTTTAAAAATTATGAAATAGACAGAAATTAAAAGGAATTTTATTTTGCAAACCTACGAAATATTAGTTTTTTAAATTAAAATTTCTATCAAAATTTAAATCTTATACTTTTTATCACAGTTTACATTTTTAATACTAATATAATATGTCCTAATTTTAATATTTAAAAGTACTTTATTGGCTGATTCTCTAATACGCCCAAGAGATTTAAATGAAATCATATATAATAAATAATTTGGTAATCCAACTGGGCTGTAAAAGCTCTTTCTAATAATCACATGACACAAATTAATCATTGTTTACGAAAACATAGTTTAGTTTTTCACTTATTGTTTGAAAAGTTGAAATAGGATTCATTATCATATTGAGAAATATAAGGTACAATACTTTTTATATGTTAGTCCGCAGAATAATAAGTACTACGTATATGTGTGTACTACGTATGTAAGTACTACGTATGTACGTACGTATATGTAAGTACTACGTATATATAACCAAATCTTCCAAAAAATGTTAGACTCTTGAAATAGTGGGGATCTTAGCGGTGAAGTGTCTAGGGATTATTTAGGATAACAAGAATTTAATAGTAGAATATAGGCATATCTTCATTAAGAACTAAGTTGTGACGAATATTCTACATTTTTTTGATGTCGGAAAATCTATATACAGCCAGTGACAAAAACCAATGGAATGAAAGCCTCTCTTTGATTGGCAAGAGATTTCTCCAGCGGCTCTATTGTATTACGTTGATATGTAATAGTTATTTGTTGTTTTTGTGTGTATTTTGTTATTCTGACTGCTGTTTATTTGTGCTCCTTAGGGGAACTTCATTTGTGTTTCAGTATTTAATTGTTTTTTAATTTAATTTTCGATTCTGAATGTAGCGATGTTATACTTTATCGTTTCAGTAGTTCATCGGCATGTACAGTTTCAACGAATGTCGTTGTCAATAACTCCATTTAAAAAAAATCATGGTAAAAATTTTTGATAATAAATTTATAAAAACATCGTGCCAGTAGTCTTCACAGCGGAAGCGAGTTTTTCTAGTGAACTGGGCGTCCCGATGAAGGCATTGGTGTTTTTCTGTGTACTGTCAGTGAGGTGTGTGAATATGCTCCCCTGTAAAAAGGGGTTGGCAATTGAATCTGATGAGTGAGTAGCTAAGTCGTACTCTTGGCCCTAGTTGGAGCTACTTCAAGAAGAAGAGGTGCTCATTCGGTTTGAAATCACTTACGGTCGCAAGTACCAATAATAATAACAATAAATCTATCGTTAATATTTCAAAAAATGTAATGAGGAGTTGCATTACATAACAATATTGGTATTCGACAACTTAATATCTCAAGGTGCATTTATTTAAAACCCATTGTTTTCTTCGTATTTAAAAGCAATCCAACTTCATCTAACAATTACTTATGTATTTTAATTTTTTGTCAATAGTATAATAGAATCTGATCTTTTTATAAAAGTAAAAATATTTTTTTTATCCAAGCCTAAGAATGCACTTATCTTAAATTGAATGTTGGATTAATTCACATTTAGATGAGAAGAATATTTCGCAAGAATATAATTCCTTTTACTTATATATTCTGGTAATCATCTCTTATTTCAAGTATTGCGAAATAAGAGCTTAAGAAATATGATTTCATATATTCTATTCTTCAGCTCAATGTTTTCTTTAAACGATTCTTTTTTATAAGGGAATCGCAGGAAAGCATTACGAAATTTAAATACACCATTATGATGAAACAGGAATCTTATAGATTAATTAATCCCATGCAAAATGAATTGTAGATTATCTTCAAATTTCTCCCAAACTTAAGGGTTTTCCTTTTATGTTAGTTATCAAAAACGTACATAAATAAAAATATGTAATTAACAATAAAATTTCTTATTCATAGTTTGATTATTGTTTTATTTGTATTCAGTTATATCGCCGCACATTTCTGTTTTTTCTGTATAATTCGTTATATACAGTGTTATAAATTATTTTGACAAATAAATGATTTTAATCTGTGATATATTTATTTTTTTATTAATTATAAAAAAATAATTCCTTATATATGTTTTTATTCAATTACTAGCTATTTTCTTACCTACCTCACGCATTAGACACACTTTTTTTATTGGCATTTGAATATTTGACAGTCTAATCATTATTACAAGGAAATAATAGTAAATATTCATATTTGTTGTTTCTAATCAATAATCAGTGACCCGTTAAATGAATTAACGCATAATGTTTTTGATTACCAGATTTTTGAATAATTCTTTTTAATAATACAAATTCACCTATCATTTTTGTTATTAGTTTTATTTAGTCAATATTATTCAGCTGAAATTATTTATTTTATTGAGAATTGTAAACTAATGCTGTTTATAGCACATAAAAAGATTGGAAGGGAAAATGGTTCATTGTAATAAAACACGAATTTTTTCAAAGTATTTTCAATAGAGAACAGTTTAATTAATCAGCATACATATTTGAAAGTTTACATCGTATTTAAATCAAAATGAACACAAAAGAATCATTTATATCATTCAAATGAATTGCACCTAAAATGCATTCATATCATTTAAACTAAGAAGCTGATCTCAGATCACTTATCAGTCTGTCCCTGTTTCAAAATGCAGAAATCTCAAATAATTTTTACCATCTGTGAATGATCCAATCCGGATTTTTCATCAGATGCAAGTGACGGAAGATTGTTAACATTCATTATGTATATGACAGAAAAATATCTTTAAAAATTTCAATTCAAATTAATTATTTGTTAATATTGACTATGCACATAATCGGAAAACTACTTTACCAAATTGCTTTTAAATTAATTGATAACACATGAATTAAAAAATACTAAAAATCTAATATGAATACATTTAATAAACTAATTAAATTAATAATTTAGTAAACAAATAATACATTAATATTAAATAAGTATTTATTTTATAACAAGAAAGTAAAGAGCTGAAATTTGAAAAGCATAAATGTTAAAGAATCTAATTTATTCTTTTAATATAAAGAGCTAGATAGCAAATATTATTATACCAAATTTATTCATATTTTTAATCACAG
This sequence comes from Argiope argentata, assembly GCA_026289955.1. Taxonomy (NCBI): domain Eukaryota; kingdom Metazoa; phylum Arthropoda; class Arachnida; order Araneae; family Araneidae; genus Argiope; species Argiope argentata. The sequence continues at coordinate 2,744 of JAOUZG010011616.1, read as the reverse complement.
TTCTTGTTATAATCGTTTATTTCCGATGATCATTTGTGAATATTAGTTAGCAAAGTATATTTTGTCTTCTGCTATGTTTGGGAATTTTTAAAATATCTTCTTAACAATGATTTAAGTAATCTTCTTTATTTGGATTCCTCCTACAAGTCATTAGGACATTTTATACAAATTAACTAATACACACGTAAATATTTTCATACAGTTAATATAGTTTTCATGTATTAAATACAAATTGAAATTCAACTTGTTGAATTAAGTTTTTTAAATATATTCAAACAATAAATCAAACTGGTGATTGCTATGATAAGGATTATCTGTTAGCAATAATCAAATCCATTTACAATTCAAGTTATTTAAAAATTTATTATTTAGGTGTGTTCATATATAGTGTAATTTTACTAAGTATTTCTGCACTATTCGTGATCATATACCTCTTCTCCCGTTTGCAAAGAATAGAAGATTCTACTGAAGAAAAGTCAGTAAACAGCTTTCTTGAATAATCATCCATTTATTCTTATTGAGTCATTTTTATAGACGTTTCATATCACAATTACGAATAACTCTTAAAGTCAATAAAAATTATATTCTTCCTAAACTATTAATTTCAAAAGAAACTCGGAGGGTTTTCACTCGATCATCAAAATAAATTATCTCTGATTTTTCTCATGAGGTATTGATAACTCACACTCACGTGTACGTCTAATTTTCTTGACTGCCATTCATACAAGAAATCTTTTCTGTAGAAATTTAGGACGTCTATAATACACTGCCATTTGTGATTAGGAAGGAAAACTGATCCAGTCATTGCGATCGATAATTATTATTTTGTTTTTTAATACTATGAAATATAATCTAAAATTAACTGCTTTCTTAAAATTTAAGTTTCGATTTAAAGTTCTTCAATAAACTGAGGTTTGAATTCTGAATTACAGTAGTAAATAAATGTTCTTTTCACCTCATGAAATATCGAGTTTACAAGCAATTGTGGGGTTTGGCTTGCTTCTGCCTGGAAAGATTGTACCGTGGCTATGGTCCTCCTTAGGATCAGCAACAGCCACTGTACTGGTACTTCAATTGCCCTTTAGTTTCTGCCAATGCCTCTCACAACGGTCCCGTCAATCAAATTTACCTTTATACCTTATGATTAGTTAGGAGGAATTGCTTAAATATGATTGTCTTCTTGCCGTCCTTTTTTTTTCAATCTTTAATCCATTAGCTGTCTAATGGGTTATATATACTGAGTTAAATACTGGAAAATATTACGTTAAGGGAAAAATTAGGAATCATCTTCATAATTACGAATACATTTTCTTTTTATTGCAACAATTTTGAATAGATTTAACTGAATTTTGTTTATTGAGAATGGTTTCCCAAAGAAATGGTTTATATTATTCTTATTCTTATTTATTAAAAATTCTTTTGCTAAAAGGCAAAATTAAATATATACATAATTTTTAATTTAAAAGTAAATATTAATGAAATTTTCAAATTTAATAACTAGTGAACTTTGACTTGTTAATCGAAGAATATTTAATCTTAATGATTTTTGTTTTTACATACATTAAAATATATGCGTAATATTATAAGAGTTTATGATCATTGCATTATTAATTTATACATATCTAAACACTATATCTGAAAAAAAATTATCGACTTAATTAAATATCTTTCATTTATTCGATAGATGATAAAGAAATGTAGAACCTTTTTAGCTCATAAATTATCAAAAACTCTTATATTGCACCTCTTACTTTAGAATAATGTATTGGAATATCATTAAAATTTATTGTATAAGCAATGGATTATTGCAAAGAAGTTTAATTTATTTCAGGCAAAATAATTTATATAAAAATAATTAATTGGCATAAAGAGATGCAAATTTTAAATATAATATCAATTCAACAACAAAACGAAGTTTTAAGAATAGCAATGGAAATGATGTTTAATTAAGACTGTTACCTTTATTTTCTTGCAATATCTTTACCTTTAACCACAAATAATTTTATTACTGATAAATTATTCTCCAAGTTTACTTAAATTCATTTAGCTACAAAATGTTAATATTGTATACTCATCCAAATAGATTGCCATTAGACCCTCGAATGGGACTTTTGGGTAAATTAAAAGCAAACAATTAAATTCTTCACGAAGAAGCTTTGAATATTCTAAGCAAATGTGATAATGAAACAACACAAACTGTATTCTGAATCTTGTTTTCAAGAATGCGAATGGCAGTTAAATTCCAAATGACGTAAATGAAGAAAATTTGTATTCCTTCATTAAATGTATCACTTTGGAATATTAAGAGTTATTTAATGTGATACAAATCAAATTTCATTAGCATTACACGTTTATTCGTATTGTTATATTTGCAATATATACAAATTGTTATATATACAAATTTGTTATATTTGTAAGCTCCCGTGTGATTTAATAATTCGCAAGAGTACCTTCTTAATACTGTGCTCCTTTTTATCATGTGAGAACATGATGTGATTTCGTTAAGAGGTTTTCATGTCGCCGAAATTTACGTCAAAAAATATTGCATTATTATTACGTATGCTTCTTAGAAAACAGATGCGTTTTTAAAAGGTAAATTTACATTACGTATGCTTCTTTGATGGCACATGCGGTTTTAAAATGTTGACGTAGATCAATGACATCATAGTCATTATTTCATCTGAAAAAGGACTGATCTTCAAAACTTTGTTTGCCAGCTAGAAAAATTGAAAATGAAAGTTTAA
>JAOUZG010011603.1:0-17467 GCA_026289955.1 Argiope argentata | reverse complement strand
GCTTAATTTTATGTTGTTCGAGATATATAAATTAAAGAATTTGGGTCGCGTAGTAAATTCTAAAGTTATGAAATTGGCTGTAATAATCGTCATATGCATGTTCGACTGATTTTAAAATAGACGAATTGTAACTCTTGTCAAGAAAAATGTATTATGTATGCAGGATAAAGAAACGTCCTGCTATATTATGCATGTTTATCTTCTTACATTGTTTTAAGTCTTGGAAAAGATTTTCTATAAATATTAATGAAACCCAAGTCGTACTTTTGCACGTGAGACAGTTTTGTATTTTGAAGCGACTTTTTATGATATTTATAAATTTGATAATGCTTGACTTTTGAAAGTATGATTCTAAATTTCTAATGAAATAAGCTTTTGGTTTCTTTTCATTACCTTTTCGTATATGAATTCCATAATGCTTCTAGTTAATTTTTTTAAAACAACATTTAGATTTAATGTAATTAAATGGTTATTAATTTAAATATCTTTAAAATTTCGGATTTTTTACCGTGGGCTGTCTAGATATATTCATTCTGTTCGTTGCATCCATTTGCAATTTCTTAAATTGACATTTTAATTATATTAAATTTAAAATAAAACGGTAATATTAATATTAAATTCTAAATATCTTGCTAATTCGACTTTCAATTTTATTCAAAATTTACACCCGTGGATAAAGCGTATTTTGATTGGCTCGGCCGGCCAGCCAATCAAAATATCCTTTGATTCTCAGAAAGCAATTGATCGTCGTGATTGATCACCACGGTGATCATTATGTTTTTAGAGAAAATTCGATGTTTTTAGTTATTAGTATAAAATGATATTCTTAAAATTCTTCTCGGATGTCTTTTGTTCAAGGAAAAAGTGAGTGGATGCGATGAATGTTAAATAATCTAATATAAATGTAGGGTAGATAACTTTTTCTTTTCCCACTGACATGAGAAATGTGCATTGTCAGTAATAATAAATTTTGTAAATTCTTTTAATTTAATATTCTATTAAACTTTCGCATATTCTGTGTTACATTAAAAATTTGAAATAAAAATTTTAAAATTAATTTTTAATTGGAATTCTGTTAAATGCATTACTTTATATTTTTTAATAGTTATAACAATTCATTCTGCATAAAATATTCCACTTTAAGTATGTTAATTTAACATTAAATAATTATTATACTGTGAAACTGAATCCTTCTTAAGCCAATTTATGAAATAAGCCTTTGTTGTTTTGATAACTGTACTGGATTCTTCATGCATTTGTATTGTACTTTTTATGTTGTAATAATTTTTTAGATGATCTGTTCTCTTATATGAAATATGAAAATAAAATTGTTTATTTTGAATTCAATTCAGTTTTGTATTTAATTTCTGAATACTTATTCCTCTTATCCTTTAACCGAAAAAATATTCGATGAGATGTCTCAGGGAAATTTATAAATACAATTTATGAATTTGTTGGTTTCAGACGAGACTTAATCTCAAAGTCGTTAATATACTGAATTGATTGAAAGGAAAAGTAGAAATGTATAAGAATTAATAGTTTTTTATATCCTTTACCAAAAATACTTTTATTAATTTGAGTTATTAGAATTTGTTAGTTTGTTGAGTGTAGGTATGACTGATTAGAAAGTTGGTCATGCATTAGAAATATTAATTTTTTTTGTTAAATTGAAGTTTAACTCCATTTTTTTGTGAATATTATTCTTCATAGAAATTTAAATGTCTTTAATTGGATTTATCTTCATTCGAATGTAGAGTCAAAAATTAACTTTCTATATTCCTTCTAGATCACAAGTGAATATGTTTAGAATAGTATTTATTCGGGAAATAGATTTTGGTGAATAAAAGATAAAATTTTCGAAGAAAATGGTGAATGAATGTTGTATTAACCTTGCTTCGATTGCTTCTTAATTCTTTTTCGACAGTTAAAATTAAAGCTTTTAGCAACAGATTCAGAATTCTTAGGCATTAAATATGGAAACATTTTTACCAATATTAAATACAGTATTTAATTTTCATTTGTGCTGAATTGTATTATACAATTGAAAACAATTGTTGAAATTGTAATTAAATATTCATTATATAATTTATTATGCGGCAATTCATTTAAATGTATGAAACTTTTAAGAATTCCTTAATAGAACTGAGTAGTCAGTATATTTAATCTTTTGAATTTTTTCTAGTGAACTATACGTATTCTTGTTAAGCATTTCACATAAAATTGCGAAACCCAATTTACTTTGATACCCTTATGAATTATTTCAAATGCATTCCTTTTCTACTTTTCATATTGTAACAACCTTGTAATGCAACACTAACAGTCTTAATGCATTTTATGCATAATAAAATGCATGCATTTCTAATTCAATTTTTTAAATATTCTAAACTTTTTCGGATATTTCTTAAATCTTGATAATTAATTTCTATATACTACATTGTTAACATATTCCTAATACGTTATAAATACAGATGCATGTATCAAGGTCTGAGACTTATGATTGAGAAAATAAAAGTGAAAATTCTTAAGCCTAATTAATATTTACTATCGATTACTTAAAAAAATCATTTTTGTTTTCAATTAAAATATAAATCAACTTTTACTTAAAATCTTTTTATTAATCTATATCTCATTAGAATTTATTGATCTAGTATAAACATGACAAGTTAAAAATGTTGATTTATTTCCCTGTTCTAATGATAGCGTATATATGTATAAAAAATTAGCTGAACTGTTCGTGTTCAAGAAATGCAGTAAAATTTGGGAAATTTTCTTTTTTGAAATTTTTCTTTGTTTAATTTTAAAATATCCCCTTCGAATTTAAAGTTTATAAATATTTACTTTTTCTTTCTATACTTCATGATCTCAAGCGAGTAAATTTTTGAGGCCTCTTACTTCTGAAAAGAATTAATTATTAATTTTGAAATTTTTTGAGTTGGATGTGAATTCTATGGTTTAAGTTGAAGTTTCTTTGCGCTATTATTTCTCTTTTTAAACTTTAAAATGTATCTAAAATTAATATTTTCTGCTATTACTTTTGTAGAAATATATAGATGCATTGTCATTTTTAATTTAAAATCGCATTTTTACCAGGCTATATTGATTTCTATACAATTTTTCTTCAATTTTTATATATTATAGATTAAAATTCTGCAATAAAAAAATTCAACTCTCTATTTTGAGTTGCGAATTTGGCAAATTTTCTTATGAAGCTGTTCTACTCTTCATTTCCAAATATTTTAATGCATTTAAAATTTAATCAAGGAATTTAATATATTTATTAAACATTTATCAAATTTGAAATTTTCTTCATTAATTTTGACTTGACCAGGGATCAAGGGATCAACCATGACTTGAACCAGGGATCAAAAGGTTATCTCCAACTTTAAATCCACATTTAAATAGCCATAAAATACCGTCGTGAAATCAATTTACCTTCTAGATTTCTGTGTGTTGCAGATTTATTCAGTAAATATTGCAAAATATCAAAAGAATTTTTTTATACACCAAAAGGCTTCAAAAATATTTCTTTAAATTAAAAGGAACAGGGAGCAAAGCGATGAGCATCCATATTGTTCTTAATCGAGATCGTATGATGTAAACATAATTTTGCGAGTATAAAGGCATTTTACGCATGCGCAACTTGAACAGTGAACATAATGGAAGATTCTCTTTAAAAGGAAAATCAGTATTGATATCTAACACTAAAAATGTTCTGATTTGTATATTTTATGTTCTTTAAAAAAAATTTTTATTTGTAAGAATTATTAAAACACCTTTATCCAAAAAGAAAAATGAAAATAAAATTTACAAAAAATATAGGAGCACTTCTTAATTTTTATCAGTCTAATCGAAAAAAAAATTGAAAAGGAAATTTGGTTTTATAGTTATAATGCTGAACATAGATTTTATAAAATTAAATACCGATATTATTCAACATCTTTAACGAATGATTGGATAATCTCTCAGGGTGAATGCCTTTTATCCACCCTAATAATGAGCAAATAATTAAATAAAATATTTAATTTTCGTTTTTAATAATTATTAAAACACCTTATATATAAAAAAGGAAAATAGAAGCACTTGAAATTGTATTAATTTTTATTACAGACTAATAGAAAGAAAATGTGAAAGGGGAATTTGATTTTATTATAAAACTGAGCATAGATTTTATAGAATTAAATACAGATTTATTCAACATCTTTAACGAATGATTTTATAATATCTCTGGGTGAATGCCTATTATCCACCTTATTAATGAGCATTGCTCTGAATTTATCCTATTAATGAGCATTGCTCTGAATTTATCTTTCGAATTTGATAACCCTCTCTGCGAACATTGGAACAGATGTTGCGGCGATGTTTTCTGGTTTCCATTTTAGTTTCTCTAAACTCCCCAGTTTTCACAATACACGGTTATATCAAATTATACAATATGAAAGTTCCTTACATTTTCAAGTTTTTTTTTCTTGAATTTTTAATATTTGTACAAAGATTGGCTCTGAACTACTTTTTCGTTTTCATTAAGTATTAAGGAGACGAAAAATTAGCATAAAGCAGAGAGTTGAAGGTGACGTTTATTAGGTGAAAATCGCAAGCACACGACTTTGAGAAATCAACCAACTTGGCGGAGATAATGACTATTCATGCGAGGATTAGGAACAGGGTAGACGAGAAGTTTCTCGTACGTTAACTTTTCACGCTTTCGTGAAAAATAAAATCAGAGAGCGAATATTCATTAATGAACATTGCAGAATGGATGGTCGTTAAACTTCTTTCGCAAACAGCATGCCAGTTACATCAATTTATAATTTAGACATAAACAGAATACAAGAAGATATATATTTAAATTAATACATTCCTTTTTTTAAAAAAAATACTTCTTTAAATGACAAGATTTATAGACAGAATGCATAATTTTTTTGAAAAATGTAAACCAATTAAAGTCGAAATAAGAAAATTCAGACCATCTCACAATTCTTTGAATTTTCTAGATTCTACATGAGGACATTACAATATACATAGAAAATTACAATCAAAATGAAAAGATGAAAAAGGTGTTGTTGAGAAAATTAAGTCTATTTGCCAAGAAAGAAATTTTTCGAGTGAATTAGATAGTTACTAAAAGTGCTTAATTCATTATAAAGAAAAGTATTCATATAAAGATATAATAGTAAAACATATAAATTTAAATTAATTTATTTTAATATATGCATTATCTAGTGATGAAACGCACCACGTAATATATAATAATAAATAAGCAATATGTAATAATAAATAAAATAAGAATATTGAATGCTAATAAAATTACTAACAGGCTTTCCAAAGTCAAAGTCTATGGGTTAAAAACATTCAATAATAAAAGAAATTGGCTATAAAAATCTAAAAAAGAATTTAAAACTTATTTTGAAATAATTGTTAACTTCTTTATAGTTTTATAATATACTAAAGTTCTCTGATTATTTAACCTTTTGCTGAATAATTAACGATTTTAAAATATTTTATATCACAAGAAATGATGATCAAAGTAACCTCTGCAACTTAATAATGCGTTAAAATCAAAAACCCAAATCAATATTTCATAAATTTTTCTGGATACTCAATAATTTCATGAATGCGTAAAATTATCCAATGATAGAAAATGAGACTAAATAGTTGTTATATGGCTTTTATACCAAAATTTGCAGATTTCTATCTAATTTTTAGTGAAATCCGTTCAGAAGTCCGTCGGTCCGAACATAATTATTAACACAATTATTACAAAACGTAAAGAGCTAGATATATGAAGTTCGGTACATAGATTTAACATTGCAAGACTAGAAATCGGCTGATTATTGAGTCAAATCCAACTAAGGGTTCACCGTCCGTCTTTCTGTATTCAGACTGAATTTGTTACTTATTTGGTGGTAGGGAAATGAAGATTTTTGACGAGAAAAGCTAGTTTTTAATTAATAAAAAACCAATTAATTAATATTTGAAAAAAACTGTATGAACATGAAATGTCATCCACTACAAGTTTTAAAAAGATTTACTTGAACTTGAGTGGATGAATAAAAAGAATTTTATTGACTATTCGATATTTCTTTTATGCGAAGTGTGAAGAAAGTATTGTGATGTAATAGTTAAATATATATACCGAATTTTATCCATCCAGCCCCAATTGTTTTGTATTTATTGGGTTAACTCATATTTCCCTGAATTGATTTTACTTAAACTGGACGGAAATCTACAAATTTGCCATAATATCATAACAAAATTTCAACCGTGAAATTCAAAGCGTTTTAGGACCATCTTTCTCACAGAGAGAAGAATGAATATTCCTCTCCTCCCTCCAAAAAAGTGTTTTATTAAAACTTAGGTAGGTCTGAAATACGAAAATTCGCCAAAATCTCGATTATGACGATTATTATATTTTTTATACTAAGTACAGAAATAAAAGTGTTTTTTTGTCTTTATTTTTGTAAAGAAGACGATGGCCTAGAAAGGGTTGGAAATCTTTGGTATAGGCTACTCAACGTGGGTTATAATTTTTTTTTATATTCATTGAATAGCTTACATCTTTTGAATTGTTGTAGACAGTCCTTTTATAGAATAATTATAAACAGTCTTTTCATAGTTTTATATTTATAGTCCTGCCAACGTCCTGGCATATAGGGGTAGCGCGTCTTCCCCGTGTTCTGGGCGTCCCGGGTTCGAGTCCCGGTTCGGGTATGGTTTTTTAAAATTTGTGTTCTATCTGAAAGGGGATGCGCAAGCAAATGTGACGAGTGATTAACAAAAGTAGTACTCTCGGCCCTGGTTGGTGTTACTACAAAGCAAGAGGCAATGATTAAGCTTAAAATCCCTATCCATGGCAAGTGCCATAAGCAACAACAACAAAGTTATAATCCTTTTATTGAATAGACAGTCCTTTTGAATAGTTATCTTAACAATAGCATGCAAGAAGATTTACAGCCTAATGGACCATTTTTTCCTACTTGATCTCATATCAGAGTGCTATTGATTCCTAATTCGATTCGGTGGTGCTACTAAAGTTAGATTCAATAGAAAAGATGCACTGGAAGCATTTTTAATGAAACAAAATTATATAAAATAAGAGAATATAATTTTTTTCTTAATTTACGCCATATAAAATATACTTAAAAGTATAAGTTAACAATAAATGCTATCTAAGGAGTTTGACGAGTTTCCAAGTTTTACATCTTCCTCGACGATTTTTTTCTCTCTCCTGCATAAGGGATATAGAGTAACCGTTAAAACATTGGAACACGAGATTTTAACGAATCAACCTGTTTTAGATCTCTGTGAGTTTTGAAAATGCCTTTTTGATAAATATCTGTTCATCTGTCTGTCTGTGGCAAAGATAACCCAAAAACTATTTGAGCCTGACAGTTGAAATTTGGTATATGGCTTTTATACCAAATTTTGCAGATTTCTATCTAATTTTTAGTGAAATCCGTTCAGAAGTCCGTCGGTCCGAACATAATTATTAACACAATTATTACAAAACGTAAAGAGCTAGATATATGAAGTTCGGTACATAGATTTAACATTGCAAGAGTAGAAATCGGCTGATTTTTGTGTCAAATCCAACTTAGGGTTCACCGTCCGTCTTTCTGTACTTTCAGAAATAAGTAAATATGATAATTAACCCTTTTAACGCTTCCTACGAGATATATCGTCTTTCAGATACTTCCAATTACAGGTTTGTTTGCTCTAAAAGTATATTTTATGAAAGATAGTCTAAGCGGAGATGTTTAACATTTATGCACAAATTGCCACAAGGACTTTTATTTATAATATGTAGTAAACGGACATACTTTTATACTCAGATTTTATATAACCAATACTGGGATATTAAAAGCACAATAATTAGTCCCAAAAATGAATTATTTTACTCTATTCAACAAATTCACACTTTAATTTTTTAAAATAATATTTAAAAGTTGGTTTATATAATCTGTATACTATATTAGGCTACATGCATAACAAAAAATATTTCCGATTTCTCTAAAAAAATATTACTGGATTAAAAACTGCGAGGTTTTCAATTTTGAATAGATTTGTTTTAAAGTTTATAGAAATTTTTAATTATTTTCTTCTTGACAACTTCGAAAAACCGCATAAATTTTTTAAAATATCATTTTAAAATTTACAACCATAAGCTTTCCAGTCATCCAAATTTCTTTTTCCCATTTTTCAGTTACATTTTATAATATTTAGCTAGGAATTGTGTTAAAATTGACATTTGGTAATTAATATTTCGCATGTGTTAATATTGACCGAAAACCAAATTTGTGTTTTAAGTGTGACGGAAGTGAATCAAAGTTTTCTTGGCTTGTAGTTAAATTCTCTTACAAAAATTGATTTACATAGTGTTTTTTAGCTCTTTCAACGCTACAGACGAGATATCTCGTCTTTCAGATACTTGAATTACAAGTTTCTGGGATCTAATATTTGTCTCTTATGCCAGTTTAGATAGATTGAACTTTCAAATACATATGATGGATACCTTTACTTGACATAAAAGATAAATTATAAAATTTTAAAATATTAAAAATCATTTGCCAATAGTAGATAATGTGCCATATATCATTGCTTTTTTTGTAAATCAGAATAATTCAGAAAGTAGACGAGATGATTTGTAAAATTATTTTTTTAAGTGAAAGAAAGCAAATGAAATTTGAGAAAGTGTTTCAAACGACCAGCAAAAACATGTTTTTACCAACTATCATCCACGCTTGACAGATGACTGTCGCTTTCTTCAGTAGCTGGGGAAACTTCTTCAGTTTCTTCATCAGTGAATTCAAGTTTAATTTCACTCATAATGTAGAAATAATGATCATTTAAATAAAAAAACTACCCTGATAATTATAAAAACATATTTACAGTACATAAAATAAATGTTTAAAATAGCATTCGTACCAGGAACTCGTCATTTATATAGCTTTTTAATGTCTATAGGAGAGGAAAGAAACACCCAACCATTTTGGGGTCTTATAATGCTATTTAAGTCTTTTTTTGTACTTCACATCAAACATTCTGAGTGTTCGTTGAGGACGGAATAAGACTTTAGGGATATAAAACGACTAGTAGTAAAAGTCGCTACCCATTTTGGGAGAAAATTGCAATGTGAATAGGCTACAGTATCAATGCAGTAGTTTATCTTTATATCATTACAATGATCTCAATTCTAAAAAAACCTCTCATGCTTATAAAAATAAACAACATGCCAGTATTTTTATATAATACTCGTTATCAACAGAGAATTGACGAGAGATTGAGAATGAGAGAGAGAGAGAGAGTTGAAAGCAGAGTTGTCATTTTCAGTGGAAAATTTCTTTTGTAAATAGTTATAAAATTTGTCCAATTTTTCGGAAACAAAAACCACACACAAAAAATGAAAACAAAATACCTACAAATTACCTATTTAGTGAATCCCTCCCCAACTCTACAATCTTAAGGCACTGGGGAATCTGATAAATTAGATGATCGTCAAGCCGTGTTCCAACGACCCTCGAGTCTTCAGGCCAGAATCGAGTTCCCCCGTTTGACCCCTTTTGAGGGCCGGCATGTTGGCACAGAGATAGAGCGTTATCCTCTTGATCTGGGTGTCCAAGGTTCGAATCCCGGTTTAGCGTAGGATTGTCCTTCTGTGTTCTATCTGTGAGAAATGCGAATGTTCAACCCCCTTCCCCCGTGAAAAGGGGCTGGTCAAGCGAATGTGATGAGTGGGTAGCTAAAGTCGTACTCTTGGCCCCAGTTGGCGCTACTTTAAAAACAAGAGACGCTCCTTTCGGCTTAAATCCGCTGGTGCATCAGCTGGCTTGCCCATGGCAAGCGCCATTAGTAACAATACCCCTCTTGCGGTTTCCTGGGCTGCTTTGACGTCTGCTCATTTTGCCGACAATTTGTCGGTAAACTGTATTATTATTCGATACAAAACAAGATATTCAAAGCATCCTTACAAAGTGCTTTCCAAATGAGAAATCTCCTTCACAATGTTTTTTTTAAATGCTTCAGATGTCGTTTCTTCCCTCGAGGCATCTAAACACGCTGAAATGCTAATCAATTGCATATCCCACCCTCTCTTTTTCTTTCCATATGATTTTGACATTAGTCTGGTCATCCCTTCCTGGTGTTGCTATTTTAATGATCAGCAGTGTACATACCCGGCTGTTTGCAATTGCATAAAAGAATCGTCGTGTAAAGGGGTCCGGTAAGCGTTAATACCGTCCAGGCCAAACGTCCTCCCGCTGATGTGGAGTGGAGGGTGCCAGTTCAGGTGTCTTCGTCATCTGACCGTGGCTCAAAATGACGGGGTCCGTCCCCAAATATCCCTAGTGTTGCTTTACAACGGAGCGTTAATATAACTAAACTAAACTAAAACTTGTTGTATCTAAAGAAGCTATACCGGAGTATTTCAACAAGAATCAACTGGAGCCAAACAATATCAGAGTTATTTTCATTGATTCCTATGCTACTAGTTCATCATGTTTTTGACGGTTCTTAAACAAAAATCTCGCTTATAACATATAAATTAATAATTATAAATGCTGGTTAAATGAACGGCAGGGATCCTTTGTTTCATCTTATAAGAATTTTCTACGAAAGACGACAGATTTATTTTTAAATTTGTCGTGATAATTGTCTTTTAAAAATATTTATATTTATATTTACTGTGTAAGCTTTTTTCGGATTCGAGTTTGAATAAATATTTTAGAATCCTTTTCAGAAAGGGATTTATTTTTTTAATTTGTCATGATAATTCCTTTGATCATTTCCTTGTTAAATGATCATTTCCTTTTTAATGATGCAATGATAATCATGGTAATTTCCTTTTTTTAAAAACAATATTTATGTTTATTGAGTATGCTTCTTACGGGTTCGAATTTAGATAAAATGGTTCGAATACTTTTCAAAAAGGGAACAATTTTTAGAAAATATCTCGTACGCGCTAGCTGAGCAACCACTTCACACGAATCTTTGGAAGAAGAGGATGATCTATAATAAATTTCTAGATCCCTATATAAACTCATAAAAACTCAAAGAATCGGCCAATTTTCATTTTTTTGTTGCGTGTGTTGTAAGGAAGATTCTGTTGAGCGAATTTAATAAACGGCTTTGAATTCTTTTAAACTCGGCACTTAGTGTGAACTATAAGGGACGGCTCTGAATCAGAATAAAAATGGAAGGATTGCGTCACACTCGTACTGTAATAATGGGTAAGTTATTTTATTTTTCTGTATTCACATAAGTATAAAAATAAACTTCAATAATTTTTTATGTATCCAAGATTCAAAGAATTGTTCTATTGAAATATTCGTTCATAATCTTTTTTCCCAAAAAGTTATTTTAAGTATTTTAAACAACTTTTTAGAAATTCGAATTTGTAGCAGATTTTATTAAATTATTGAATGAACCATTACTATATAAATAACGCTTTAACGTACTCAATGTATGAACCAATCAAAAATGTCAAAGCTCGTTTAATTATTTTATGTAAAGGGTTTGCTGTAAAACGTAGAAGTATTATATAGTTCATTTTTCGTCAAGCCTAATTTGAAATTCAATTTAATTACCGCGATATTTTATTGCGATGAAAGCAGTCTAGAATTTTAATTCTTCTAAGCCAGACGTCATTCATGGAAATTCTCGCCGGAAAGGAATTGTTCCTTATGCATCTTGCAAATATGGCTGCGTAAATTAAACATGTGTGTATATATATAATAGAAATATTTCCGACTTTTTTTTTTGGAGAATGGCAGATTTGAAAATTTAGATTCATGGCAGATTTATGTCGTTTCGACTAAGATTCTGTCTTTATATTTAGATTATCTTTTTGTTAATTAGTGTTAAAAAGCATCTTTATAGCGTTGCAAATATTTGCTAGTTTGGCTTTAAACGTACTTAATTTTACTCATTTGAACGAATGTACATATGATTGTAGCAAAATTTGTGTGAAATAGGGGCGTTGTAAATTTCTCCGAACTTAACTAAAGCTCATTTCAAGACTTTTGAATTAATGTCCTTGTATTATGGATTCAATACACCCGAAGATTCAAATGTTCTTGTTAATGTCTGCATTTTTACTACTAATAAAGATGAATGCGTGGGTTTGCATTCTACCAGACTGGCCAATTAATCCAATGCTACCAAATTTGATATGTATAAACTTATTTGTGGTGATGTAACTTCTCGGGTATTTTTTAAAAGCTAATGAGTATTTTCAGTAAAGCTGATTTTTGTGGGTTTTGCGATAATTTTGCTAGAAAATAAAATTAAAAAAATCTATGCCAACTTAATAGTAAAAGAAAATTTTCCAAATTTTGGTAACTTTCAAATTTTTTTCATTAATATTCAACAGATTATATCGTTTAGAAATTTAAACCTCTTAGTTATCAAATGGTTGAAAGCGTAAGATTCGGTTTTGCATCGAAATAGGAGAAATTATTTATAGAATAGTGAAAATTAGAAAGACCACCAGCGAAGCTGCATCTTTATTTTATTAGGGGGGGGGGCTATACACACAATAAAGAAATGAATTAAAAAAATAAAATACTATGGGAAATTTACATCTCGTAATAACCAGGTATTTTAAGCTTGAATCTAATTAATTAATGCATTCAACTTGAAATATTTTATTAATTTGATTTGCAAAATAAATGGTGGTTTAAATCTGCTAGAAGTCAAAGGTATGTTTTGGAATTAATGAATAAAATTGCTCCATTTAAATTATAAATTTACCTTTGCCAAAACATGCGATTGAAATACGTAACTAAACACTCTTATCAAAGCGTATAAGCATTATCACTCTTCTTTAAAATTCCATAAATTAAACGCACGCAAATAAACTTGTCACTGAATAATTTTTAAATTTATGTAAAGTTGGTTTTTCATAATTTCTGGAATTGCCAAGGAAAACTTTCTATTTCTAGAAAGTTTTGGTAGGAATCAAATTTTGTAAAAGATCTCGCTCGAATAATACCATCTCTCGAGAACCACTATTTGCCAAAATGGATACCTTCAGGTCCAAATCTTGGTCTAAAGAGTGTTATATTCTATGCTCTCAATTCATGGTAAGTTTGTCTGGAAAGAACAATGGTATGTTTTTTAATAGTGTCGAAGTATAGCGTATGAATTTCTTTAATGTAAGCTTTTAAGCTTAAGGGTTACTGAGAACTGGTGCTTCAACATGGCTTTGGCGCCGTGGGGTCACCAATGACCAACGCGGCAAAATTTCTTGAAATGCATATTTTGAACAAAGGCCAGTACTTATAAATTCTTAATTCCCATCGTTACAATGGGGTAAACAATGAATGCTGTATATAATATATAAAAGCAGGTGTTTATTCTTAAAATATAGGCTCACAGATTTTGCCTCCCTAGTTGATTTTAAATTTTAATAGTACGTTTTGCAAAAGGGTCGCACTGCTTTAATTTCGTGTCCCATTTTTCTTGGAAATCGTTCACATAGTGAAATTAAAACTTCATCGTCATAACATCTTGTAAAAAGGCTTAATCCCAGGCGATTCTTATGAAATAAAATCATTAATAGTATTATGCAAGGTTTGAGTTGTTGGTAATATTTCAGTTTTGTTTTTAATTATAAACTTATTATACACCCGCAGGAAAACCTTTAAACTCACAAAGCTTTCAGTGTTTTACGAGACATTTAAAAGGTAATTGTATGACAATCTTTCTATTGTAACATTAATGAAAGCTCCTTCATTTGACCTTAAAATGATAAAACTACAAAATTAAGGCAAGCTCTTGTGTTCTATGTAACGCAGCTCTCGCAGATTTTAATGATTCTATTGCATATATAGCTTAGAGGGTGCATCGTTGTTTGACGCAGTTTATCTAATTCTGGCTCTTTTGCCATTACCCCCCCCCCATTATTTTTGTGACTATAGCGACTCGTGTATGAAGTTTTTTGTAACTGTCAAATCTACTATCTTTGATTGCCTAGATGAATGAGAAATTAACTACAGTTAATGATCATAATCCCCTCAAATCTTATTCGCCATCTGAAATATTCATTAAGTATTGTTACAAGCGGGCGAACGCAGCAGAAACATGCGGAAGGGAGAGCGATTGGCGACGGCGTCGAAGAGCTTTGCACCAGCCGGGTTTGTTTGGCGAAAGGAATAGTCGGGTAGCCGCTGGATCGCTCGCAGTGATTTCCGAAGCTTCGCGTCTCGTTCGCCTGGCTAAGGGAAGGGCTGCCGCAATCGGCAGTTTTTCCCTCTCGCGAGAGAAGCGTCTCGCAAGACTAGCAGATTAGTTAGCTGCGCTTGCTGTTAACGCTGTGTTATTGAGCTCACTGTGATTTACTGTTTGCCGTGATATACAATCTGTTTTTATTGTGCATAAGGCTTGCATTTACGCTGTGACTGTTGACTGCTGGATTGTGTTTATCTGAAATTTCCCTAATCAAGTCATCGTGTAAATAGCTGTAAACAAATTTGTTTGTGCTGTCCTCAAATAAACTTCATTCAATCCGAACCGCTACGCTAAAAACGTAACAGTATATAAAATTTTCAACAGAAATTGGTATAAAGTAGGACCATTTCATAAAGAAATTCTTAATTATTTATAACTTGAGCCAAAGTAACCACAATTTCTCTTTCAGATCCTTTCACAAGAGATCATTTCTCCAGGTGTCGCTTCCACGTTTTTGAAGCTATCTTCGTTACAAGTGTCATTCTTCCAACTTCTCAACTCTATTTAATATAGGTTCTAAGATGGTTCGAAAAAGGAACACCATTACTATATGGGTTGTGCTTAATTCTTAATATCCTGCTGTCGCGTCGCATTGGGTCAAGCAAGTAGGTTTGCATAATTGTGACTCTCTAGCTGCTTGAAAGTTATTTTTTCCGAATATTCGTATATTATGAATTCTTTCCTATTCCTTCAGAATACTAGATGTTTAGATTTCAGCGTCTTTCAAGAATTTGCGAGGTGTTAATATACTTTAAAGGAGTATATTCTAGAATAGAGAAATCGAATACCCACTCAAAAACGAATAAATCGCAAACCGGTATAATCCTATCCAATGCACCCTATAGAAACGGAGGTTGATAAATTTTTTAATAGATTATTGTATCAAAAGTAAAGAATTTTTCAAAATGAATCGCTCAAATTACAATTTAGTTTCATTCTCGTGACTGTGAATTTTGAGATCAGCTCCTCTAAAATTTGATTGTAACTTTATCAAAAGACATTCAATTAAGTTCCGGTGTAACTTTATTCTGTGGTAGTTCAAAGTTAAGGGCTTCTTAAACCCATTGACGATTCTTGAAATTTCTTCGTAATGACCTTTGCTTATTTCAGTTGGTATTTTATAAAGTTAGGGAATTTCTGATTTCCGCCTGTTATTCAAACTTCTGTTTATGAATTTATATGGCAAATCTCGTATTACGAATTAAAAATCCAATTCTTGAAGTAGGGAAGTTAAACTCAAAATATATCCAACCATTCAGTGAAAAGACGCATCTATTTCGAATAAAAATTAGTTTTGCAGGTAATTCCCGATCGAGTTTTTATCGAATGCGAGATTAACAAAGATAAAGGAATAAACTGTTAGTTCGGGTACTGAAAATAAAAGCACTACTACCTACTATTTCTTTAAGCTATAGATCGAGGAATTTTCTTAATATTTAGAGAAACTTAGAATAATTAAATATAAAATCATTTCAAAGATCGAGGTTAAAATGTACATTATATAAGCGAAATCTTTTTTGTGGATAGTCAAGTGAATTGAATGAAGTCGGAATGACAGTTTTTAAAGTTATTAGTTTATAATGACGTAGTGGTAACTGAAAATCAGGCCATGTTCGGACAGATGGATATAAGAAAATTAATGATTCTAATGTTTCTATCCCATTTCAAAGGATGTTAAACGACGTCATTTTTAATTAAGCCTAAAGCAATCTTTCTAATTCGTATTTGGAAGCCATATTTCCCGCCGAAATTGCTGATGAGCACCTTCAACTTTCTCTTGCTCATTGAAACAACTCTTTGTCTTCTATGGGTTTAGGTTTTTAATGTTTCATAAAAAATTCTTTTGCTTTCCTATATTAGTCTGTCATTTTTAAACTTGGATAGTTTTAACATCGTTTGTGTAATCTACATTCTTGGACTAATTAGCATTTCTGCATTTTAACTGTACCCTTGAAGGAGTGCCATTTAATTAGCATTATCTAGCTTCAATGTTTAGAATTCCCTTTATTTACTCAAATCGCAAATTATTGCATAAGCTACTACATAAACTATCGGGATATTTAAATAGAGATTATTTTAACCATTTTAGACCATAAACAAACCATGTTAATTTAACATTTTAAATTTTTTATTCGAATAGAAATATATATTAGATATAGAAAATTAGTTTTAAATCCAACTGATACGAGCACAAAGAAATTTGGAATATTGAGACCGAAAATGTGAACTTTAAAGAAATGCCAAGAAAGATATTGGAGACATTACGATAGGCTTTGAGTCAGAATCGTATATCAAGGTATCTATTCTTAAATTTGAACGTCAGATTCTTGTGCTATTAGATGCATAGAGCGCTTCAACCAAAACTTGATTTCTTCGCAATATATAATGATCGTAATGAATCGAATTGATAAGAAATGTGATCGAGAATTTCTGGATGTCGGGTTTGGAAAATTTGGCGTAAAACTTGAAGTTTAATTTTCATTATTTGAGCGAAAAAATGGTACAGAATACTGGTAATATTTGTATGCAACTTATTCAAAACTTTGAACAAATCGCACGTTCTATTTCTATTCTGTTTCGATTCAACGTGTTAATCTGAACTAGCCTAAAAACCGCTGAATTCAGTCATTTTTAAGTTAAAGTATTAACTCTTTGCACTCCGAAAAACGATTAGATGCATAATTATTGACCTAATACAAAGATTTGTTTATTGCTAGGAAAAATAAATGTATATTCTTTTAAATCGAATTTCTTTGAAAAATTAATCCATCTCTTAACCATTATATAGTAAACGCCTAACGATTTTAATGATTAAATTTGAAAAAATAAAACGTCAAAATGATGCGTTATGGACAAGACAGATTTATCTTGATTAACTAATCGCGATATCGTATAGCGTACGTAATTAGGAGAAATTGGTTTTAGTTAGGTAATGTTTGTAGATGTGAGAATTGTAGACTACGAATGGGGATGGCGGTGTGGATATTTACGAGAATCAAATTGGAGGTAGAGCAGACGGTATAGGTAATGAGCGCCCGAATTGTTATTTCGGAAATTAATATTGGAGACTCGGAAAATGTATGTGTGCGAGTTGTGGTTTCAGGGATTGGTTTTGGAGGCATGGGAAATGCTTGTTTGAGGTGTGGTTTTGGTAGTTAATGCTGGAGGCGGGGGAAATGTGGGCGAGTGTTATGGTTTTGGAGATGAATGTTGTAGCGTGGGTAATGAGTGAGTGTTATGGTTT
>JAOUZG010011599.1:2678-14656 GCA_026289955.1 Argiope argentata | reverse complement strand
GTGATCATTTCCCTTTGATTGTGTTTCATGCTGATAGAGATAGTGGGACCCGTCTGCCACAGTATTATTTATTCCAGCGAGAGGACTGGACATCTTTTAAAAAACTGGCAAAAATTACCAAATCTATGGTTAATACTGCAAGCGTCACGGAATCAATGAGGAACGTAACTGAATGTTTAATAAGTGCCACGGACAAAACAATTCCTAAAACCCCACCACGTCTACGGAAATTCCGAAGACCCTGGTGGAATAAAGCTTGTCGCGACAGCCACAAACAGCAAAAAAGGTTGTGGAACATCTTCCGAAGGTATCCCACCACAGAAAATCTTATCGCATTCAAACAAGCCAAAGCTATTGCTCGTCGCATTTGACGCCGGAGTCAGAGGGATTCTTGGATAAAATATGTATCTTCAATTATCCCTTCTATTACGAGTAAACAATTGTGGAAGAAGGTGAAGGCGGCAAATGGAGTATATCAGGAGTTTTCTTTTACTGTTCTTAAAACTGGAAGTACTACTCATTCTGCACCATTGGATGTCGTGAATATCCTTGGTCAGACATTTTCCCAAAATTCCGCATCTGATTGCAATAGTCCCTTATTCATATCAACTAAGAATCGCGCGGAAAGACGCACTTTGAACTTTCATACTCGAACGCCTTTTCCGTACAACTGCGATTTCAAGACGGTTGAATTGATTTCACCTTTATCTCAAGTTCATGATACCAGTACAGGTCCAGATGGAATCACGTATACTCCGCCATTTGGATGAAGTATCGCTCTCTTGCTTCTTATACCTGTTTAACAGAGTCTGGAATGAGCAACACTTATCATACCAGTGGCAAGAAGCTTTTGTGATTCCTATTCTGAAACCGGGCAAAGATCCTGCTAACCCTATGAACTATCGACCGGTTGCTCTAACTAGCGTCCTTTATAAGACTCTACAGCGTATGGTCAATGCCCGGCTTGTCTTTGAATTGGAGAAGAAATCCTGCATTCCTCACCAACAAAGTGGTGATCGTAAAGGACGTTCAACTATTGATAATATTGTCCAATTAGAAACCCAAATTCGCAAACCATTTGTTCGTAGAAAACACCTTGTCTCCATTTTTTTAATGTGGAAAAGGCATATGACCGTACATGGCGTTATGGAATTTTAAAAAACCTTTTTGACTTGGGTTTCAAAGGAAACCATCCTAGTTTTATCAAACTTTTCTTGTTGACTCGAACGTTTCGAGTAGGTCTGGGAGATTTTAATTCTGATGCTTTTAATCAGGTTGAGGGTGTCCCGCAAGTAGTATTCTCAGCGTAATACTTTTTATTCTTCATTTCAGTGAAATTTTAAATATTTTACCTCCATCTGTCAGTGGAACGTTATATGTCGATGACTTGTAGTTCTCTTGTGAACGGTGTAATATGCACCTAATTGAGAGGCAGTTACAAAATGCTGTCAACAAATTGGTAAGTTGGTGCGATGAAAATGGACATAAACTGTCTGCTGAAAAGAGCAAGTGTGTCCATTTTTGTAGAAAAAGGGGCATTCATCCGGATCCCATCCTGACAATAAGAAATGTTAGTATTCCTTTTATTGATGAAATGCGATTTTTAGGAGTGGTTTTCGATAAGAAACTCACTTTCCACCAGCATATCTTGCAATTGCGGAAAAAGTGTGAAAGGTCCTTAAATATCCTAAAAGTGCTTTCTTGTACATCTTGGGGCGCTGATCGTACATTCCTCCTTCGTATCTACAATGCTGTTATTTTATCTCGCACTGATTATGCATGTATGGTATATGGATCTGCCCGATCTTCTGTTTTACACAGATTGGATACCATACATCATGAGGCTCTAAGAATTTGCTCAAGAGCTTTCCGCACTTCACCTGTGAAGAGTCTTTATGTTTTATGCCATCAACTACCACTTGATTTACGCCGAAAGAAATTATCTACTCAATATTATTTTAGAACTCTTTGTGTCCCACAGCATCCGATTTCTCATATTCAGTTTCCTGTTTCCCTTCGTAGACTTTATGTAGCCCGTCCCTCTCACACATTGCCTTTCAGTGAGAGGATCAAAAGCATTGTACATGATTCGAACCTGAGCAGCGTTACCTACCAAACTAATGACCCTTTGGTTTTTCCACCTTGGGATATACCAGTTTTTCACTTCTTGAATCTATTTTCTGACTTTGACAAATCCACAATAGCTCCGATTGTTTTTCAGCAAATTTTTAATTCTCATCGAAATCATTATAATTCATACACATCGATTTACACTGACGTTCCAAAGCAGATGAACATGTTGGTTGTGGCATAGTCTTTGGATCTGCTATTCATAGTCATCGTCTGCATAACTCTTGTTCAGTGTTTACTGCTGAACCAACAGCCATTTTTTGTTTACTCCAGCAGATTGATTTTTCTGCCCAACGTAAATTTTGTATATATTCTGATTGTATGAGTGCCTTGAAAACCCTTTCTAATTTTAACAATTGAATTCACCCAGTTGCTATTGATATTTTATCCTCTTTTATCCCTTCGCAATAAGGGTTTCGATATAATTTTCTGTTGGGTTCCGAGCCATGTCGGTATTTTTGGAAATGAGTTGGCGGATAAGGCTGCAAAAGAAGCTTCTTCGTTTCTGCAGCGTCTTGTTGTATATGCTGATGCGAAGAGAACCTTTTCAAAGTTTATTAATAAATTATGGCAGAATGACTGGGATACACAGACCCATAATAAACTTCATTCGATAAAACCTTCTGTTGGATTGTGGCCTCCTCTGCCTATGCGAGAGATTGATGTAAAATTAACTCGTCTTCGCATAGGACACACTCGTTTCACCCACAAACATTTGTTACTCGGAAATGAAAAACCGATATGTCCGACATGCAATGTTGATTTTACCATTTTACACATTTTAATAGAGTGTCCCTCTTTTACTTCTCACTGTAATCATTTGTTTCCTTCGTCATCATCATTAACTCTTTTAGACTTAATGGGTGCATATCCCCACAAGAGTATTTTTCATTTTTTGAAACTCATTGGATTTTATAATTCTATCTAGGATTTTTTAAAATAATTTTTAAATCGTCTTAATTCCAATATCTTGTTTCTTTGACAATATATCTCATTTAATTTGATAAAAACCATAGAAAATTGTTTTTTTACATGTGGATTTTAACTACTAATGAAATTATTTTAACCATTTGTCTGGCTCAGCTTAGCCAAAACTTGGCTCTTGCGCCAATAAAACTCAATCAACCAACCAACCTATAAAACTACATATCTGTTAAATAAGGATCTTTATTGTTCCAAATTTCAGTTTCTAACAATGCTTTTTACATTATTTCAGCTGTACCAAAAATCATTCTTACCGTGATCTTAAGTGATCGGTACTTAAATATTAAAAGGTAGATTTTTATGGTCAAACTAGCCGCCTTTGGCGACCAGTCGGTTCGCCAGTATTAATGCTCGCTAAAATTTTCATATAATATTTTATGTAGCTGTGTCTCATAACAGGTTTTTCACCAAATTATTTTGAAACCAAACAAATTTTGATAATCATATAATTCATTTATATTATTATTTTCTTCAGATGTTCTGTTCATTGTACTACTCATCTTTCTCTTTCTATCCCAGCAATGATTGTCCCGGAATTGATATTTTACTTAAATGGTGGAGGGAAAGGTCTAAAATTCTACGTTTTTATAGAATAATGAGATTCAAATTGTCATAAATGTAAACACACTAAACAAATAAAGATACAATTGGTTTTCAAGAGATGCGAAAGTTTAAAAAGTTTGGAAAATGCCGCGCACAGAGGAAATAATGGTGACACACACACACACACCCTTCTTTTCTTTCTTTTTTTTCTTCCCTGTTCAGACTTTATTTTGATCAGTCATTGATTAAATATTCATACAGACTAATAATAAAAGCAACTATTTTCTTTCTTTTTTAAACATCCCGTTATCTATGAATGAAAACCCACTGACTTCGCGCATTTCTTTCTAAACAAATGATAATTTATTACTTCCTGCTATCTTACTCAGTGTGGGGGATGGAAATGAAGATTTTTGGCGGAAAGTAAGAAAAGTGTCGTTTTAACTATTTTCCTCGCAGTTTTTTCATTTTTTCTCTCCATAAGAACCATCCTCGTGTCTCAACGAAAATATTAAAATAAAAATTAGCCGAATCGGTCGAACCGTTCTCTAGTTTTGCGCTTAGCAACGCATTTCGAGAAGCATTTTTATTAATATAGATTTGAGGACTTCGCCAATGAGTTGCTAAACGGCCAATAATGGCAAACAACTATCATTATTTTAAAAATTGTGCAAACCTTAACTGCAGTCCGCCATTTTGTTGGTTTCAAAGAAGCGCTTTTTTTCTTCTGATTTTTTTGACTCGTTAAAATAATAAAATTTTTGATTTCCCTGCCAACGAAAAAGATGCAGTGACGTATTTCCGAAATTATGAACCCCTCAGGGGCTCACCTACTATAGGTGAGTACGGGTGTCCCAATCCCGAGGTTCCCAGGGATCTTTACTCCATTTATTGTTTATTCTCCCCTACGCCTCTTTCTGTCTGCTTGATCCTTCTTTCCCTCGACGGCAAGCGAGGGAGCTCTCCATGAGAAGCTGTCGCCGCTCTGTTTGCTTCTTGCTTCTCATGGACAGCCAAAGTCCCCACGTGTTGGCCGTGCGTGGCAACCCATTTGAAAGACGGGTGGTGCACTGTTGGTCCCCGGTGTATCAATCGGCTGGTACCTGGTCACTTGAGTGGCTAGACTGCTAGGGATCAAGCGAAGGGGTTATTCCTTGGGCTTGGCGTTAAGGGTGGTCACTGTCCCCGGGGGTAACTCCCAGCGTATAGGTATCGATTAGCACTATGGTAAGCACCGAGGCTGGGACATCTAGAGCCGGTGGCTGCCATCCCTTGTTGGGCTCCGTGGTGGGCGGTGCCGTCGTTCCTGAAACCCTGTTCATATCGTATGGGGCCTAAAAAATTTTCTCCCTTCAGTGGGCAACGAATGAGCATTACAAAATCTTCTGAAATTCTTTTCGATTCCTTTTTTGTTATCCACCGTACTTCTGAAAAAAACGAAACTTTCCATACTGTATCTCCATTTCTTGTGGAAAAAGCCATTTCTGGATCTCTTGGTGAAGTAAATTCTATTCGTAAGCTGCGTTCCGGTGATTTGCTTGTAGAAGTAAAATCTCTAAAGCAGTCCCATCAAATACTCAAACTGAAAAGTTTATCAACTATACCTATTTCAGTTAAACCTCACTCTTCTCTTAATACCAGTAAAGGCGTTATTACTTGTGGAGAACTATTGAATGAAACTGTGGAAAAAATTACCGAGGATTTTCGGTCAGAAGGAGTAACTCATGTACGCCGTATCAATATTCGACGGGATGGACAACTCCTTCCCACAAAACATTTAATTCTCACATTTCATAAACCTAAGCTACCCGAAACTGTTAGAGCTGGTTACATGAAATTGGCCGTTAGGCCTTACATTCCTAACCCTCTAAGATGCTTCCAATGTCAACGGTTTGGTCACGCAAAGACAGCTTGCCGCGGAACACTCGTATGTGCCCGTTGTGCAGAGAAAGGGCATGATAGCCAGGAGTGCAATGCCCCTGAAAAGTGCATTAATTGCAGTGGCAAGCATGCCTCTTATTCTCGTTTATGCCCTAAATGGCAATTAGAGAAACAAATTGTAGCTGTTAAATTTAAGGAAGACATACCTTACTCCGAAGCCAGACGCAAGGTTATAGCGCAGACACCTACACCTGAAATCACATATGCTTGTGCTGTTCAAGAATCAAATTCAACAGGAAATATTTCAAATAATTCAAAAGAAATTGTTGAAAGCAAAAATCATGAAAATTCCTCCACTACCGATTCAGAAAAATCATCAAATAATGTTTCAGAAACCTCCAGACCACATAAAAATAAGCATAAATCGAAATCTCAGAAATCTTTAATGTTAAAAATGTCTAAACGTGGCTTACCTCCACAGAACCTGCCTTCTAAACTAAAAAAATCACTTGTTCGAAACTCCGTCGCTCTTGGACTGGCGAATAAAGGTGCAGTCCACAAGGATTTGACATCCATTTTTGGCGGAGTTTCCAAAAGTACTGAAATGATCTCTCTCCATCCATCTGAGGAAGAGGATGAAGATTTTAAAATGAGTTGTGATATTTCTACAACTCAATCAAATGTTCTCAACAAAACTGCTATGACACACATCTCTTAATGGGTACCTTCCTTTCCTGGAACTGTCGTGGCATTCGTTCCAAATTTCAAGACATCAAGACCATTTGTAACACTTTTCATCCAGTCTGTATTGGTTTGCAAGAAACCTTCTTAAAATCAAATATTCCATTTAAATTACGGGGCTATAACTGTATTAGAAAAGATGCAGACACCGGAGTGAATAATTCTGGTGGTGTCTGTGTTTTAACATCTAATCTTTATCCGAGTACTCCTCTTATTCTACACACCTCCCTGCAAGCTGTAGCTGTGCAGGTTCAAACTCGGATTTTAATTACCGTATGTTGTATCTATATGCCACCTAATAATGCCATTAGCCAACAGGAGCTAAATAATTTAGTAGACCAACTTCCCAAACCTTTTTTATTATTAGGTGATTTCAATGCACATAACATTTTGTGGGGTTCAGAGCGTACGAATTCTCGAGGAAGTCAGATTGAGCAATTTATTTCCAATAATTGTCTCTGTTTGCTGAACACTGAAGAAAAAACTCACTTCCATGAACCCACACGCTCATTCCATAGCATTGATTTGGCCTTTTGTTCTCCTGAGTTATTGCCATTCCTGAGTTTTAAAGTTGGAAATGATCTCCATGACAGTGATTACTTTCCTTTAATTATTTCGTATGCTCATGGAGACTCTGAAACTCATCTTCCTCAGCGTTTCATATTTCAGCGAGCCGATTGGGCCGCTTTCGCACAATTAGCAAGAATTACTCGGGCTATGGTAAGTATTGCAGATATTTCTGTGGCAGTGCAAAATGTTATTGATGTCTTAATAAAGGCTGCAAATGAAACCATTCCGAAAAGTTCACTAAGACCACGTAAATACCGAAAACCATGGTGGAACGACTCCTGCCGTGACAGTTATAAACGGCAGAAAAAATTATGGACTATCTTTAGACGGTACCCCACAACAGAAAACCTTGTTGCATTCAAAAAAGCTAAAGCTACTGCTCGTCGCATTCGTCGTCGTAGTCAGAGGGAATCATGGGTTCAATATGTTTCTTCGATTACATCTCGCACCTCAAGCAAGCAGTTATGGAAAAAAGTAAAGGCAGCTAATGGAATTTATAAGGAGTTTCTTTTTCCTGTTCTAAAAATCGGGAATACGACATACTCTTCTCCCCTAGATATTGTCAATACACTTGGACAGACTCTTGCAAAAGTTTCGGCTGTTGAATCTTATAGTTCTGAATTTATAGCAACTAAGAATCACGCGGAACAATTGACTCTGAATTTTCAGACTCGAAAATGTTATCCTTATAACTGCGAATTTAAGATGTTCGAATTAGAAAAAGCTATTTCAATAGCTCATGATACCAGCCCTGGACCAGATGGAATTACATACAGTATGCTTCGTCATTTGAGTTCCATTTCGCTTTCAAATTTATTATATTTGTTTAACAGAATATGGCGGGAAGAAATATTTCCATTCCAGTGGCAAGAAGCTCTGATAATTCCAATTCTGAAACCGGGTAAAGATCCCTCTAACCCTCTTCACTATAGACCGATTGCATTAACCAGTGTCATATGCAAGACACTTGAACGCATGATCAATGCCCGACTAGTTTTTGAATTGGAGAAGCTAGCATGTATTCCGCTCATGCAAAGTGGTTTCCGTAAAGGACGATCCACTATCGATAGTATCATCCATCTGGAGACTCAAATTCGCAACACTTTTGTTCGACGAAATCACCTTGTCTCCATTTTCTTTGACGTAGAAAGGGCATATGATCGCACATGGCGTTTTGGAATACTTCGGAAACTTTTAGACTTGGGCTTTAGGGGAAACCTTCCGATTTTTATAAAAAACTTTTTATCATCTCGTACTTTTCGGGTACGGATGGGGAAATTTTATTCTGATCCTTTTATCCAGGCTGAGGGCGTTCCACAAGGTAGCGTTCTCAGTGTCACACTTTTTATTATGCATTTTAGTGACATATTAAAACAGTTGCCACCATCTATCCAAGGAAATTTGTACGTTGACGATTTACAAATTTCTTGTCAAGGCTGCAATATGAATTTAATTGAACGACAGTTGCAAAATGCTGTTGCAAAATTGGTTACTTGGTGTGATAAAAATGGACACACTCTTTCTGCTGAAAAAAGTCGATGTGTCCATTTTTGCCGAAAGCGAATCATTCATCCTGATCCGTCAATCTTTATTCGAAATGACCCAATTCCTGTCGTCGATAAGGTGAAGCTTCTGGGAGTGTTTTTCGATCGAAAACTCACTTTTCTTCCTCATATTACAGAACTGCGGAAGAGATGCGAGAAATCTCTGAATATACTTAAGGTACTCTCTCGTACTTCTTGGGGTGCAGATCGTACCTCCTTACTTCGTATATACCAGGCCATAATTTTGTCTAGGATTGATTACGGATGCTTAGTATATGACTCTGCTAATTCTGCTACGCTGCGCTTGCTCGATACAGTGCATCATTCTGCCTTGCGAATTAGTTCAGGGGCTTTTAGGACATCACCGATAGAGAGCCTTTATGTCATTTGCCACCAAATACCTTTGTATTTGCGACGGACAAAACTATCATTGCAATATTATTTTCGAACGAAATCTCTTCTCAATCATCCCATTACTCATACGGCCATTCCCGTTACTCTTCAAAGAATATATAACGCTCGACCTTCTCACGTTCTTCCCTTTCGTGAGAGGATTGAACGTGTAATTCTAAACTCTAGTCTCGAAATTCCTGATGTTCTGACAATTGATTGTAACGTATTTTCTCCTTGGGGGACTCCCCAGTTTTCTTTTCTTAACACTTTCTTGGGTTTTAATAAAACTACGACTGATCCAGTGATTTTCCAACAGCTTTTCAGTTCTCATCGCTCCCATTATGCTTCGTATTTTCCAGTATTTACCGATGGTTCAAAGTCAGACGGGCATGTTGGTTGTGGTGTCATCTTTGGTGACGAGATACACAGTTTCCGTCTGCATGCGTCATTCTCGATTCTCTCTGCCGAACTGATGGCAATTTTCTTTGCTTTACAGAGAATTTCACAATGCTCACAATATGAATGTTGTATATATACCGATAGCATGAGTTCGCTGGAAGCACTCCATCATTTTAACTTTCATACGCATCCTATAGCTACTAAAATTTTGGAACTCTTGTAGACTCTCCATCTTCGGGGTTTTAGCATTTTACTCTGCTGGATCCCTGGCCATGTTGGAATTGTAGGGAATGAAGAGTCGGATCACGCTGCTAAAACTGCTCTTTCCCTCTTGCATTGTGAACTCCCATATAGAGATGTTCAAAAATATATTACTAAATACATTCTTTCTCTGTGGCAGATGGCATGGGATCAACAGGTAAACAATAAATTGCATCATATTAAGCCACTGATTGGCTTGTGGCCAGTGTTGCCTATACGAAGGGCAGATGTCATTCTGACTCGCCTACGCATTGGGCATACTCGGTGTACTCATAAGCATTTACTTTTTGGAGAGAATGCCCCAAAGTGCTCCACGTGTCGTACAGACTTAAATGTTAATCACATTTTAACGGAATGTCCGAACTATAATTTTTATCGCACTTCTTACTTTCATTCGCCCCATTTAACTCTTTTAACATTGCTGGGAGAGAAACACCATCAAAATATTTTTAACTTTCTAAAAGCTATCGGCTTTTTAATGAGCATTTAACTTTTCAACCATTGTTTGGAATTTTATCACCTTCTTTTTTTCTTATCTCAACTTACATTTCTATAAAATTTTTATATTTGAATTGATTCTACATCATTTTAAACCATTTGTTTCGTAAATATATTTTAAATACTTTTATCGCGTGTATGGCGCAGTATGGCCAACAATGGCCCTTGTGCCAAAAAAATAAAAACCAACCAACCAACCAACCAGCAGGCTATATTAAGTTACCGGTGAGGCCATATATCCCTAATCCATTGAGGTGCTTTCAGTGCCAGCGTTTTGGCCACTCTAAACTGAATTGCCGCGGGTCTCTTACTTGTGCCCGCTGTGCACAAAAGGGTCATGATAGCCAACAGTGTACCGCACAAGAGAAGTGCGTAAACTGTGGCGGAGAACATCCCTCATATTCCCGATCTTGTCCTCGCTGGACACTGGAAAAGCAAGTTATGGCAGTAAAAATCAAAGAAAACCTATCTTATCCCGAAGCCAGACGTAAAGTTAATGCACAAACCCCAACTCCTGGTGTCAGTTATGCTTCAGCAGCCAAAAAGACTTTCTGTAAAAATTGTAACTGTGATCACTGCGGAAAATATACCAGAAATGCACCAAATATTGAAAAAACTTCCGATTCTGATACTGAGCATTCTCTAAAAGCCAATGATGATACTTCAAAACATGTTAGAAGGAAATCAAAATCACAAACATCGCTGACATTAAACCTTGCCAAACGCGGCCTTACGCAAAAGGACCTACGAAAGAAACTTAAAAATTCAGTGTCAAAAAATTCCGTCGCATTGGGGCTAGCGACGCAAGGCGTTGTCCATAAGAACTTACAATCCATATTTGGAGACACGCTTAATAGCCCCGATATTAAGTTACATCCGTCTGAGGATGAATATGAGCTTAGTATGAGTTGCGAGGATCAGGCAGCTCCAACAAGTGTTACTTCTCTTTCTCCTCACAAACCTCTCTCTTAATGGGTACCTTCCTTTCTTGGAATTGTCGCGGCATTCGTTCCAAACTTCAGGACATTAAGTCATTAATTAACAGATTTCATCCGGTTTGTTTTGGTCTTCAAGAGACCTTTTTGAAGTCAAACTTCCCAATCAAATTACGCGGTTACAATTGTGTTCGGAAGGATGCAGACAATGGAGCTCATAGTTCTGGAGGGGTCTGCATTTTTACTTCCAATTTATACCCAAGTAATCCTATCACCCTACATACCTCTCTGCAGGCAGTGGCTATACAAGTTCACGTAAAAACTTTAGTCACAGTCTGCTGTATTTACTTACCGCCTCATGATACCATCCGTCAGCAAGATCTTAACAACTTAATTGATCAACTTCCTTCACCTTTCGTCCTACTAGGCGATTTCAACGGCCATAGTACTTTGTGGGGTTCGAATAGTACAAATTCTCGTGGGCAACAAATAGAACAGTTCATTTCTAATAACTGTCTTTGTTTGCTCAATAATGATGAGATAACATACTTTCATGAACCCACACGCACCTTCCACAGTCTTGACTTGGTCATATGTTCTCCTGAACTACTGCCGTTGCTAACCTTGTCAGTTAGTAACGATTTATATAATAGCGATCACTATCCTATTATTATCTCCCATGCTGATCGCGGTGGAGCGACTTTTTGTCCTCCACGTTTTCTATTCCAGCGGGCAGACTGGACTACGTTTTCGAAGTTAGCAGACATCACAGAGACTATGATAAATACTACTGAAATTTCGGAAGCAGTTCAAAATGTCGTAGATATTATACTATGGGCCGCAACCTCCACTATCCCAACGAGTTCACCACGTCTAAGAAAATTTCGCCGACCGTGGTGGAATGACGCCTGTCGCGATAGTTACAAACAGCAGAAAAAGTTATGGAACAAGTTTCGAAGGTACCCTACTACAGAGAACCTTGTCGCTTTTAAAAGAGCAAAAGCACTTGCTCGTCGTATACGCCGCCATAGCCAGAAGGAATCCTGGATTCAATTCATATCCTCTATCACGCCCTCTACAACAAGCAAAACTCTATGGA
>JAOUZG010011585.1:12000-24171 GCA_026289955.1 Argiope argentata | reverse complement strand
CACTTCTACACAGCAGTATCTCCTGGGGACCAGGAATTCTTTTCTGGTTGGGTGTTATTCGGCTTGTCAATCAAACCTTTTAAACTTCTTTCGTTAACTTAGTCACCACCCTATCACCCCCCCCACATAGGAGGCGCTTTAGTCGACATCAAGTTTATTTTTTTCTATAAATGGCACTTTTAATGTAAACGCTGTTTGGTAATGTCGAATTCGATTTTTGAAAATTGTTTACAACGGCTGATTTGAAAAACGAATTTCAACAATTTTGGATATTGTCAAGAATTTGACGTGTTGTTTCATTTTCAAAGTTTGGTTTGACTTTTTCTCTTTCATATTTGTGTTAGTAATAACTGGATATTTGGTAAGTGTTTTTTTTTAAAACTCTAATCTCTAGTATTTATATTTTTTCTTCAAAAGCTGTGAAGTCTTCACTTTCTGAAACTGAACCATTCGGCATTGACTGCTTCAACCTAGTCTAATGGTAATGTTTCTTTAAGAATGCAGACTTTACAGAACACTACAATGCATCAAATACCAAATGAAAATTTCTTAAAAAATGAAAAATCCACAAACGAACTAATTATACGTATTGGTCGAAGACAATACGAGGAAATAAATCTAATCGTATCCAATAAAGATGCTGTTTCAAAAATCGCTCGTTTGAACTCATTTCTTATCCAGTCTTCTATCAAACAGCAAATAAATCTTCACAGCAATATTTCTAATTTAAGATTCACAAGACAAGGAAAAATCATTTTCACAACTTCTGATCCTGTAAGCGCTGACCAGATTCTAAATTTAGAAAAAATACTTGACATCTGACTGACAGATTTCTATTATTCGACATTCCCACTCAAACTCTCCTTGATGAACTGGCTGACGAATTAAGCCACAATAATGATATCGAAATAATAGAAATAAGACGATTCCTCAAATCACATTCTACCGGAGAAGTTTCCCCTGTCCTCATTACAATACTAGGCGCTGTGTTACCTGAATCCATAAAAATCTGGTTTATGAACCAAAAAAAATCCAAAAATTCATAGACAAACCCCGACAATGAATGAAATGCTATAGCTTTCAGCATCCAACAAGAATATGCAATAACAATATCTGTCATATATGTGGTGAAACGCATGATGGGCAATGCAAAAGTCCTGAGAAGTGCATAAACTGCCACGGCTCCCACTCAGCTACATCAACAACATGCTCCCATTACATCAAGGAAGGACGAATGTTGGAATTCAAATGCCGGAATCATTTAACTACAGGAGAGGCCAGACGCCTCTTTAAACAGTCCATGAAATCTATCTATTCGATAGGAGTCAAATCAAACGTATCTGCAATTGTAGTCGAGGAAACTCTAAACCAAAAAATTAAAGCAATAGTGAAAAACATCACTGAGAGATTAGAGCAACAAACCAATATGCTCATTGCAGTTTTTCAAAAAACAGTAGAAAAATTATTGCAAACTCTGATTAGTTTGTTTAATCAAGGAGAAACTAGGAAATCTCCTGGTAGAAAAAAAGCTCCAAATATCGCGGCTCAAACTACGGGTATTCCGATGCAATGGGATACAGGTGGTCCGTCTGTTTTAGATTAGAAAAAGTGTTTTTGGTGGGCCGTGCTCGTTCTTTTGTTTTTATTTTTCTCATTCCTGAACAATGGAATTGCTTTTCTTTTCTTTTCATAATTCGGGTTCGAATTTATGTGCCTAAATTTTTTTTAATCCTTTCGACTTTTGCCCTTTCTTATGCTCCGAGCTGGGTGCACATTTTTATAAATCTTTTAACTGATTTTCCTTTATGGCCTTTTTGCAATGGAATTGCAGGGGTATTAAAGGGGAAAAGTTCTGGCTTCAAATTCCTCCTTCTCTTTCACTCCCTTTTGGGTCTTTCAGGAAACCTTTCTTGCAGAAATCGAAATTTTTTCTTTTCCAAACAAAATCTTTTTCCGTTCTCATAGACAAAACAGACCAGGTGGTGGCCTTCTTATTGGCATCCCTGCTAACATGTCCGGAACAATAATTCCCAACAACATTAGAGAAGATCTTAACTTGGAACTTTTGGCAGTTGAAATACAATTCCAGAATACTAAATTCAACATTATTAATTTGTACGCACCACAAGGTTTTGATATTGATCAGGCAAAACACTTTTTCGACTCTCTAACCTTACCTACGTTCATCTTCGGCGATTTTAATTTGCATCACACTCTTTGGGGAGAATCTCGTTCTTCGGCTCTAAGCAACGACTTCGTCGATGGCTAACTTACTCACACTACATAATTTTCAATACATCAATTTCTACGCACAGTTCCTTTAGAACGCAATCTATTTTAGATCTTACCCTTGTTTCATCTGTTATTCATAATCAAACTTCATGTTATGTAATGGACAGCTTTCGATAGCGATCACCACTCGATAGTTATTTCCTGGTTGAATATAGAAAGTGTTAGTCGTAACTTAAAAACAATTGATTGGACGAAGATAACTAAACAAACAAAAGACGTTTTCAATGATGCCAACCAATGTTCCGTAGACGAAATTACAGAGAACGCAACTAAGATAATAGCACAAAATACCTCATTTAATCTTTTGCCGCATAAGTGTTATCCGCCATGGTGGAATATTTCTTGCTATAATTATGAAAAACTCAGCAAGTACTTCCGGAAAAAAGCAATCAGAAGCATTTCTGAAACAGATTGGAAAAAACATAAAAAATTTGCAAGTCGGTTTCGTTTTCATGTAAAAAAGGCGAAAAGAGAATATTGGGAAAAAATTTGTACAATATCTCGTAACCCAAAAATATTCTTTAAAATCATAAATAAACTTACGAACCACTCAAATCCAAATGCTAAACATAACAATATTATAATTCAAAATAATCGATGGATTTTCGATCCAGCACATCAAAGTGAGTTATTTGCAAAATATTTTGCTTATCAAAAATGCAAATATTGAGCCTATTCCTTTTGATCTCTTTGAAACAAATCTTTCACTCAACAACGAACTCGAAATTTGGGAGCTTAAAAAAGCAATTCATAAAACTAAAAACTCTACGCCTGGAGCTGACAATATACCAGCTGTCTGGTTCAAAAACCTCAACAACAATCAATTTCAAATTATCCTGAAATTACTTCAACATCAATTTAATTCAGCTAACACCCAAACAATGGAAACACGCACTAATTATTCCAATTCCGAAACCTAACAAAGACAAAACCAAAGTTTCTTCCTGTCGGCCCATTGCCTTAACCTCAGTTTTTTGCAAAGTCTCCGACAGTATACTCACACAACGCATTACTTACTATTTAATTTCTAACAAAAAACTGCACAATAGTTTACATTGTTTCATACCCTTCAGAGATAACCAAACTGCAATTTACA
The DNA here is from genome assembly GCA_026289955.1 of Argiope argentata. Lineage (NCBI taxonomy): Eukaryota > Metazoa > Arthropoda > Arachnida > Araneae > Araneidae > Argiope > Argiope argentata. Next base: position 20,783 of record JAOUZG010011585.1, on the reverse strand, counting down.
ATATTCAGACAAAAATCACAGATGCTCATGAACAGAAGAAATACTTCGTCGGTGTGAATCTTGATATTAAAAGTGCTTATGATTCTGTTCATATTGACAACCTTATTTTTAAATGCTTACAACTTGATATCACAGGCAACGTGGCAAAGTGGTTGTACAACTTTCTTCAATCCAGAAATTTCCAGATTCGTTGGAGACAATGCCTTTCTGATACTAGAACATTGAGCAAAGAGTTACCTCAGGGCAGCGTTCTTTCACCAATTCTGTTTGTAATATTTATGCACGACTTCCATGAAACCACGGAGGAAGGGGTCGAATGTATTATTTTTGCGGATGATATCTTTATCTTTTGTAGTTATCACTCCTGGGAAATTATAATTAAAAAAAATCAAAATATTATGGAAAACATATATAAATGGTGCAAGTATTGGAAATTAGAAATTACTCCGGAGAAAAGTGCAATAGCTGAATTGTCCAAGAAAAATTTTTTAACTTATCCACGCATTTCTTATTCTGGACACAGTTTAAAATAGAGCGAAACGATTAAATTTCTTGGAATCTATTTTTCAAAAATAAATAAATAAATAAATAAAAATCAAAACTCAGTAATATTTAAAAATCTTAGAAATCATGTACTTAGAAAAATAAATGGATTGAAAGTACTCGCATCTAAAAACCATGGTCCCAGAACTAGAGATATTATAAATATCACAAATAACAGTATTTTCAGCATTTTTTACTACGCTTGCACTGTAATCAATCGATTTTCCGATACACAATTTAAAGCATGCAACACTATTCAAACTATGGCTCTAAGAATTGCTTTAGGCCTTCCAAAATGGACCCCGAATGTTGTTCTTCTCAAAATTGCTTCTCAGGAAACTCTTTCAGAAAAAATCAAGCGACTAGCATCCCAATTTTTTATTAAGCATATAGCAAACGCTTTATATTTTTCACTTCTAACAGAGCACTCTCACAATAACCAGGAAATTCAAACAACTACCAGAGACAAAAAAAATCAATTTGCTTATTTTGAAGAGTTTAAACGCTTCTACCAACCAAATTACACCTTACCTGAAATTCCAGCGACTAACTCTAATCACTTTGAAAATTTTCTTAGGGATTTTAAATTTCAAAATAAAAATTAATGAATGTATTCAAAATTACTTTCCTGATCATTTTATAATTGCTACAGATGCATTCAAAAATCTACAGCACACTTCAATTGTTGGTTTTTCTTCCAAAAAAAATTTATGTTTCGAGTTCATCCTGTCAATTCCATTTTTACTGCAGAAAGTTTAGCAATTGCTGAAGCATTAGATGTTCTTGTAGTCCCAGGAAAAGATTGTTTGATTCTTACAGACAGTTACTCAGCGCTCACATCATTGAAGAATATTACTCTGCAATCACCCAGAATTATTCACCGTATAGCGTCTAAACTTGAACTCTAACCAAACTAAACCAAAAATATCCTTCCTGTGGGACCTGGTTATTCAAATATAATCTGGAACGTACTTGCAGACCGCTTAGCCAAAGAAGTTATAGACAATTCACCATGGATTGAATGGATATCTTCTGAAGATATAATTTCGAACATGAAAAAAGCATCCCATCAAATCACAATCAACGATTATAGAAATAGTAAATACTTCCTCTCACTAGGAGACATCCCTAGCACTGCAGCACTATCCCCATGGTCAAAAAATCGAAAGGAAGATGTTGTTTTGGCCAGACTAATCAGTAAAATCATTATAACTCCAGGATTGTTAAATCGTTTTAATCTTCATAGTGATCCCCTTTGCCATGACTTTAAGAGCATCAATGATATTGAACATAGAACATAGATATTGATAATAGAATTATTGATTTTGAACATCTACTTCTCTCGTGCAAAAAATATATATACTATAGAGACAAATTGTGGACTTTTCTCCAGTTAGATAAACAAGATATCTCCTTCAAAAACGTGTTGCTCAAAATAACTGTTAACAAGACTAATCTACAAACTTCTCTTCAAGTGATGAAGCACTTCAACATCTACTAAGCTTTTCGACCACATCCAGTTGTGACCTTGCTTTGGGACTCGTCCCTTTTTCACCACTCTGTGCTGCGGAAATGCTCCATCTTCTATTACATCTTCTCCTCATTGGAACTCTCGAATATGCACTAAAGTGCACCATTGGAACTGCTTTTAACTGTTAACTGAGTGGAACTCCAATTTATTTTTTGTGCATGTGTTTTGTGCATGTGTTCTTGTTTTTTGACAAAAACTCTTTAGATATTAACTTCTAGAAACCGGGGATAAAAGCCATTGCAGCTATAAATCCCAATATCTTATATCTTTCAAGTTTCAAGTTTAAACACTGTTGTTTTTGTTCTAAGTATTTGAAACAGGGGATAACAGCCATTGTTGCTATAAATCCCAATACCTTACTTCTTTCAAATTTCAAACACTGCTGTTTTGATGTTGGATAATAAATGTTCCTTTTTCTAATATATTGAAAGGAATTATTTCACTATTTTAAACTACTTTCTGTTGAGTCTGGAACTCAGAATTATGTTGCTGAATATTTTAATATAAACAGGTAAAGGATTTTAATACCTTTTATAAAATGAACTTTGTTTAAAATTTGGCAAAGATTTCGGTGAAATCTTGGTTTGCCCTAACATTTGGCGTCCACGACAGGATTTTTTGAATTATATTTGAATTACTATATTAAATGAACTATATTAAAATGTTTTTATCAGTAAAGTCCTTCAAAAAAGAAGATTTAGCTTATGTTGCTAAAGAAATCGGCGAAGAAGTGCCGGCAACGGCAAAGATCTGCAATCTGAAATCAATAATTTTAAATAGTGATGAGTACAAAAGTAATCCAGATTTTGTTAAAGGACTTTTAGAGGATTCTATGACAGAGAGAAAGTTACAACAAGAAAGAGAGATCGAAAAATTGAAAGAAGAAAAAGAGCAAGATGTAGAATTGGAAAAATTCAAGCTGAAACAACAACAAGAAATTGAGTTAGAAAAATTGAAAATTAATAGTGAATTAGAATTGGCGAGATTGCAAGCACAAAATCAAGGTGTTATTTATCAACAAATTCCCGAAACTAGTAATGTAAAGAAAAAGATCACTCTTTTTAAACTACAATTCCGACAGTTTGGCGATGATTTAAAAGACTGGTTACCCTTTTGGAGTCAGTTTGAGCATATTGATAAAGATCAAGATATTGCTCCTGAAAACAAATTTCAGTATTTGGTGCAAGCCACTGTCGTTGGTTCAAGAGCAAGGGAAGTTGTGGAAAGTTTTCCGCCAACAGGCGAAAATTACGCAAAGGCTGTTAACAGTTTAAATACTCGTTTTGGGAGAGAAGACATTTTGGTGGAAATCTATGTTAGGGAGATGTTGAAGCTAATCATTTCAGTACAATCTAATCAAAAATTATCGCCAACATTACTTTATGATAAAATAGAGTCTTATTTGCGAGCTCTTGAAACGTTGGGAGTTACAACAGATAAATGTGCATCGATTCTCTATCCTATGGCTGAATTGTGTTTTGACGAGGATTTTCTAAGAGCCTGGAATAGAAGTCCTGCCTCTAGTTCTGCAAACGATGCAAAGGAACGGTTGAAGAATTTGATGTTATTTCTCAAAGGAGAAGTAGAGGGACAGGAAAGAATATCCCTGGCGATGTCCGGTTTTGGTGTTACAAAAGGAGAAGTTAAGATTTCAAATAAAGAGAAATATATTCAGAAAATCCAAAGTGGCGAAATTCCAACTGCAGCGATGTTACTTGCATCATCCAAAGCACCTGAATTTAAGAAGCAAAAATGTATATTTTGTTCCGGCAAGCATGCCAGTTCTGATTGTAATGCTCAAAAGCTATCTCTAGAAGAAAAACAGAAGATAGTAAGGGACAAGAACTGCTGCTTCGCATGCCTTCTTCCAGGACATGCAGTTAGAAAATGTCAAACGTTTTTAAAATGCCCTGTTTGTAGTAAAAGCATGTAATTTTGATGTGTGATCAACTTGAAGGTCTCAAGAAAACAAATCAGAAGAAAGGAGAGGAAGAAAGTTCTTCGGGGAACGATGTGAACTTGTCAAATGTAAACCCAAATCCAAATGTGTTTCTTCAAACTTTCAAAGCCAAGCTTCTCTCTGGTGATAGAGAGAAAATAATTCGTGTGTTGTGCGATACCGGTTCACAAAAGTCATACATACTTAAGAGCATTGCAGAAGAAATGAAATATCCCATTAGTCGCCAAGAGATAATAAAGCATTCATTGTTTGATGGTGTTTCTACTAAGGAATATAAGCATAACTGCTATAAAATAAGATTAAAGTAACTAAATGGGAACTACACCTGTAATTTTGAAGTTTTAGATGAAGCTATTATTTGTGAAGATGTACTACCGGTGAGTAAAGGCCCTTGGTTGGAATAGTTGAAACATTTGGGTGTTGTCTTAACTGACACAAACGTCTCTTGTGAGTCTATACAAGTCCTCATAGGCGCAGATATTATGGGTAAGCTTCTAACAGGCAAAAGAAAGCAATTGACTTCAGACTTAGTTGCAATTGAAACCCAACTTGGATGGACATTAATGGGGAAAGTTCCACAAGTAAATTCTGAAAGAGTTAAATTAGCTATGACTGTAACATTATTGTTTGTAAAGGAAGCTGAAATTTCTGATCTATGGCAACTAGATGTTATTGGAATCAGAGATCCGATGGAGAAGATATCTAAGCATGAAATAGACCTAAAGAGCATTTTAATGAAACGGTGAAAGTAAATCAAGACAACCATTATGAAGTTTGTTTGCCATGGGCTGATGATAGTTCTCCATTACCCGATAATTTCAATCTTGCCAAGAAAAGGCTTGAAGTGATCACTGAAAAACTTTTGACTCGCAACTTGTATGACAAATATGAAAAGGTATTTCAGGAATGGTTTAGTGAATTAATAATTGAAGAAGTTCCTTCATATGAAATTTCTTTGTTTGATAATTATTTATCTCATCGATCTGTAATTAAGGAGAGTAGCAACACAACTCCCATTTGACCAGTGTTTGACGCATCAGCCAAGTTTCAAGGCCAATTTATGCTTACATTGTGGGCCAAATCTTATTGAACTGATTCCTGATATTTTGGCACGATTCAGGGAGAAGAAATTTGGCATCACTGCAGATATTAAAAAGCCTTTTTTGCAAATAAGTGTTTCCAAAGAAGACAGAGATTACTTACGTTTTCTTTGGTGGCAAAACTTAGAAGAAAAGAAATTAAAAGTGTTTCGTCCCACAAGAGTTGTTTTTGGAATTAAAAGTAGTACTTTTCTACTTGTTTAATATGCTTTCTAAAAAACTAGCCGTTTTCTTAAGCTTCAAATTCTATATATATATTTCTGTAGCTTGCAGAGCATCTTATATTTTTAAAAATTCAAGACAAGACTCCAAGCGTTTCCGAATTCCATCGTTTTCTTTTATTATCCTTTCGCTAAAACAGCGTATACAAGAATTAATCGAAATGCAATTAACAAAATATATTTACAAAAAAAATCGTTTACTTTTAACTTTTAATAATGCTTTAATTAAAATAAAAATCGTTTGCTTATAACTTTAAATAGTTTTAATTAAATTAAAATCGTTTGCTTTAACTTTAATAATATAATACTTCAAAAAAACCAATTTGATGACAATTTAAGAAAAGCATAAAATAACAGATAAAACAGAAAAAGATAATAAAACCAGAATAAATATTACTACATAATAAATGTCCGTTGACAAATTTATATTATGACATTTACCGAACACTCCCACCTTTGATTATTCGTAAATAATCAAACAGAAAATAAGGTAAATAGGCATTGGATACAAAGTAATTTGCATTGTTCAAGTCCTCAAAAGTCTTGAAGGCACTTTTATAGTTCTACCTCTTCTTGTTGTAAGAGGGTTTTCCCTAAGATGGCTTTCATCTTCTGCACATTTTATCTCAAGGGGATAAATTCGACGAACAGGACGTACAATCTCACCACTTGATGTTTTCAATCGCACAACTCTGACATTTTTATCCTTACCTGGATAAACCTCAAGAACTTTAGCCATTGGCCACATTAATTTTTTCTTTGAATCATCTTCTATTAAGACGATTTCTCCAGGTTTTACTTCGTAATAATTATTTTTATTCCGTGGTTGTAATAATATGCCTAGATATTCACGACGAAATCTTTTTCTTAAGTGTTGTTTAAGATTTAGTCGATATTTCCAACGCCTATTAACATTGGTAGTGTCCAGTTTATTTAAATCGGGCACTCCCACCGTCGGAATATCTTGTATGAACATTGACGGAGTGAGAGGAATGAGTTCATTGGAATCTTCTGATAAGTACGTCAGAGGTTTTGAGTTAATGACCGCCTCACAATCACATAAAATGGTAACCAGCTCCTCATAGTGTAAGCAGGCATTCCCTAAGACACGTCTAAGAAGTATTTTCACCATTTGTACAATCCGTTCCCAAAATCCACCCCACCAAGGCGCGGAGGGTGGTATGAATTTCCATGTTATCTTTTGGATAGAAGTTTCTCTTTCAATCGCTTCCCAATCTAGTTTTCGCATCAAATTTTCAGCGCCTACGAAGTTAGTGCCATTATCACTGTAAATAATCTTTGGTCGGCCTCGTCTGGCTATGAACCGCCGAAGGCAATAGAGAAAGGATCTAGTATCAAGTGACAGAGTCAGTTCGAGATATATTGCACGATACACAGCACATGTGAAAAGAACTATCCAACATTTTCCACCTCCCTTAAGAGTAAGTGGTCCGGCCAAATCTACGCCGCTCACTTCAAACGCAGCTGATTCTTCTACTCTATCCTGAGGCAAACCGATAGGTTGGGTTTGTATATTCTTGAAATTATATCTCTTGCATCTTAAGCATTTGTTTATTTCTCTACGAACAGTTCTTCTTCCATTTATAATCCAGAAATTTTCTCGCAATTTCGATAATAGAATCTGCACTCCAGCATGAGAGTTTTCCATATGAACCTTTCTGACAAGAAGCTCTACTAACCTATGTTTTTCAGGAAGAAGAATGGGGTATCTAAAATTTCGTAAGTCGTCCTTCTCAGTTAATTTTGTTTTAATCCTTAAAATGCTCTCCTCATCTCTAAAAACATTGAGGGTCTTCAAACTTCTAACTGATTCTTCTGTGAAAGACTCTTCTTGAATCATCCTAATAATCCTTTTTTCTGCCTCATTTATTTCAAGTGTAGTCAAATATCCCTCTTTTCTGCATTCCTTTCCGATCTTAGAATTATGTTCAAATCTTAAAATCCAACCCAAAACTTTAATGATTTTGGCGTAGCTGGAAAACCGGGAGAAAAGATTTGCAGTAACAGGAGAGTTGTTTACAAGACTAATTGATTTGCCACATTTTTCTACTGAGACAATGTCTTCATTAATATAGTAATTCGATTCTGGCCACAAATCCTCACGTAAGAGTAACCACTTTGGTCCCTCCCACCATTTAGAACTCAAAAGTTTCAAAACAGAGCATCCTCGAGAGGGCAAATCGGCGGGGTTTAGTGGTCCCGGAACATGTCTCCAGTCCTCTACATTTGACAGCTTCCGAATTTCATTCACTCGATTCCGGACAAAAACGCTCCAAGGTTCGTCTCGTCTGATCCATTGAAGAGCTGTGGTAGAATCTGTCCAAAACTGTGTTTTCGCATTTACAATATTTAAGCTCTCTTTTACAAATTTTGAGAGCCTTGCACCAATGCAACAGGCAAGCAGTTCCAGTCTTGGTATAGCAATGGATTTTAATGGAGCTATTCTAGATTTAGCAGCTAGTAATTGTACAGAGGTTTCATGGGCTGATTGGCATCGGATGAAAACAACTGCTGCATATGAAGTGGTGCTAGCATCGCAAAATACGTGGAAACTAACGAAAGAAACATTGGTGATAAAAATTTTCTTCGGAATTTTTACAAGATGTAACATTTTTATATCTTCTATCCATTTCAGAAAATTTTCCTTCATGTACGGTGATACTTCAGAGTCCCAGCTCTTCTTCGACCTCCAACTCTCTTGCAATAATATTTTAGGTCGCAAAGAAACTGGACAAGTGAAACCAATTGGATCAAAAACTCTATTGGCAAAAGATAAAATCACACGTCTAGTAACTGTACCGGGAGGCATTTCCAGTAAAGAATTATCACAGAAAAGCACATCTTCTGATTTTTCCCACAAAAGTCCTAAAACAGGAGTTGGGTTTGGATCTTTTAATGAAACTGCATCTCCTGTGAATTCCCAACCTCTAAGGTCAAACTTGGCTTGTGCCATCAGTTTTGTTGAGTCTTCAATAAAGTGCTACAGCTCCTGCTCTGAATCTACTGATGTCAAACAATTGTCGACATAAAATGAGTTCTTTAACTTCAGAGCAGTATCATGGTAAGGAGAAGATAGATATTGATCCAAATGATGGTGAATGACAGCACTCAACAGAAAGGGACTGCAATTCAGGCCAAACACTACTCTGGCATGCTGATACACTTTAGTCGCATCTCTGTTCTCATCCTTCCACCACAGAAATTTTAAGTATTTTCTGTCTTCCTTAGCGACTGATATCTGTAGAAACGCCTTTTTGATGTCAGAAACCACACCAAAAGTTTTCTCCCGAAATTTCATGAGTACTGAAGGTATTGTCTCTATAAAATTTGGACCCTTCATCAAACAGTCATTCAAAGTAAGATTTCCTCTTGACTTGCATGAAGCGTCAAAAACTGGCCGCACTTTG
>JAOUZG010011585.1:0-11990 GCA_026289955.1 Argiope argentata | reverse complement strand
GAATCATTCTTAAACACTCCTCGATGAGGTAGGTAGTGACCAGGACCCTCACAAGAATCTTCTATAATATCTTCTTTCTTCCACTCTTTGAAGACAGCATCATAACATTCGAATTGATTGCTCTTTAATAACTTCATGCTAGTAGAAACGAGTCTTTTCCCAGCGATGTCTCTATTTGAAGGTAATTCCTCTTGACTGCGCATCCAGGGAAGCTTAACCTCATATCTTCCGTTCTCGTCAATTTTTACATTTCTGGAAAAATAGTCTAAAGCTTTATGTTCTAAATCATTAGATTTTTCAGTCTCACATGAGTCCATTATACCTATAGTTTCTAGTCTCCACAGGTCTGAAATGTCATTACTTTGCATAAAAAGAGATATAGAGGAGTTTTTGTTGAAACCCCCTTTTGGTTTTCCCATTACACTCCAACCCAAATAGGTTTCAAAAGCAATCAAACCAGATGACAATGAACATATATTTCCTGTGAAGAGATTTCCAGCATAATCAGCTCCTATAAACAATTCTATAGGCATCGAGCTTTTACCAACATCAGTGAATTGGATATCTTTATTCTGTAGCTCCTTGACCCATGGGCCCTTTTGTATGCTAGGAATATAACCACAAATTATATCCTGATCCAAAACTTGAATATTACAAGAATAGTTTCTCTTCAAATTACTCACAGCCAGTTCATAACAATTGTGTTTCTTCTTGGAGCTAGCGCCGCCAAATACTACATGCGTTAAATTTTGACTTCGTTCTGCGGTTAATTTCATTTCATTAACAGTTGACTTCAAAATGTATGAACTCTGCGATCCTGTATCAAATAATGCTCTTACCACTTTGTTTCTTCCACCCGTCTCAATTAATACTAAAAGGGTTTGTAAAAGAATTTCCGGTTCACTTTGATTTGATAAAACTATATTTCCATCAGTGCTGGGAGATTCTGCGGCATTAGGTTTGGTGTTATTGACCTTTCCAGGACACATAATTGTCCAATGTCTTCCCTGACAAAGCATACATTGAACACTAGATTTGCATTTTCTGGAAACATGTCCGACCTTTAAACAAGTAAAGCAGGCCTTATTCTTCTTTAAAATACCTTGTTTTTCATCAAAAGACATTTTTTGAGCCTTAAAACAATCTTGTGAATTGTGGACTTTTCCACAAAATAAACAAGACTTCAGAGATTTGGCTTCATAAACCAAATCATTAGCCGTCGGAACAGTATCGACTTCTCGATATTTTTTACTTTGCTTCCGAGTTTCTGTGGAATTGAAGCCTGATTTTGCCATCAAAATCCTCTCTTACCCTTCCACTTCCGTTCGGAGAAATAATAGCAATTGCGACAATTTATCGCCGTAAGAATCGGTATTATCTACTGTAATTTTCACTGGATTTCGTAACCAAACTCTCAATAAATTTTCAGGAATGCACGATTCCACTAGCGGGAAAAGCATAGCTGCATATTTTTCAGTAGTTACACCAATAGACTCCAGTGACCTTAAATATGATTCCAATTTGTCATAAAGTTGCATTATATTAAATTTCGAATTCATATTAACAGCATTTTTTACAATCAATGAAAGTAGTTCTCTAACATAATATTCAACAAGAAGTTCTTCACGGCCAAATCTAGCCTTCAGGCTATCAATAACTTTTGCATAATTTTTTGCAGTTGGTGGATAACTATCAACTATTTCCCGCGCTCTACTGCCTATTATAGTACTTTGTATCAGATATTGAAATTTCACTTCATCACCGATGGTAACGTCCTCGTGAATTCTTCCAAATTGATTCCAAAAGCTAAGCTAATCTTTCACTTCACCGCCAAACTTAATTAATTCAATTTCGGGAAGTTTTAATTTAGCTTTCGCCACATTAACTGACTCCGGCACTTCGGATATAGAAGAAAGTTTTTCTAAACAAGTTCTTACAAGAATCCGTGCAGCATCTAATTTTTCACGATATTCTTCTATTTTTTCATACTCTACTTCATATTCAGATTCAGTCCCTACTAATGCTTTACATACAATTTCGTCAAATTCTGCCAAATTAGTAGCAACTCTTTCTAAAGAACAAAGTTTTATTTCAATATCATCCTAATTTAAATTTTCTTCTTTCAACGCCGTTATTAACGCATTATAACGCTTCGTAAAATTAGCCCTTATTGGACTACGCTGTTTAATTATATCTTCCATAATAGAAACGAAAGTACTGGAAATTGAAAGTTTAATTTACTGACCTTTTTCTTCAATCACATCCGGTTGGCACCACAATTTAATATGCTTTCTAAAAAACTAACCGTTTTCTTAAGCTTCAAATTCTATATATATATTTCTGTAGCTTGCAGAGCATCTTATATTTTTAAAAATTCAAGACAAGACTCCAAGCGTTTCCGAATTCCATCGTTTTCTTTTATTATCCTTTCGCTAAAACAGCATATACAAGAATTAATCGAAATGCAATTAACAAAATATATTTACAAAAAAAAATCGTTTACTTTTAACTTTTAATAATGCTTTAATTAAAATAAAAATCGTTTGCTTATAACTTTTATTAATGTTTTAATTAAATTAAAATCGTTTGCTTTAACTTTAATAATATAATACTTCAAAAAAATCCAATTTGATGACAATTTAAGAAAAGCATAAAATAACAGATAAAACAGAAAAAGAAAATAAAAACATATAGAATAAATATTACTACATAATAAATGTCCGTTGACAAATTTATATTATGACATTTACCGAACAACTTGCTTCAGTTATAGAATATCACATTGAAGCTTGTAAAGATTTTGACCCTGAATTTAAGAAGATATTGAAACAAAGTTTCTATGTCGATAATGTTGTAGCTAGTTTGGATAGTCACGAAGATCTAAACAACTTTATTTCCAAATCTACTTATTTGATATCATTAGGTGGTTTTGAACTAAGAGATTGGGAAAGTACAAGCAGCAAAGCTGAGCATGATTGGGAAACGCCTGTGCTAGGTATAAAATGAAATCGCAAATTGGATTCTCTAAGTGTTAATATGAGCTGGATGGATAATTTAAGTCTTGATAAGGTAACGAAGAGAATTATGCTGTCAGCAGCGCATAAAGTTTTTGATCCAGTTGGATTCACCGCCCCAGTTATGCTTTGCCCGAAGTTAATGTTACAAAAGGCCTGAAAAATGTCCATAGGATGGTATGCGGAAATTACAGGCAATCTGCGTAAGGAATTATTGCAATGGTTTCAAGATCTAAAGATTCTCGAAGAAATTAATATTCCCAGGTGGATAAATGTAACAGCAGAAAATTTAAAGCACTGCACAATTCATACTTTTTGCGATGCAAGTAAAGATGTTTATGCTGCAGTGGTATTTCTGAGATTAGAAGAAGAAACTGTAAAGCTGTCTTTTCTTGCTGCTAGATCAAGGATAGATCCGTTAAGAGGTGGTACAATACCACGTATGGAACTATTAGCTGCCTTGATAGGAGCAAGATTAACAAATTCTGTTGTTGAAGCACTGAATTGGAAAGAAGTAAAATGCTACTATTGGAGCGATTTGACTACTGTTATAGCCTGGATATGTAGAGAAGAAAATTGGTCAGTATTTTTTCGAAATAGAGTACGGAAGATAAGAAAATTAACTTCTCCTTTAGCATGGAACCATATAGCTGGTGATTTGAATCCTGAAGGCTTGCCATCTAGAGGCTGTACAGCAAAACAACTTATGTCAACCTGATGGTGGAAGGAGACACAGTTTTTACAAAAGTCCCCCGATTTTTGGTCTCATGAAGATATTTTATGTGAAGACTTTAATGAGTTTGAGATAGAAAATGAAAAGCTAAAATCTACAAAATCCTTGGTTAGTACTGAAAATGTGATTCAGAAAATTAGAATTTTTTCATTCTTCTCTAATTATCACCAAATAGTACGTTTTATAGGGTGTATGTATCAATTTAAAATTAATTGCCTCTTCGCAAAAGAAAAAAGAACGCAAGAAGAGCTCACTTCTTCTGAATTTGAAAGAGCAGAGTTAAAATTGGTGTTGATGATTCAACAAGAATCTTTCGAAGGAGAAGATGACAAAAAATTAAAAAGTTTGATTGTTTTTGGGGATGAAAATAAAGTTTTACGTGTAAAGACACAAATTATTAATAGAAGAGACAAAGAAGACTTCTGAAAACCAATGCTGCTTCCTTCAAACCATGAAATAGTCTTAAGGCTCATAGATTGTTACCATAAGAAGAATTCACATTGTGGTCTTCATATTTTGCAAAATATTTTAAGGGAAAATTTTTGGATTCTGAATGGGAGAAAAACAATCCGTAAAGTTATATCCCAGGGAGATTCTCTTCAAAGAGGATAGAAGTTGATTCCGGTCCATTGCCTGAAAATCGTGTTCGAGATGCTGCCGTTTTCCAAATCACAGGAGTCGATGCGGCTGGACCGTTATTCCTCAGAGAAAATCAGAAAGCTTGGGTGCTACTCTTCACCTGCACTGTTTACAGAGCTGTCCATCTAGAACTCATCACTAGTCTGTCTACTAAATCATTTTTAATGGCTTTTCGCAGATTTGTCGCCAGACTCGGAAGATGCTCCACTATATATTGTGACAATGGAACAAATTTCGTTGGTGCTGCCAATCTGCTTCATGGTTTGGATTGGAATAAGATTATTAAACATTGCACTGTCAACGCCATGGAGTGGAAGTTCAGCCCGCCAACAGTTTCTTGGTGGGGTGGATTTTGGGAGAGGCTGATTAGAATAGTGAAGGACCTCTTAAAAAGGGTTTTCGGCCAGGCACAGCTACTTTATGAAGAAATGATCACAATTCTGTGTGACTGTGAAGCATTGATAAACTCCCGATCCCTTACTTATGTGTCTGAAAGCGATATCTAGTGCAAATATCTCCTTTGCCATTCCTACAAGATATCAAAGAATGGAGTACACCGGATATTGATGCAATAGATCACAAAAGTTTAAATCGTAGGTTAAAATATCGACAAAACTTACAAAAGGATTTACGCAACCGATTTAGAAACGAGTATCTGGGACTTCTTGTACAAAACCTAAATGCAAAGACACTCGTAAACTTGCAATTGGAGATATTGTGTTTGTTGGGGCAGACAACTGCAAGCGAATCACCTGGCCACTGGGACGAGTAATAGATCTTCTTCCTGGAAAGGAGGGGATTGTTCGACTGGTAAAAATAAAACTTCGCATTCTAAATTACTTCGTTCAGTTCAACGTGTGTATCCCTTAGAAATATCAGCTGATAACGACTTTCTACCACACATGAAAATGGATCGCAAGAAAAGTACAGACGACAAGGAGCCATTGTCGGAGCATAAAGAGAAACTTTCAATATCAGGGAGAGAGATAAAAGTTCCAGAGAAACTAAATTTGTAGAAGTCATAATTAGAATTATGTATTTATTATACTTTCTATTGTTAATATTTACACTATTTGTTAGAATTGCTATTTTTTTGTTATAAATGTTGATTATTGCATAATCAACAGGTGGGAGGATGTTAGGTTCACATAAAAGATAGCACTGGTAAAAGCAAGCATCGCTGAATTAATAATTTTGTTTTAAAACTTGTGAATCTGGCACCTTCTATAAAAAAAACAAAAAGTTCTTCTTAATGTAAACACTGTTGTTTTGATGTTGGATAATAAACGTTCCTTTTTCTAATATATTGGAAGGAATTATTTCACTATTTTAAACTACTTTCTGTTGAGTCTGGGATTCAGAAGTATGTTGCTGAATATTTTAATATAAACAGGCAAAGGAATTTAATACCTTTTATAAAATGAACTTTGTTTAAAATTTGGCAATGATTTCAGCGAAATCTTGGTTTGCCCTAACACAGGCAATCACAATGATCTTCATAGGATAGCGGATTGCCAAATACGAATGTCAAGGTTGCTACAATTGAGGGGAGGGGTGACTAATTACTTTACAGTGAAATTATCGCAAAGTGTGAAGTCACTGCTCCGATAGATTTCAGTGATAGGCAATTCAGTGTTACGATTATTCCAAGAATAACTAGTCCAGTGACTTTTCAATCCAGTCACAGATTTCTCCTTTTATCTTTATTCCCGTTAAGGAAACGGAACCCTGAGGACACAAGGGAAGAATGCTTTGTGTTTCTAGGATTTCCTTTCCTCCCCCTGGAGGATCGAGGATCACCCTACACCCTTCTTTTCTTTCAGAGCTGTCAGCTCAGTCCATTTTGAGATAGCAGATTGTCAATACGGGGCTTTGTAACAATTTGTAATTTTAGGTTGAAAAGAATTCACGACTTTTTTTATTCCTCTTTCACTTACAATACATTTGCCTATAGTCAACTTTAGGATTTTTCATTAATCTAAATGTATAAAAATCTTTGTCCTGAGATAATATATATATATCAAGTAACTATCATAACAAAGATAAAGATGGAAGAAAAATCAAATTTTATGAACCAAAAATTGAGAATTAAACACAACATTGTATTTGGAGAGCGCTAGTGCTGCTTCTACTAGAATACCAATGATTTAATCTAACATAGCAAAAAACGAAAAAGTTTAAAGTGAAAATTAAAATCAAATGTGAAATAGAATGAATCCGTCCTGAAGACTTTTTCAAGGGTCACCCTCAGGCAGGGATTCAAAACAGGGATTTTTTCTGTGAGGGATCTGACAAGATTGTCAAAAAATGACCCCTCGTGACCCGAAAATCCCAGAAAATTGAGACCTTAGAGAAAAATTAGTTACACAGAAAATAAAAAAATTTTGAATCCTGATGGATTACACATATAGATTAGTTCCCATAAAAGATCGTAAGACAGCAATGCAGCATAAAAAACATATAAGCCAACAGGCATGGCAAATATAAGAAACAATTTTAATCCAAAATAGACAAACAAGCCAAAGGTTTAAGTAAATTACTTTAAACATTTTTTTATACTAAAATAAAAAAACTTTCAGAGCCTCCCCCAAGACAATACGAGGAAATCCAAACACATACCAAAAAGGAAGAACTCCAGAGCTTATAAGCCTGTCATCTCGTATAGAAATCACAATAAGCTTAGTTGCGCATTTGGATCCCCAAGCATGTTCGGTATATATGAGTATCTGAAGCGCCATCTATTAAGTTAAGATTACAGTTTAATAGTTTTGTTTTACTTTTGAAAAAACCTTAGTCCCTTAGTTATTAGAATTTGTATGTTGCAATAGTTTTTGGGAAATTCGTTAGTAGCTAAGTTCTTAATCAAGTTGTTTGTCGCTATTATGTAATCATTTTTGTTATTACATATATTTCTAATCCTATTAAACTGTGAGAATATAAGATTTTTGAAAATCCTGGAGTTTAAATTAGAGTGGTAATTACTAAGTTTAATTATTTTAAAGTTAAATTCATCCCTTTTATCATAGATACCTATTAAAGTTTTTCCATTTGAAATTTCCAAATTTAAATCTAGATAGTTTGCTTTATATTGATTGTTGTTTGTTTCCGTTAAAATTAGTTCTTTTGGGTAACATTTAAGTACTATATTGGTATTATTTACGTTTAACAACAATAGGTCGTCTATATATCTAAAGCCATTTAATAAATCATCCCCAATTATATTCTTCTCGTAATAATGTAGAAAAATATTGGCTAAAGCACTTGAAAAGGCTGTACCCATTGGAATTCCCTTTATTTGTTTGTAAAAATTAATGCCGTTAAACACGTAGTTTTCTTTAATATTAAAGTTGCATAACTCTATCCAGTTGATTTTTGTTATAATCTCTCCATTTAAGTAATCATCATAAATAAAGGCACAAACCTCCAATAATTTCTCATGAGGTAGACTGGTATATAAATTTTCAAAATCATATGTATTAAGTTTATTAACATTGTTATCTTTTATAAAGTCCAAAATATCTTGATTACTATTAATTATAAAATTATTCTCACTTTTAATTTTATTTAAAGTTATTTTCAAATAATTAAAAAATTGCTTTCCTGTATAATAATTATAACTTCCGGTGCTACAAGTTACGAATCTAAATTTAATTGGTTTTTTGTGAAATTTTACAGTCGGAAATAAGTAAGGATAATTCAGAGAACAAGCTTTTATTTTAATTTTTTTAGTGAAGGCCAGCATCCTTTTATCTAATTCCTTTTTCCCAGTTTTGTTTAACAAGTAAGTTGAATTAGAGTCATATTCTTTGATTAAAAGATCTTTATTGAGATACTTACACATCAAGCAGAAATTATGAGCCGATTTATCGATTACAGTAATAATAAACCTTTCTTTTAATTTTTTTATTTCTTTTTGCAAAGATCTATTAAAATAAATTCCTCGTTCTTTAGTTATAATATTTCCTGTATTAATCCCAGTCTTAATTTCCTCCAAAATTCTCACCTTCCATTCTGCAAAACCTTCTGAAGGGTAATGATATTTTCTCGCCAGTTTAGCAATAAAAATATCCAATAGAAATTAATATTTTCTTAGAGTTTACTTTTCCTCTTAGTCTGAATTTAGTACCCCTTTCCATTAAATCTCTCAAAGAATTAGACTCGATGATATTTAAATTTCCTGTTATTATAAGACCTTTGTCGGCATCTATATAGTCTTTATAAATTTCTTTGTCACAGTTACACTCTGTTTCACTTATTTTATTTAGGTTTTTGCTATAGTAATTATAGTTGCAAATTCGTTTTCTTAGAGTTGCTGTATAACTATAAGCCACAGAAACCAAAGTATTATCTTTTAAAGGAAAAAAATCTTTATTGTTGTGCATAATTTTAGGTAACTTTAAGTTTTCGAAGCCAATATCTAAAAATCTCACCACACAGTACTCCTGTTGTTGTTGTTTCTAATGGCACTTGCCTATGGACAATCTCGCTGCTGGACCCAGCAGCAGATTTAAGCCGAATGAAGCGTCTCTTGTTTCAAGTAGCGCCAACTAGGCCAAGAGTACGACTTTTGCTACACACTCATCACATTCGCTTGCACAACCCCTTTTTACAGTGGGGCACATTCACACATCCCACAGATAGCACACAGAATAACAACCATGCCCGAACCAGGACTCGAACCCGGGACCTCCTGAACACGAGGCAGACGCGCTACCTCTGTGCCAGCAAGCCGGCACAGTACTCCTTATTAATCTTACTTTTATTTTTAAATAATAAATAGTTTTTTTTCAATATTAAGTTTGAATTTTATCAAGTCTAGAATTATAGATTTTATGAATGAATTTTTAAATTTTAAATCACCAAAAGTTTTGATCATAAACCATTTAATTTTATTTTTCTTGAAGCCAAAAAGATATTTCCTAATTTTCATAATATTCTCACTATTAAGATCCAAGTTACAGTAGTTCTGAAAATCTTCGTATATAATATCATAGTTACCACCTC
This sequence comes from Argiope argentata, assembly GCA_026289955.1. Lineage (NCBI taxonomy): Eukaryota > Metazoa > Arthropoda > Arachnida > Araneae > Araneidae > Argiope > Argiope argentata. Next base: position 2,600 of record JAOUZG010011585.1, on the reverse strand, counting down.
CACCTTTACCCCTTTTAAATCTTTTAAAACAGTTTTCTTTATCCAAAAAATCCTTAAATATACTAAATTTATTATAGATGCAAATGTTATCTAGATCACCATAACCTTCTCCATTCAGTTTACCATTGAGTCCGTATGGAAATAAAGTCTTTAGATTACAGATATAAATGTTTTCTAAATCCAGTCTTCTGTTTAAGTCAATTAAGTTATCTTCTAGAATATAAATGTCAATATTATTAAAATTATGACACTGAAAATGTAATAGTTCATAGTCACTAGATTCAGTTTTTATGAAGTTTTTAATAGCAGATCGATGGCCATTAATTCTTTTATTGAGTTCTGTACCTGTCTGTCCTATATAATTCAAATTACAATCTTTGCAATTGAGCATATAAAACAAATTTTTGTTCTTACAGAAATTTTCCAAACCCGATTCATTTTTAACTTGTTCTTTGTTAGCTAGTGGACACGTCATACACCTTTTGTTACCACAAATTTTATATTTTTTTGAATTTTTAAAATTTTTAAAACAAAACAGTTGTGCAAGTAGCTTTTTATCCATGGATGCCCCTAGCACAAAGTTATCCACAGGGTTAAGTTATCCTTCAGGCCGGATTCATTCTATTTCACATTTGATTTTAATTTTCACTTTAAACTTTTTCGTTTTTTGCTATGTTAGATATATATATCAACTCACAGCCAATACTGCTGAAGCCTCAGACTTGAAATTTGACAGGCATGTCCACATGATTACGAAAGTACCCACTAAGAAAGGATTTTTCGAAATATCAATTAGTTCGGGAGAAATTAATTAAAACCCCTTAATTTCTGTGAAATTAAAACCTGTAATGCTACTTTCCGAGTGAAACCGAGCCTTCCGGAGAAGCGATCGGTGATTCGTCCCGTTTCGTCCCGTAAAACCACGTTTTTAAAATTGCCATCGTTACGCGTCCGTTCCACTTATATTCAATATCGCAATGGAATCGGTTGGACTTTCTATCGTAGACCACGGAGGTATAATTTATTTTACGAAATATCGAAGCAAAAAATTAACTATCGATTTAAAAAAAATTCCATTTTGACGGGTCTATTCTTTGACAGTTGAGACAGTTGAGAATGGAAACGGAATTTTAAAATGCTTAAAAGAACGCGACCAGGAAGATAACATTCTTATAGTCCACTGGTAACGATTGACTTCTTCTTATCTCACATTCCCTTCTCATTATCTCGCAGCTCAAGTTTCAGGGAAGCGAAAAATTTTTATGTAGCTTGCTCCAGAGTCAGTTCATCAAGCAGCTTAATAATTTTAGCACCAGAATCCCTCCCACACCTCTAAAAAATGTTGTATACAAAGAAGTTCTTGCTTAAACGTAGGTATAACAATAAAATGTGGATGGCCTGCGTTTGCAAAGAAAATCAATACTTTAAAAGGATTCTTAAGGACAGTTAAGGATCAGTTAAGGACAAGGGAATATATATATAAGGAATCCAGGGGCTCCAGGACCCTCCCAAAATTAGAAAAAGTAATAAGTAATAAGTAATTATTATAGGGGATTTTCGTAACTAGGTGCACGAAGCACTGTTAGCCCCTGCTAATTCCATTACCCGAGCAATGCCGGGTACAGGAATGCTAGCATAGTACATAAAATTGAATTCGACTGGCTCCTTCAATGTCTTTTTGGCTCTCTCATTAAAAAATAAGACTATCGTGTATTAATTTTTAAGAATTATGAATACAATATATATATTTTTTGCTAGCCGCCTTTGGCGACCAGTCGGTTCGCCAATATTAATGCTCGCTAAAGTTTGCTCGCTAATATTTTATGTAGCTGTTTCTCATAACTGGTTTTTCACCAAAATATTTTTAAACCAAACAAATTTTGATAATCATATAATTCATTTATAGCATTATTTTCTTCAGATGTCTGTTCACTGTACTACTCATCTTTCTCTTTCTATCCGAGCAATGATTGTCCCGGAATTGATATTTTACTTAAATGGTGGAGGGAAAGGTCTAAAATTATGTTTTTATAGAATAATGAGATTCAAATTTTTATATATGTAAACACACTAAATAAATAAAGACACAATTGGTTTTCAAGAGATGCAAAAGCTTAAAAACAGCTTGGGAAATGCCTCGCACAGACGAAATAATGGTGACACACATACCCTTCCTTTTTTTCTATCCTATTTTTCTTTATTACTTTTCTTTCTATAAACCCTTTTTTCCCTTTGTTATTACTTTTTTTCTTCACTGCCCAGACTTTATTTTGAGCAGGCATAGATTAAATATTCAAACCGACTAATAATAAAAGCAACTATTTTCTTTCTTTTTTAAAAATCCCGTTATCTATGAATGAAAACCAACTGACTTCGCGTATTTCTTTCTAAACAAATCATAATTTATTACTTCCTGCTATCTTACTCGGTGTGGGGGAAGGAAATGCAGATTTTTGGCGGGAAAGTAAGAAAAGTGTCGTTTTAACTATTTTCCACGCAGTTTTTTTTAAATTTTTCTCACCATAAGAACCATCCTCGTGTCTTAACGACGATATTTTTAAAAAATTAGCTGAATCGGTCAAGCCGTTCTCCAGTTTTGC
>JAOUZG010011576.1:0-12041 GCA_026289955.1 Argiope argentata | reverse complement strand
AAGGGGGGGGGAGATGATCATCATTCCAGTTACAGGCATTGTCAAATTAAAAGTATTTTACTGTAAGCGATTCGAGGGGTTTTTTAAAAATGAAGTTTTACATTTCTCTCATATATGTTAGTGTTTTCTGAGAGAAATTTTTGTAATTCACTGTCTCACAATCTTTTGGACTAAGTCTCTCATTTGTGGGTGTGTTATTCAACATGCAGATAATTTGCCACGTGTATTCTGAAAAATAATTTGCTGTGCTTTGAGCGCACACATATTTTCTAACAAGGAATTCTACGTGAGTCAAAAATAGAATGCCCTTCCTTCTTTCTCTTTTTAAAAATGATATTTCGTAGCTTCAGCAATGGAAAGTAATTTGTTGAAGAAGTTTATGAAGTTGTGAGAAGTAAAATGAAAACATATTTTTTTTCTCTCTTTCGAATTCTAACAAATGAATTTAAATGCAAAAGCACTGTTTAAAAAGAATTTAAAAAATATGACGAAATATTTCTTAGTAAAACGAATGGAATATAAGTTAATTCCTAGTTAAAAGATAAAGATCAGGACTTCATTTTCTTTCATTTAATTTCTTTTTTCTCTTAATAATATTTTTTTTTTAAACACATATATTCTATTCTGTGAAAGCATTTTTATTTTCTTATTCTGAATTACATTTCAGATAAGAATGCAATCAAACCTTTCACTATAGTCTAAATAATAGAACATTTTTTTTTTTGTTATGAAAATATCTATAAATTTAAAATAGTTTAAAAAGACAGAGAGTTCTCTAGTCTCAACCATTGTTCCGATTTCACTAATTACTACTTCATTCAAAAACTCATTACTTCTAAATCTATCGATGGTCATCTGTTCCTTATTATCCTCCATTTTCTAAAGAAATCCTATAAGAATTTGATCAGTGTACATTTTTAGTGGGGGAGGGAACACATTGCAGAGTCCTCAGCCCAAATTCCTCTATAAATTGGGCCAACTTTTATTTCATTTGAAAAAAAAAAAAAAAAAAGAAAATTCACGCAAATACAATGTTTAAACAGATTATCAATAGTTTTCGATCCCTGTGCATTAAAATTTCCACAGATCTCACAAAATAAAATCTTGACAGAGCTTCCAGCCTCAATTACCAGAACGATTTCGTCGTTTTGCGAGGATCGATTTGAACGCTCTATATTTATAGAACAAAATTTAAAATAGTACTTACATTTGATTTGATACTCGATTCATTAAAACTAAGTCATATTATTAAACTAATGTTATTAATATCTCCGATAGATAGAACAGATAAACGTCGAAAGCAGCTACTTTATATTTAAAATTTATAAAAGAAAAAGTGAACAATATATGAAATTGCTATAATTTCTAAGTAGAAAGGAAATTTATGTTTGATTGCGAAGTTGAATGTTAAGCTTAGTGATGGACAAACAACACCCTGTGATTATAATGCAGACGTCTTGGTGACTGACTCACAGCAAATTTAAATAATTATTAGAAATGCTACATTTATATCCAAATAAGTCTAGGAATACAGTAACGGTTTTATTCATTGCTTTCGTAAAAAATAATATATTTTTGAGTCGTTATTGAATTTTATAATAAATTACCTGTTTTGATGACTAGCTTATTCATCTAGAGTATTAATTTTTCAGACTAATAATATGGAATGCGTTTTTTAATATCACCTTGTTATTTGAATTAGGTATTAAATGATATAAATTTAATACAAATCATGGCACACAGAGATTAAAAAAAAAGTGTATACTACAGAATAAATTGAAACTGAAAATTCTTTTTCAACATCAATGCCCTCCAAAAAGTATTATTTTTTATAAGAATTTGAACATTGGCAATAATACATAATTGAAAGGATTAAAAGATTTATGAAATTAATCTGAATTTTTATCATAACGATAAAAAAAGTCTTACAGATTATGCATCAAATTAAATTTTGAAAAAATACATTAAATTTAAAGAGAAAAATTGGCTGTAAATGAAACTGTTAGTAATGATTTTGATAACGACAGATGACTTTTTATATTAAAATACAAATGATTAAAGACACTTTAAACTGTCTTTATAAAAAATTGTTTTTCTGAGATAACATTTCTGGAAAATATAAATGAAAAACACCAAAAGCATTTTTTAGTGAATTTATATTTTAAATAACTTTATTTTAAAAGCCGACAGTGGTCATCTTTTTGTCTCGAAGAACAAATGTGCCAAACATCTTTAAGATCATATAAAAACTGTAAATTTGTATTGAAAATATGCTTCTAAGATTTTTAAATTTGCTTAATGATCTGCAAAAAGCTTTTAAGTATTTGAATTTAATATAACGTGCCGTACAAACGGAGAAGTCATGCATACATTGTAGTAGGATGACTAAACTGAATTTATTGAGAAGATTACAACGTCCCTAGCAGTGTAATAACAAATATATAGAAATAACTAAAAGAAGAAGAATAAAGTAAAATTGACAAAAAATTATTTTTTCCCTACAATTTCCGAAATTTTTTTCTCAATTTTTTTGTGCGGTATACAAGCTGTGATTAAAGTTTGTATTCTCATAAGTGACTGACGATTTTTTTTAAAAAAAATTTTAATGAAAAAGCAGATCCTAAATGTATTCTATTTTTATAGTAAATCCTATTTCGAACTCATTTTTCCAACCCATGTCCTGCCTTTGTGAGTTCATACTTTTTACTTTTTATATCTTTAGTTATATAATTCTAACTTTAATCCTTAAATTAAATTTATTTTCTTTTATTAATTTTTTTGAAAATAATTTAGGTTTAGTGTAATTAAAGTAAATGTAATATAAATTGCGTATATATTTTTTTCTAAATTTATAAAATACGCTTGATTAATTTTATTTAAATGATGGTTAAAACTTTTATAAGTTGATCATAAATGGATTTGAGTGCATTTAACGGCACACAATATGATATATGTTTAAATTCCATTTGAAATCAAAGATTTCAATATCACGTTTTAATAATGAAAATCCAATTACGAATATATATTTTTACCCAAAGAAAAACCGAAGCACAATATACTCAAAGAATAGAGTACGATTTAAACGACGGACATAGTTCCATTTATCATGTGGTTGTCATTTCCTATGAATTGTCTCCTTTGCTTATAAGGTACGAACAATAAAATTTGTTTTTCTTTTGGGACTGAAGCTGTTACCAAGAGGTAACGGTCCTATTTTCTCTCATTTAATTTTCCTTTCTTCTCTCGAGTAAAGAAATGAAATTAGTTTTATTACATTTAACTTCTGAACACCGGTTTAGAATTCTGACCTGAATAGTGGGTCAATTCAAGAGTGCCTCACGTACCGCAATCAGACTCTATTCTCAGTGCTGCCAGTTGTGGGGTTAGAATGCAAATGAAACTCTCTTTTCCTATTGCGCAAAAATACGCAAAGGAAAGAATAGTAAGAGATAGTTTGTATTCAAATAGGAGAACCTGGTACCGCTCTGATTAGAGTTAACAAGTTGCACTGAATGACTTTTATTTTTATCAAACGGAAACTGATTGTATTACGTGATATATCCGAGAGAAAGTTGACTTCACAATTTCCAAAGGTCAGGTGACAATGGACTTGAGAATCATTAACTTAGTAATTTCTTATGCTATTAAATGTCGGTTCTTATCAATTAATCTATGGAGCTAAATTGAGTACATAACTTATTTCTATTTTGTAGAAATTTTAACTTGTGCATTTAATTACCAGAGTTGAATTCGAACTTGGCGTTGTAAATTTTTACCGTTTTTTTATGATTCAACTTGTTGCTTCATTGTCATAGCTTTGTTTTGTGTTACTTTATATTATGTGGTGCAATACTTCTATTACGAAACAAATAACGGTTTTTCTACGATCATAAACTTGTCCCTGTAATTGAAAAGATTATTTCTAGAATTAGAGAAATGCATTCATTATTCAAAAGAAACTTATCTTCCGCATAACTTTCAGTTTCTTTCACCATACTATTTATGATGTTATAAATGTATGTTAAAAATTTGAACTCACATAGAAATACACACTCGCACATACATAGATATACACACAACAGTAAGTGGAATTCTATAATCTTCTATTAAATAAAACTATTTAGAAATAATTAAATTATTAAAACTTAAAATATTATCTTTTGTGTATAACAGAAATGAATTAACAAACCATGCTCTAAAACAAATAAACTGTCTTCATAATTTACTAATATAAAGATATTAACAAAAAAAAAAGTGAGAAATATTTAGAAAATAAGGAAATACCATATAAAAAAAGTTGCTTATAGTTTATTTTAATTTCTATCGTTAATAGTCGGTTGTACGGTCTTTTTTTATTTATTTACTAAGTATTTGGCCATCAATTTTTTTAAAGTGAAAATATTCAATCTTATTCTAAGTTTTAATTTTGATTGATTGCTTGTTTAGAACATTTCAATGGTTTTCAATTATATACTATTTTTTCAGGATTATTTATTTTTTTTTCACTTTTTATTCAAGAATACTTTAAATAAGGAAAAGCAGGGAAAACTGGAAAGGGTTAATGTAGAAATCCAGTTAAAAAACAACAACCAGATACTAGAAACATATATGTATTTGGGTTCAATTTAATGAGAAATGTTAATGATATATATATATATATAGCTTAAATTTTCAATTCGTTAATAAAATACTTTTCATTCATCCACTCAAATTGAATAACATTTTTTAAAACTTTTAGTGGATGACATTTGGTGTTAATACAGTTTTTTCGAATCTTAATTCATTACTTTTTTATTAATTAATTGAAAATTAACTTTCCTGCCTTTATAATAGTTCTGTCTTAGGTCGGGATAGCCTGGTTGGTAGGTCGTTGGATTCGTATCCTTGTGCTGCAAGTTCGGATCTTGACACAATGGTCTCCATGCCGGGTATTACACCCCTGAGGGTACTGAGTCAAATGTGATCATTATTCGGGTGCACAGGGGGCCATGTATTCAGAAGTTACTGGCCCCTCTTTCCGTTGTAAAGCGGAACACGAGAACATAAATTGTAAATACATAATAAAAGCTAACTAGAATAAAAAAATTAAGTAGGAATTAATTTAAAAAAAATTGTTTTTTATAATACTTGTTTTGTGTTTATAATGAAATTTTTTTTATAAAGATTTGTATGAATTTTTTTTTCTTCTAATTTCTTTGGAATTAATGTATAAATGCCACACAATTCATTTCAACACAATAATTTCAATATTTTCTCTTTATATTTAACTTTAAAAATGTAGGTTTTGAAAATCATGATATTTTCCTTCTGTTCACCGATTGTAGCCAAACATTACTGAAATACATTTCCAAGGCAGCAATTATCTATTGGCGCCATCTTTCGGATGTCCAATGAAACGCAATCTGTAAGCACTACTTATTGCACTGAATTAATTTGGGGATTCAATGACCAGAAATAGTCAAAACTCGATTGATGAGCACCTTGCATAACGAGTAAATCAAATTGTAAAAAAGTGACTCGATTAATGAGCGATGTTTAGCAAAATGATTGACAAGGAGTCACGAAGGAGACACAAGCTGTTTTGGCCTGTATAAATCTGTGTATATACTGACACGGAATAAGTTTTTGCCGGATTGCTTATAAAAAGTGACTCGACGGGATGTGAGCGTCTGTGGAGCCGTAATCAAAAAATTATGTATCCGTCCAAGATTATGCAGCATGTATGCCGAAAGCACTGAAAATTATTTCATTTTAGGTTGAGGAGCATCAGATTGATAAGAAAGTAGCTATGCTCGCCGTTAATTCATCCGACGATCAAGTTGCGTCTCATTTTCACCAGATTTTGAAACTTTGCCAAAGACAGTATCTTTAGACACTTTACTTTCAAAAAAAGGCATGCAGTACAAATAATAAATTGCATTATTAGAGATTTATTTGAGTACACTTTTTGGAATTGAACTCGTTGTTCTGTTTGACATGGATTCCTAAGGAAATAATTATTTCGTTTCGCCTCATGAGTAAGATTCGGGACGAATTATTCACGTGGAAGCAACTTTCCATTATATTGATTAGAAACTATGAAGATTAAAGTTAATACAGTTGAAATATATACTAGTAAATAAACAATTCTTGAAAATAATTGTATGTTATAATCCATCCAATTTTTTTCTTATTTAAGCTGAAATGAAGTATTTTCAAAACACAATATTCAACTTTTTGAAAAATATTTCTATCTCGAATCGATAAAATTAAAATATTGTAACATGGTCTTTTTAAAATTTTAATCTTTTGAATCTATTTTGGATTAAAATAATTTTTATTAACTAAGATAATAATTTAATAAACAAGTTAAGTTGGAAAGGTGCATATAATTTACCTTACATAGATGCTGTTGATGCTTTTTCGATTTTTAAATTTACTTTCTCATATTGCGTTCTTAAAACACCTTTGAAATTTTGAAGATTCACCAATATTAGATATTCCTAAATCTTATAAACACATTTTGAGAATTTGTTTCTCAAAAGAATAATTTGAATTTCTCTAATTTATAAGATTTAGATACCCCTAAATCCTATAAATACATTTTTAAAATTTGTTTCTCCATTTATGAACATGATAAGTCAAAAATGCTTCTAGCTAAATGAATGAAATTTAGTATGGGACCTTTACACTAATGTGTGATTCATTTAAATTAGCTGAGTCTCTACAGAGCAAATGGTTACGATAGTTACAAAATGTAAAGAACTTTACAAATAAAATTTAATGCCCATTATTTGTTCTTGAACTACTAAATTACATTTACAGTTATTTGTTTGGTAATTGTTGCTTGGTTGATCAGGGTTAAGAAAGAGGTTTTAAAATTTTATTAAAAAACTTTTCATGATTTGTATCGATTTTTCGGTAAGACTGTGAACATCTTGAATAATTAGATTTTTATATCTGAAAAGCACTTATTATATATCGAAACTTCTGTATATTAGCTCTTTGAACTTTAGCAATTTTATGAAGGGGAAAAAATGAGTTTTTCAACACATAACTACAATTTTAGAAATAAAACCACAAACAAAACGTATTTTTATGAATCAAATATATCACATTTAGATCAAATATATCACATTTTATACCATGATTCAAATGTTTAAGGTAAATAAACATAATGTTTCATTTTTAATTTATTGTGTTTATTTGGATGCGAATGCACAAATAGTCAACCAAAACAAATAGTAAAAGATGAAGTCAACCGGTTGATAGGCTTCAAAATTGGATAAGAATCTAAATTTTAGATGTTAAAACTGTGTACCAGATTTTATGCTTTCAACTTTGTACGTTTTGTAATTATCGTGTTCATTAGCATTTGGTTGGTCCATTTGTCCAATTTTCTGTTAATGAATTTCGTTCAAAATATGTTAGAAGCCTTTAAATTTGCTGCTAAGTTACAAATCAAATTCGGTTTCGATTGATAGTGATTTATTGTATTCACGACAAACAAACATGATTGCAAACACGTAGATTATTTTCGCGAAAGTTTGAAACATCTCAAATACAAATTTTTTGACAATTACAATACTTTCTCTTAATACATGATAAAGTAAATCACGTCTGGTTAAATGTATAGAGTTCATCTATGGTTAATTTTCGGAGTTTCTATGAAGTGACATTACTTATAGATGACGTTATTAATTTATCGTTTGGTGTCTTATTTTTAATTATTTAATCTCGTTCTGAAAAAATCGCAAGAATATTGAGATTAATTAATTAAAATTAACAAACCAAACGATAAAATAGTAGTGCTTTCTGGAGATCTCATTTAATTAAAAGTAAGACGCCAAACTATAAACTAGAATCATCTGAAAGTAATGCTACATCATACACCGAACAATTATATTTTCGAAATTGTAGTAATGTTTCAAATTTTAGAGCGAATCTCTCATCTGGTTGGATGTCTATCGAACTTTTTATTCTCGCGTGTGTGAAATCGATAGTTCAAAAATGCAGCAAATTTGGTGAATAGTATCTGGTACTTGCTCTTCAATGATAACCGAAATTCCTTCAATCGATACAAAAAGAAGCAGTCATGTTTTTTCCCCCTTCAAATCCAATCAACGAAACATTCCATGCCCGCAAGCAGCCTTCCTGATTCTCAGAGGCGGCCCCTTGATGGATAGATAGCGGAGGAAGTGGAATGGCTTTACTTCTGTTTCTCGCATTGTTTCTGCATTTGAGATCTGATTGCGGTCACTTAATTAGTTTCGGTTCGCTGCTGCACATTCATTGTGTCCAACGCTTACCTCTTGGGCGTAAGAAGTGCAGAAAGTTCCGCCTCTTTCCTCTCGTCCAGGTGACGAGGCTCTCCAACGCTTGTTTTCTAGAAACTGCTACCAACTCATTCTTCTGATTTTAGGAATGAAATTTAATAATATGCATTCGTTTGCGCACAGTTGTTGAGTACATATTTAGTTAAGTTGAATATAAAGGTGTCAGACTCTTTATTAGAAATAGTGGGGAAGAGAATGGTGTGGAATAACAGTGCTTTTTCGTTGCTATTAGAGGCCGATAGATAGCGCGATGTATCACTGGTTAAGAATTTGATAGAAAGATGTAATTTTGTATTCATATCATGCGATTTTATAAACTTAACTTCTTTTTGTTTGTTTGTTATGTATGGTTATGGAAAGATTTTTAAAATCAGAGCTTTTGTAAATGCGATGACAACATGTTATTAAAAGCTGATTTTGTGAGATGCTCATGCAGGTAATAAAATTTCAATTTTTCGCCTAGAGATTTCTGTTGACGCCAAAACCCTAACTTCCAAAACAACATCATCTTCTGACATTATAATAACCCAAAGGAAAAGAAATTTCAACATTCCACCTAATTGTTTTTAAAACACTGTAGTTTATCAAAAATCGACAGAAATTAATATATTGCAGGTATTTGAGTTCCTTAATGAATGCAGTTTTAGAAGAATACAATTGTACTACTTGTTATATACTATAGAATGGTACTATAGTCTTCAGTGTTTCAGAAACCCTTATTATTCTTCCCTTATTAAAAATTAAGGGAAGAGGGTTATGATAGATACCTAAGCGGTTTACAGGATGAATACGAAATCAGTTAATATTTGCAAATTTAAAAGACAGATGAGCCAGAATATTTCGTTTATAATAGCTTTGAAATGGTACCTACGCACAATAAGCAGAAAGGGTGTAAAACTATTAAAATAACATATTTTAAATGTCCACCACAATCTAATGTTTAAAGTCTTTTTTGTTTTTTGAGGAAGTCATTAGCTCTAAAATATGCATAAGAGTTTTAGTTGAAAGTAAACCTAATCAGTATTTCTGGCTAATCCTCTGACCACCAAAGGCGGCCAGTAGTGAATATTACAAAATAAAATTAAAAATCAGAGCAGTCTCTTTTTAACGTAGCGCAAATAGTTCAATCAAATTGTCTAGAAAAGCTTAAAAAGTGGGAAAAGAACATAAATCAATTTTATTGCCTTCAGTTGTTGAGTTGCTTATTCAATAACAGGCTTCTAGGTTTCAACCGCGCATGTTATAGGGCGAGAGGAGGAGGAAGAAGGCAGGTAAAAATTGAAACATTAGTTCTTCGCACTTAAATAATTATTAATCTTAAAGGAAAAAATTAAAAAGTTATCGATAGTAAAATGCTTTCTGAAATAAACCGTGGAACGCTATGGTAATTCAATTAAATTATAACATTAAAAAAACGTAAATTTGGTTAAAAAAATTTTTTTTTCAGTTTTAACGTAATTTTTGAAATATCGATTTTTTTTAGTTACATGAAAAGAAATGATTCTTAAAATTTTAATACGATATTTACATTATTTTTTTTATAAAAATCCTATTTTTTAAAAATATAAACCCACTCAAATCGCATCTATTTAGTTAGATTATTGTTCTGCTTTAAAGCAACAATGAAGGTAATCTTAAACGGACTTCGTGATTATGAGTCTTGGTCAAATGACGGAAGCGACACTTTAACTAGTGCGCTTTCCTTGATATTTCTTCGAAAAATCACTGGTGATCACGCGTCAGTTCTTCAAAGCAATCGGGTCTCGAATCTTTTGATTCCTGAAGTATCTTTACATTTATCGGAATTCTGGGACTGAAAAATAATTCCATTTTAAGAATGTTACTTTATGTTTCCAAATTCTATCATAATACTCGATGTTCAAAAATAAGCAATGCAAATTAAATAAAACTTAGAACTGCAAATAAAAATTTTTTTTTTTAGAAAATAGTATATTTTGTACAGGTTAAATTGGAGGTTTTCTAGAAAAATCCAGATTAGTGTATGGTTTCATTATATAAATTCATTTTATAACAGCACACCTTATGTGAGTGAATAAGTTACGAAAACAAATTTGAGATAGTGAGGATAGCAAGATTTTGTAACACATTCGAGTAGTTTCTAAATTAAAAAACACATTTGCTACGTTACATTATACAACGTTTGAAAAGATTAGAAAGATAGTACAAATTGTATTAATTAGTTCACAAAATAATTCATAACCTGACATATTGCATTGGAAATATTATCTAATATCTAAGTGTATCTAAGTTTTGTTATTGTGATATTATGGACTTTCTGGAAAATGTATTATGGATTCTGAAATAAAATTGATATCGCGCATTTCGCGATCGTTTGAATCACGTAAACAGAAATTGATCTCACTCTAAAATGAAAGATCTGCTTTTGACAAGACCATTTCTAGTACAATTTCTATGTTGCATGTATTACAACATTTTCTTCTAACAAACTAGGAAAAATGCAGATTATTTACATAAATTTTTATTTAAAGCCATTTTTTGAATCGGTCTAATAAGAGAACAAATAGAATAAGTGATTAGAAATTGATTAAATCAAATGAACAAAAAATAACAATTACTGGAAATAAGAATGATATACATTATGATATTTTTATCAAAACCGAAAATAAATAATACAAATATGAACTATTAATCAGAATAACAAAATGTATTTTCATTTAATTCACACTAAAAAACTCAACTAAATAATGTAAAAAAATAATTTTACGCTCTTTTTAAATCTTTAATACTGTTTTAATGGGTAAATCGACAAATCGATTCTATTCGTAGCTATTTTCTAAATAACTAGTTAGTTATCTTGTTATAATCTTTATAATGAATTCCTAATATCGATTTATTCCTAATATATTTCTTTAAATAATTTGGTTCAAATTTCAAAATGTAATTATAAAAATTGCTTTCCAGAATTCATTTTTTTTCTGATTTATCATTTTTAAAAGATATCATTTCAGCTTTCTAAACTTGAAATCTATAAATGTTTACTGCGTGTGATTATATTTTTTTAAAATAGGAAATCTTTTAGAAATGCGTTTTAGGCCTAATAGTACTATATTAAAGCATATTTCATTAGTTTTTAAACAATCGTTTTTAAATATTCAACAATAATTTTATTTATATCATTTGAAAAGGAAAGATACATTGATGATTCTTTATTGACTGATAAGAAATAAATAATATTTGTTTTGATATTATAATTATTCAAATGTTTTTAATCCGTTAAAACAACATGCAACTTTTTTTCCTCATTTATTAAATTTCACGTCTAATCTTAATAAAAATAAAATTTTTGTTTGGAACACAGATTTGCTTAAATATACGTTTATAATTAGTAATTTATAAATGACATTACAATTATCAACTCTGGATATAAAATACAATCTCAAAATAACCTATTTTTAGTCAATTTTATTAAAATAAGTATGAAAAATATACAGAGGAATTCCACGTTTAAAAAAATAGGGTTGATCACAGATAAAATTAAGGTTTTGAACTTTGCAATCCAGGTTCACTATCCGACACACTGATTAGATGAAAGAGGTGAGCACAGACATTCCTCCCAAAATATCTAAATAAAATAAATGAATTGTGAAATGAGCAATGCTGCAAAAAAGTTTATTCCTTTTAAAGAAATAAAAATTTTAATAAACTGTTTTATCTCTTAATAGTCGACATTTTTAAGTTGCACTT
>JAOUZG010011575.1:2961-18182 GCA_026289955.1 Argiope argentata | reverse complement strand
CACACACACACACACACACACACACACACACACACACACACACACACTGTAAGATAATTATTAACGGCATTGTATTTTTGTGGCAACAGTTATTTTATGTTGATGTGTTTGGCAACAGTGTGAAAAATTCGAGCTTGATAAAATAAAAATGGTGATTTCGTTATTCTAAGAATTTAGTCTTGTTTTATAAGTTAATAATTCAGAAGTGGGATAAGAAGTGGATAATTGTATAGTTTTAGAAAGATGTCTTTACTTGCGAGATTACGAAAAAAGGATTTAGAAATCGTTGCAGTGGAACTTGGAGAGGAAATCGGAGAAAATAATAAAGTCGTGGAATTGATAAGTTTGATCAAGAAAAGTAGGAATTATGATGAAGATATAATACATGGAATAATCGGTAACATAAATGCCGATCGAAAAGCAGAGGAAGCTGCTCTAGCTCTAAAACGTAAAGAAGAATTTGAACTTGCAGAAAGAAATGCTATGCGAGAACATGATTTGGCGATAAAGAAGCTGGAAATTGAAGCCAAATCGTTATCGCCAATTGCTCAAAACGCGCCCAATGTGGAAATCAGCCCGAAAATAGACTGGAAGACTCAGGTAAGAAATTTTGATTTGAAATATGACGACATTGGATTATATTTAGTACATTTTGAGAGAGTAATGAAGAGGGTAAATATGGAAACCTCTCTATGGATGGCGTGTTTGACTAGTGTTCTTCCTAGTGAAATAGTCGACATAATTATAAGAGAACCTGAAGAATTGGCTGAAAACTATTCTTATATGAAAGAACTGCTACTTAAGCGTTTCAAGCTAAGTGCTGAAAAATTTCGCCAATTGTTCTACTCGCATAAAATTAAGCCTGGAGGTACGTGGCGAGAATACTACTATGAATTAGAAACTTATTTCAATGGGTGGATAAATGGGTTAAATGTAAAAACTTTTGAAAATTTAAAGGACTTAATAATATCAGATAGAATGAAGCAAGACGCACCTTTAACAGTGCAAGAATATTATATCAGTGAATGGTCACTGTTGAAGTCGCCAACGAGCTTGGCTGATAAAATTGACGAACACATTGAACTATCTGGTCTATACATAAATAATAAGAATATTGGTGGTCAATATAATACCAAAATAAATAATCGTTCTGCTACTAATTATCGAATGATGGAGCCAATTACGTGTTATAATTGTTACGAAAAAGGTCATTTGGCACGTGATTGCGTAAAACCTAAAAGACCTAAGTTTTGTACATCATGTAGGACTGAAGGCCATGGAACTAGGGAATGTCCTAAATCACGTAGTAATCTCACAGTAAATTTATCCTCCTTATCATGCTCTAATAGAGATGTTACACTTAAAATCGTATCAATAAATGGAATGAATACAGATGCATTAATAGACACAGCGGCTGATATATCAATGATAAAATACTCATTTGCAAAGCAAATTAATGTGCTTGTTCAACCTAAAAACAATGTTATTTCTATAACAGGAATTGGAGGTGGCATAACACAATCACTTGGAATTTGTACAGTAAATGTGGCTATAGACAATTTAATTCTAAAGGATGTGAAGTTGCACGTTGTAAATGATGATACATTTCAAGGGCCATTCGTCATTGTCGGAAAGGATTTGATAGATTTTCCAAATTTAGTGATGATAAGACGGGAAGGAAAATCTAGAATGTTTCACATGGATGAATTTCGACGTCTAGCGAACATTGGAGTTGAAGAATCACCCCATGCAACTGCTATTCTGAGAGCATCAAAAACGATAACTGTTCAACCGAATATGATACAAATGTTGGAAGTTGTAGATAACAAATCAACGGATGACGAAGTGATGACTTTTGATAACGCTGATAATGAATCAAGTTCGTCTTTATTAATTCAAGATGGTAAAACACTAGTACCCATAGTTAACTGCAGCAATAATACTCTACGCTTAAAAAAGGATCGAGTTATTTTAAGAGGTGTTTGGTCGACTGAAAATGTTGATTCTATTAAATATCCCGATATCAACGGTGACAAAGAAAATCTAGTTGCTATTGCCAAAAGAGATCTCAAAGAAAAAGTTAAAATTGATGACATAAAGATTGGACCAGACACATCGGATGAGCAAAAGCAACGTGTCTGTGACCTATTGAATGAATTCAGAAAGTGCATCGCTCTAAGTCCTAATGAGTTGGGATGTGTCAACAATACAGTCATGAAAATAGTTGAAAAGGCTGGTAGTACTCCTGTCGCTCGTTCTCCATACCGTGCTTCCCACTACGAAAGGCAGATTCTAAGAGACATTATTTTAGAAATGAAAGATCAAGGTATTGTTCGAGATAGTTCATCTGAATATAGCAGTCCCGTTTTGCTTGTAAAGAAGAAAACTGGTGAATATCGAATGGTGATTGACTACAGACAATTAAACGCGCAGACTGTCAAGGACAAATTCCCTTTACCACATATAGATGATTTATTAGACAGAATTGCTGGTTCTAGTTTGTTTTGCATTCTTGATGCCTGCCAGGGTTTTAATCAAATACCTATGGATGATGAGTCAGCTCGTAAGGCCGCGTTTACAACACCAGACGGCCACTATGAACCCACTAGACTATTCTTTGGTCTTTCAAACGGGCCTGCAGTGTTTCAACGATGTATGTCATTAGCTTTAGGCAATTTATTATGTAATGGTGTGTCGTGTTTCATAGATGACATATTTTTTGGATCCTCTAACTTTGAAAATATGATCAATATGCTTAGAGCAGTGCTCGAAAAATTGTGCAATGCAGGGATAACGTTGAAACTATCAAAGTGTGAGTTTGCTAAAAAAGAGATTGAATATTTAGGATTTGTTGTCAGCAAGGATGGTATCAAACCTGGACCCAGAAAACTTGCTGCTGTTGCCGAATTCCCTGTTCCCCAAAAAAGGGATGAAGTTCAGAGATTTTTAGGATTGACTGGATTCTTCCGTCGCTTCATTGCTGGCTATGCGTCAATTGCAGCTCCTTTAACCCGCTTATTAAAGAATGGTCAATTATTTGTCTGGACCAATGAACATCAAACTTCTTTTGAAAGATTACGTAATCTTCTTGTATCCAAACCAGTCTTGAAATTGTTTGATCCTCGGGATGAAACCGAACTGCACACCGATGCAAGCTCCGTGGGTTTGGCTGGAATGCTACTTCAGAGAGACAGAGATAATACCCTTCGCTTGGTCTATTGTGTAAGCAGACGTACTAATCCAGATGAAGAAAATTATCATTCGAGCCGATTGGAGCTACTGGCTGTTGTTTGGTCTCTCAGTCGCCTTAGATCCCTTCTTCTTGGTCTTCGATTTACTATTATTACAGATTGTTCTGCAATTATATATCTAAAAACTCAAAAAAATATAAGGCCCCAAACGGCAAGGTGGATAGAACAGCTAAGTGAATTCAATTACGATGTTAAGCATAAATCCGGTGACCAGATGACCCATGTGGACGCCCTGAGTCGCGCACCAGTAGAAGACGAAGATCCTGAACAATCTAAAGAAGCCACTGAATGCAGCCCATTAGATATAATAGTGAAATGTCCGAACCAACTAGTTGAAATTGATACCAGTATTCCATTAAATATAAGTGAGAAACCGCGTGTCTATTATATAAGTACTGAAGAAGACAAAGTAGCTTTAATTCAGTCCCAGGACGAAGAGTTAAACAATATCATTAAAATATTAAAATGCTCCAAGAAAAAAACGGAAAGGAAAAATATTGTCAGTAAATATGAACTTATAAACGGAATACTGTACCGCTTACAAATTGACAACGGTGTCTGCAAAAAATTGTTTGTAATGCCACGATCTATGAGGAAATATTTAGTTGTACGCTTTCACGATTTTTCGGGTCATTTTGGAGTTGACAAGGTCAAATTACTTATAACACAGCATTTCTGGTTTCCTCGAATGTCAGAATATGTAAAACAGCATATAAATCAATGCGTTACATGTGCTTTTACGAAAGTACCCGCCGGAAAAGTTCAGGGTAAACTCAATCCAATTCCGCCAGGTAAACGACCCTTTGAAATAGTACACATGGACTTTTTGGGACCCTTTAACGCTAGTTCGAATCGCAATACTGAACTATTAGTAATAATTGATAATTTGACAAAATTTGTTCGTTTACGTGCATGTACTAGTTGCTCTACTAAATGTGTATTGAAGTACTTTGAAGAATTCATAAATGACTTTGGAAGTCCTATCAGAGTCGTTACTGACCGAGGCTCATGTTTCACATCATCAGCATTTAAAGAATTCTGCATGAAGCATGGCGTAAAACATACTGTGAACTGCTCGCAAAGACCAGCTGCTAATGGACAAGTGGAGCGGATAAATCGTGTGCTTATACCTATGATTTCCTCAAATGTGCATGCAGATAACCATAGGGACTGGGACAAGATGTTGCCTGAAATCCAGAGATGCATTAATTGGTCGCCCAGCAAATCTACAGGCAAAGCGCCCTTCCACCTATTATTTGGATACAAGCCTAGAAAACATGATAATTTTCCAAGAGAATTGCTTCCAATGTCGGATGAATATGTTTCTCCTGGAGTACTGCAAGAAGAAGCACGAAACGATATACTGAAAGCACAAGAGAAAATGAAGTCCAATTTTGATAAGCATCACTGTGATGCACATACATATTCTGTTGGCGATGTTGTCGTTGTAAAACGGTTACCTGAAACCACTCCTGGGAGTCGCACAAAAACGCAAGTTCGATACAGAGGACCCCTTGTAGTTGTGAAGGTGTTTCCATCTGATGTATATCAAGTCACAGATTTTAGAACAAAAGCACAAGGACGTGTAAGACGGCATTATACAACTACAGCTCATGCATCGCAGATGAAACTATTTCACATTGTAAATGAAGATGAAATCGTTGACGTTGACTATGATGATGAAGAGGAAGATATGGTTAATGAACTCCCAAATGCTCCACGAGAAAATAGAATAAAAAAATTGCCAACATACCTTCAGGACTATGTACTTTGAATAATTTACAATGTGCCTCATTTTCGTAATTTTATGGACAGGGTCGTCCATTTTTTTCAGGATGGCCGAATGTAAGATAATTATTAACGGCATTGTATTTTTGTGGCAACAGTTATTTTATGTTGATGTGTTTGGCAACAGTGTGAAAAATTCGAGCTTGATAAAATAAAAATGGTGATTTCGTTATTCTAAGAATTTAGTCTTGTTTTATAAGTTAATAACACACACACACACACACACACACACGTATGTATGTATGTATGTATGTATAATAAAAAATATGTCCAATTTTTATTATTAAATAATATTTAGATTAAGTTATAATAGTTTCCTCATTTTCTCCTTTTTTTTGAAATTTTAAGTTCTGATTGTGAATTTTATTTAATTGTCTACACTAATAAGCCCAATCATCTCTCAACATAAAATATTTATAATTTAATATAATTTATTACTAAAAACTGCTTGTCAATTAAAAAATGATTTGGTGTTGAAAATCAGGAAAAGAAAAATGTGACCTTGAGGTTTGCACTGTCTAAGATCTCCTTGAAGTTAAAATCTAACTCTGATCAAACATTGAAGTTAAGAATTGGGAAGCTTACCTGTGAGATCTAATTTCTCTAAGCTGTGGCATCTCGTGACAATGTCCGTCACTCCTCTACTCGATATCCATGAGCAGCCTCTCAGCTCCAGAACTTTGAGCTCTGGACACTTCAGTGCAATTGTGGCCAGTCCTTTGTCCGTGAGCTTGGAACATCCGCTCAGGTTGATGCGCTCGACCGTCAAGCAGAGGGTCGGCGAATCTCTGCACAAGAGTCTGAAAAGGGTCTTGAGGCCTCTGTCCACTTGAATTCGCTCACCGCTTAGAGTGACCGAAGTCCAGAGTTGGGGTTCCCACACCAGGAAGTACCACCGTCGGCAAACCCTAGCGCTTACGCACAATTCGTTACTGGAGAGGTAGGAGAAGATTTTCACGATCAGGTTGTCTGGAAGCTTGTCGAAAGGGCAGGGTCTCTTGGGAAGCTTCTTGCCCTTTAAAAAGAAAAACAACAGGTATGAGTCATGTGTTTTGACAGTCGGTAACGATAAAGATGATTACAAATTTCAGAAGTACTGTTTAACAACGAATTGTAAAACCCTCCACGCTTTTGCGCATGCGTTACGATGGCTTTAACTCGTCAGTACAAGAGTGAAAGGAAAGATGAAATGAGATTTTAAAAAATGAAGACTCTTGGTTTTATGAGACGTAAACATTATAGATAGTAATACAGAATGTAAAAGATACTAATACAGTTTCCGAAAAATGTGTGACAGGAATAGATAATTTCCCTGTTTCTTGCTTCTTGGTCCCAATATTTAATGATATTATGTGAAATTTTCTTCCTGAAATCTTTTCTACCACTTGAACTAGCCATATGAATACGAAATTTTGAGTTAAATTAAAGTGCGGTCAGAAATGACATAACACAAACATGCACGTGGAAAAAAATTGAACTAAAAATTATCTAATGGGAGAAATCAAAGGTTAAAAATGAATACCGGAAAATGCCTTCATCGTTCCACGTCTCATCCCTTAATGAGAGGTAATCGTTCGAAATGTGGTCGTCTCAGAATCTGTTGGCGGACAGTAGCAGAACTAAGGTTTTCGTGGTAGAATGTATGGTGCAAAGTGAAATGAAAAAGTAAATATAAAAGAACTAAGCTAAAATAGCAATTTTTACGATAATATATGCGGTGGAACATAGAAAGTGAATGCGGACTGAAATAAAGTATCGAACTTAAACTACAATTATCATGATAGAATATATATGTAAATTTTAATTTTTGCTTGAAGCAGAAGGCAGTTTCGAAGACAGAAGAGAGATTTTCGAATTTTTAAGCTCGCATTATTGCATCTCTGGAGACACGCAAGCAGAAGCGACGAGTGCAATACAGAACGATACAAAACGAAATGAGGACAGGCTCATGAAAATATCATTCCTGTGAATACATACTATGAGACATTTAATAAGGATTTTCGACACGAGTCAATCATAAGAAAGGGAATCCTAGGGATCTTTTAAAAAAGCGAGCTTAGATGAACAGTATTTTATCCCTTTACTTGGAGTGTGGGTTAAATGTCAGCTTTTGGCTGATTCAGCAATTTTACAAAGATTCAATGGAATTAATTTGGTAGAAAAAGTGGAATGGGATTAGGAAATAAGATAAAATTTTAGAATGACTTTGATATGAGCTAAATTAATTAGGATTTAATTTAGATTTTAAAATAGAATTACACACACGCATATATATATGAGATGAAATGTGAAATATAGAAATACAATGACCAGAAAAAAGATAAGGGTAAAGTAACTATTTTCGTGATAAAGCGTGTTGTGGAAGGAGAGATAGTAAAGCACAGTAAATAAGAAAGGGCAAGGGTAGAGTAACAAATTTCATTATGCAAATTGAGATGGAGTGAAAATTGGAAACAAAATAAATAGCTATAGAAAACAAGAAATCGTTTCAATCAAGGATATTTTTTTTAAAAAAATTACCTATTTACAAGAATTGTGCACGTGTAACAACATCGACTGCAATACATGCAACAAAATGGTGATGGAATGAGAGATGTACACTTTCAGTATCATTAGAATTAGCATCGATTTATAAAAGAAAACGCCCCATGAATGGTCACAAATATGATACATAAATTACTGATGATAATAATCCATTTGAATAATTCTTATAAACTTTAATAATAAATATCTGTGTTAAAAGAATGTTTCATTTTCCGTTTTCTCTGCATCGATACTGTTCTTCTCAACTGATCTTATATATTGCAGTTTATTGTAAATCATTTGAACGATTTTTATAAATTTTAAACATAGATATTATTACCAATGTTGAAAGAATGCCCCCTTGTTCAATTTCTTCTTATTGATGTTGTTCTCCTCAGCTGATTGTATATATTGCAGTTGATTGTAAATCATTTGAACGATTTTTTTATAAATTTTACACAGAGATATTATTACCAATGTTGAAAGAATGTTCCATTGTTCCTTTTCTCCATATTTATGTAGTTCTCATCAAGGATGGAAAATACCATTTTTATACTAGAAATAAGTTGGCAGCGCATTTTTTTGGCTCCCTCTTTCTTTTGTATAAAACGATGTTTTTTCTCTAGATGTAAATAAAGACATAGCCTGTTTATTAAAAACATCTTTATTAAAACCTAGCTCCTTGATGCTAAGGGAATTCTGGTTAAATAGTCGATGACCTCTCTCTAGTAATCTATGGTACTTAAATACTTATAAAACGTGCAAAACATGGATGTGATTAAATTGGGAGAATACGGCAAGATTTTTTTCATTTAAATTAATCTGTAGCATTGCTTTGTTTAGAGACTGGTAATAAGACTTTTATATTTTTATGGGAGATACAGAAATCAAGAACTTACAGTATATATAAACTGGCCTGAGGTAAACAAGCACATATTAAGAGAAGTTAAAGGAAGAACCTTAAAGTGTTTTTCACTTAGACGTATTGTTTATTTCTTGAACCACTTATTTGCAGTGAAATTAGTTATTTCTACCCAGTTGGTGGTCTGCAAATTGCACTTGTAAAACAATCCAATAATAGTTTCCATTCTGCTGCAAAAGTTAAATAGGCATGTTTAGTCTTTTCTACGAACTTATTTCATCACTTTTTTTCCATTTGGCATGAAAAGGAGAATAGTTTTTTCAGGGTATAAAAAGGAAACGCTATGAATGTTATAAATCACATTTCACTGTCTGAGGTAACCTTTATCAACAAACGAAACATTTTTTTTTCACATACGATTTAAAAAAAAAGAGGATTAAGTGCATTTACATCTTGATTTTCTTTTCTCTCTCTATTTCGCTGGACCAGCTTTAAAAGAAGTCTATTAAATTGGAATCTAGAAAATTTTCTCTTCTGGAAGGGATTGTTGACTACCTGCATCGAGATTATTTAACAAGGGTAAGTGACATAAGTGAACATTAATTTTTCACCATTTCAGAAAGTGTATATTGAAGGCGTTTCTTTGACCTCTTATCTCTCGTTCCCGTGAAACTGACGGGTTGGGGTTTCGACCTTCATTTCTCATGCCCGTGATATCGTCGGGGTGGGACGTTCAATAACAACGCGACAAAACGATTAAAACTAATTCATATCTTTTGCCCAGAAGTCATTTTATCTCTCATTTTATACACCAGATGGCAGTAATAGTCTATTTTAAATGTAATTGCAGATCATTTTAACAAACAGAGATTAATTCTCGTACCAGCCTCACCATATTAATACCATTTTTTCGGTGGAAGTTCTGGCCATTTGCCAAGCTCTGGATGAACTTGTTGGGACTGAAAATAACATACTAGCCTTAACATATAGTCTTTCTGTACTTGAGGGTCTTAATTATATATCTATTAAACCATCAAGAATAATTCTTCAGCTTGCAATTCAGTAAACAAATTTGATCAAAAAATCGTCTTAGTGTGGATCCCAGATCATTCCGGAATCAATCATGTGGAACGAAAGAGTAGACTTGTTAACCAAAAATGTCACCGAATCTGATCCTAAGATTGAATGGGTTGCAATGGAAGATATAGTCTCCCAACTGGGTCCCAAATCTCTGTTGGGATCCAGTCTAAAGTTCCAAAACAGCAAATATCAAGAACTTAGGGACATTCCCACCATTCAAATGCTCATACCGTGGCTAAAAAACATGAGAGAAGAGAAAGTTATTGCTCGCATTTTAACGGGAGCAATCATAAAGCCAGCTCTTTTAAATAGATTTGGTCTTCTTGAAAATCCGCTCTGTACTACATGTAATCAAGATAACTCCCTGGAACAAATATTTCTCCAATGCAGTAAATACAATCATCTTAGTCGAGTCTTAAGACAAAAGTTTGCTCTGGATTATCAAATTTTTTCATCTTTTAAAATATTTATTTCTTCAATTTGCTCTTCAAAGGCTCATTTACGTATTTTTATTCGAATGCTCAAATGTTTTGATATTTACTAAATACAGGCATTGACACTTTTTAAGTTCCCACTCTTCAAACTTTTTTTCCCTTTCTGATCAAATATCTTTTTTTTTTTTTTAATTTTAAGATTGGTCTTGGTCCTTTGCTACTTTTTGTAACGCACAGTCTTGGCAGCAATTCTGGAGGAGAATTCTCCCGTCAAAGAAAATTTGTCCAATCATTTGCATATTTTGCTCCTTTGCCCAATGTTAGATCCAACAACTTTACACCGGACACTGCAAATCTCTAGCGTTAAATCATTGAGATCAAAGCTTTTCAGCGCCTTTACTCAGAAATTAAATGGATCTTCAGGTCTTTGGATACTAGGGGACAAAGTCTATAGTAGCCATAAGTCTCAAGAACTGAAACCAATCAATCAGATTATTTTTAGCCAGGTGGTAGTACTAATCGAATATGTGTACTTGTGATATGTATTCTGCAATCTTAGTCCAGAGCCCACTCAGTTACTTCGTTACAGGTGGCCCAATTGAATGCGCATGGTTTGTGTTCTGTGTTAATATATATATTTTAAATAGTATGTTCATTATTGAGTGTAAAGTTTGTTGTTCCAGAAGAGACGAAAACAATAAGAGATGCAGAAAGGAAACTCGGCACTACCGTCCAAATTGTGACGTTGCCTCTGTATCCCATGTTTTGAAATTTACCACATAAGAAAAATTAACTAATCTTTGTTTATATTAGACATAAGATTAATAAAATTCTATTTTAATGTTTAAAAGATGTATTTCTTAAATTTTCACTGCTTGCTGAAATCCAACATTTAATCAAAATAAGTCTAAATGTCGGTTTATCATAAAATTTTAATTAAAAAAAATTTCAATTAAAAAATATAGGAAATTAAAAAATTGAATGAATACGTTGCTCGTACACTTATTTTTTTAAAAATTTTCTTTTTTAAAAAATGACACTTTTATGACCGTTGTCGTGAAAATTATCCGATGGTCAAGGAGTCAAATTAACGATTAATAAAGAAATAAATTGAGAAAACTCTGCATAAATGTGCCTAATTTTTTTTGTTCGTCGTTTGTGATATTTATATATTTAAAAAAACAATAGATATTTTTCAAGAAATCGCCTTCTCTAAAGCTTTTCTCATTTCTTTTTTTAAAAAGTTGTAACTATTATCAAGGTAATCGGTAAGCCTGGCATCAACAAGTTGCAATCAACTAATAAGGAAAATACGATTATCTCAATTCTCCGACAATAGAACAAGTGCGCCCACGCAAGTAGATTCTACATAATTAATAGAGTTTAATACTTCACGTTACTCAATAAAATTCTATTTGGAGGACCATGAAACAAAATGCTAGCTCATAGGTGAGAATTTCCCCATAAGATCGTTCAAAAAGTTTAATCAAATATGATGAAGACTTAAGAAGCCTTTTCATTCGGAAACATTGAGGTCTATATTGTAGTACGTAAAAGTTTTTTATTTCCCTTACAATACAGCGGCTTTTACGCTTCAAGGTATGATAAATAAAATGATTTTTTTTTGTTGCAATAAATGGTTTTGATGTACTGGCAACAATAAATGATATTGAGTAACTTTTTCTATACAAAATGATTCAAAATTCAATGCACAAACAATTAGGTTAAGTAGATCATTCGTATTGTTATTAATTTTGTGTAAATTAAATGTAAATGTTTTAAATATTTATAAATTGTTGTGTAAATATTGCAGATATTTGTAAATAGTTTAATTCTATAAAATTAATTGCATTGGAATCCCGCGTCAGCGAGAAAAGACCGTTCTAAGGGAATTTACAGCAGAAGATCGTCATATTTGACCAATTTGGTGATATAGATGCGTTGGCAACATAATGAGGTTCTAACGGTTTTTACTACACGCTAAAATGTGTAGTAGAAGCTAAGAAATAACGATTTATTCTTAAAGAATAATGGAGAAATTTCTAAACTCGTCCGGAACGAGCGAGCCCTTTCTAGGTTTGCCCCGCTCACTTCAGTGGGATGCTATTTAAGACTCTCCTTAAAGGCGGAAAGTCAGTGGAGTTCGGAGGGAACTACGTGGTTAGTTGAGCTTGAGAGGCTGTCTCTTCTCTCGTTGCCACGCGCATTCATAGCTTCGCTGTTATTTAAAATTAGCGGATTAGGTAGAGTTGATTCTCTGGGAATTTTGCAGCTTGAGTTGCGAATTTTTAATACGTGGTTTCATAGACAATAAAGTCCGCATCTTCTTATCGCTCTTGTGTGAGAATTACCACTATAATATTCGTAACAATATTAAAAAATGAAGATTCCATCTACACTTCTCAGTTGCATAAAATTGTGGACCTTGCCCGAGGCCATGTATACCATGAGTGCTTTAATTTATTTACAAAGTTTCGCATATGCTATTAGAAAGCTAGGGGAGCGATTTTCCCTAAACTTTTTCGTATACCATCTAATAAAAGTAATATCCTAGGGAAAACCTTGCACAACAGTTAAGAAATATTAACTTTTGGCTGAAATTTATCAGTTTTATCGAAACTATCGAGTGATCCTTGGCCGAGTTTTTGGCGATTAATCCCCGGTATGTGGTTGATAGTAATGGAAATCGATTTTCGTTTTAGACACGTTTTTCCCAACTAATTGAAATAAAAATTTAGCCAAGTCGTCACAGAATCCCATATTAAATTTGATATATTTAAGTCAGTACATTTTCGAGCTATCGTGTTTACAATTTTCTGAAAGTACAGACTGACAAGTACTTGCCCCCTTCTTGAGTCATCCTCAAAACTTGATAGAGGTGTCTAGACAGGGTTACCACTCAAATCTGGACACACACACAAAAAAAAAATCATCCCCCCTTTATATGGATTTAAGATACAAGAAAATGTGCGAATAGCACTAAATAGTGCTAGTTATAAAGCAAAATATAATTTCTATCGATTTTAAAATTCCCGGTGTTTTCCCAGTTTTCCAGGTTCTCCTGGTGTCGTGGCATCCATTCTACAATATCGATGTTAAATCTGTACATCGAATTTTATCTATCCAGTTTTATTTATTTATTTTTTAAGTTGTTGCACTAACTCATATTTGAACGGCTAGACTTTCTCTAAATGGATTTTACTCAAGATTTGATGTAAAAACCATTTGCCAAATTTCATCCATCTATCTCAAACCATTTTTGAGTTATCTTTGTCACTAATAGACAGACAAGCTGATGGAAATTTTTTCAAAAATGTGTTTTTTCGAATTCAGGGATATTTGTCAAAATCTCAGGCTTGAATTTTTTGACGATTACAATACTTTCTTTATACTACGTAGAGGATCAAGTAAAAAAGTACAGCAGAAAAGAAAAATGAAAGTGCATTTTGGTTGTCTCTTCCTCTCCACCTCCTTTCCCCCTTTTATAATTTTTGGCCGACTGGAACCAAAATTTAACATAGGGCTTCAATTTTAATAACATGATAATCATATATCAAATTTTGATTTATTTATGTAGTTGCTTTTTTAAGTTATGTGCTGATAAGCATGGGGATGCACAAACTTACAGATGGCTAATTATTCAACAAATTTAGTCTAAATTTTTATAAATATATAAACTTTAGATGTTACAACCGTATATCAAATTTCATTAATCTAAGATTTTGTGGTTTTTCAGTTATTGCGTTTAAATGAATACGAAAGTACAGACTGACAAACAGTCAACCGTTTGACGGACGTTATGATTATTAAGCGTAGATTTATATTCAAAATTTTATCTTTCTAATTCAAAGCATTTTTCAGTTATAATGTTTACAAATAAGCAAATAATTTTTTTAACATTATAAGGTGCCGATTCATATAAAAATTTAATTTGATTTGCACTTTAAATACTAAATCTTACGCATCTAGCATTTCACATTTTATAGTCGTGGCCACCTTCATTCGGTGAAACAAGTAGACAGATTTTTAAATACGAATTTCTCTCAGAATTCGATAAAAATTTTGAAATTCAATTTAAAAAAATACCAAATTTCATCTTTTTAGTTTACAGCATTTTTCAATTATAATGTTTACAAACGAACTTTTTTTATTTTTTACTCAGGGTGGTCTGAAATGTGGGAATTTGTCAAAAACTCGAATTTGACGATTATAATACCTTCTATACGAGTAAACAAGATGGAATAGATTTATTAGAAAAGTGATTAAAAACAATTTTAATATTTGTGTAATGCTCTCACTAATGTTGTTTTAATTATTAATAATTGAAAAATAAATAAAACGTGAGCAATTTGCAAGTGGCTTTCTAAGGAAAACAAAAGGAGTGAGTCACACAAAAGCTATAAAAGTGTTTTTCTTCAAATCGAAACGAAATGCAATAAACTGTTGAATAAACAGAATCCGGTTTTAATGCCATAAATGTTATTAAAGGCGCCATTAACCTCTAAAAGCGATATAAAACTATTTTGCTAATTGATTTATCGTTAATTAGTGATTACATGCGTGTATAATTTATTACTTCAAAGGGAGCAAGAGTTTCTTTCTTTCTTAGCCTTAACAACTTGAGGAATAATAAAAACAGATATCGCAAGAGTTCTAAGAAAGGTCACACGTATTGTTTTCTGAATATGCAAATTTCAAACCCTTCAGGGGGGGAGGGGTGAATCACAAGGTATGTTCCAAGTTATATTTTGAAAAACCGAACAGCACAAAAATCAGAAAACCACAGCATTTATCTATTTGCATCTCCGCGTTCGAATTCTAGCGTGGTAGTCGGCGTCTTTTCATCTTGCATCTTCCGGTACAACAAGGCGAATCAAGAACGCATGTCTGTCTATCCGTCAGTCCGCTGAGAATTCCAAGTAGTGTTTTGTGGAAGGAAAATAATTAGAGGGAGCTAATCTCATCGATCATAAAGAGGTTAAAATGTCAAGCTATAACCCATCAGTTATGTGAATGAAACCTTCATAAATCCGGGCTTGCTGAGAAACTGTCAATAAAACGATCGGATGGAATCGGACAAGCTGTTTCGTTTTCAAAGTAGTGTTAATGATCCCCCCCTGATTTCTGTAACACTTAATGCCTTTTATCGTTTAAATTGGATAATTAATGCTAAATATTTATCGTTTCAGAAGATATGCTTTTAAGATATGAAAAAAGATTACCATATTTATTCGCAATATATATATATATATATATATATATATATATATATATATATATATA
>JAOUZG010011569.1:0-13895 GCA_026289955.1 Argiope argentata | reverse complement strand
CTGGAGCTTCAACAGGAAATTAAACTTCAAGAGATTATCCCCCCCCCGCTAAAAATGATGTCCATAAACCTAAAACATGAACATCTTCAGACTTTCGAAACATGCCATTGGAGAAACTGAACGGGACCGGGATGAGAGATTGTGTCCTCTAAAGTATTGTTCGTGGATTCGGAGGTGCTTCTAATGAGCACTTATAACTGTGTTAGGATTAAATGTTCAACTGTTATATGCAATTTCGGATGAACAACATTTTATTACTTTGTATTGTTTTCTTCAACAGCCTTGCGAAGTTGAAATATTCATTTAAATATAAGAGTATAATAAGAGTGAATATTATGTACTGGGTCTTACAAAACAGAATTCCAAAAAGAATATTTCAATAGATCTTAGTGAAATAATAAGCCCACCCTTTTTTTTGAATAGGTTTTTGAAGCAATAACTTACAGACAAAACATAGTTATAAATTGTCGGCTTTCAGATGAAAGATGGAGAGAGGTGAAATTCTCCCATTTACATGCGTTGAAAAACAGTAGGTCGCAATTCATGCATTTTCTATAGTATGCGGAATGAGAATATCTTAGATGCAAATGTCGAAAACACCCAATTTCTTTTCCAAATAAATCACTCAATGCAAGTTTTACCCACGCCGCTCAGAAAACATCTTTATGCAAATTTCGCAAACATAGTGTTTCTCCACCATATGTGTTCGTAAACGACATTTCAACCCTCTTTGGGCCAAATTTTTGTTTTAACGCTAAAAAAAATATTAAGAAACGAAAAATCATAAATTATAAACCTATGTAAGCAAATGAAAAAAAATTGTGTTTAAACATATAAATTGCGTTTTCAACATTATGTGGCTTTTAAGTCAAGCCGGCCTCTAAAATTTGCACTTCTGTGTATAATAGTTCATATGTAAAAGTCCATAAAACAATTTGCATTTTGTGCGAGGCATAAATGCATATGAACCCATAAACATAGTTCGGTATACAATGACAAAAGCACAAATAATTTCAATTGGGCCAAATTATTTCGCTCAGTTTTATTGCCAACAGTTTGCACAGCAAATATTTTGATACTTTGGGTCGATGAGCCTAGCAATGGTCATGAATACTAGTATTCGTTGTGTTTGCAACGTCATAGAGTTACGATTCTTGCGCCATCTCATGAAAAAAGCTATAATTATTTTGTAAAATGTCGATATATTAAAATGTTACCTGAAAGTCACATGGGCCTATAGAGGGTTAAAGTAGTCGCAGTAAAATCTTTCAAAAAAAATATCAAAAGTGGAGTTTATCATTCATAAGCGACAATAAATGAGTTTTTAAACACGACAGCTGTGTCTTTGCCTTATTACAAAATCCACGTGCTTACGCATTCTCTCCCGTATGCGTACGTAAATGCATTTTGAAATTCCAATTATTCGAAAATGGTTTGTTACAGAATTCACATGTATATGGTTTCTCCCTTGTATGTGTTTGTAAATGCCTGTTTAAATTGCCCTTCAATGAAAAGGTTTTGTTACAAACATCACAAGCATACAGATTATCTCCCATATGGGCTCTTAAATGTACTTCTAAACTCCCATAATCCGAAAAGAGTTTGTTGCATAATTCACATGTATATGGTTTTTTTGTGTGAACACGTAAATGTTCTTTTAAACTCCGACGATGTGAAAAGAGTTTGTTACAAAACTCACATGCATACGGTTTCTCTCCTGTATGCGTACGTAAATGTACTTTTAAATTCCCGTTACTGGAAAAGTCTTTTTTGCAAAAGTCGCATGTAAACAATTTCTCTTGCGTATGCGTCCGTAAATGTCGTTTCAGGTTGTCCTTGTCCGAAAAAGATTTCTTACAAAATTCACATGCATATGGTTTCTCTACTATATGCGTAAGTAAATGTTTGTCGCAATTCCCCTTCTTTGAAAAAGGTTTGTTACAGACGTCACAAGCAAACAGTTTCTCTCCAGTATGCATACGTAAATGTTCTTTTAAACTTGACTTATGCGAAAAAGGATTGTTACAAAATTCGCAGGAATACGGTTTCTCTCCTGTATGCGTACGTAAATGCACTTTTAAAGTCCTGTTACTAGAAAACGTTTTCCTGCAAAACTCGCATGTATATGGTTTCTCTCCTGTATGCAAACGCAAATGTACTTTAAAATTTCCGTTCTGGGAAAAGGCTTTGTTGCAAAACTCGCAAGTATACGGTTTCTCTCCTGTATGCACACGTGAATGTTCTTTTAAATAATCGCTCCTGGAAAAGGATTTTTTACAAAACTCGCATTTAAACGGTTTATCTTGTGTATGCTTACGTAAATGTCTTTCGAAATCGGAAATCACAGAAAAGACTTTGATGCAAAAGTTGCAAGGGTAGGATTCTCCATTCGTTTGCGACATTTTATTTTTAAATGTAACCTATGAAATTTCGCTTTGTTAAAAATCTTAGATGAGTGTAGTTGCTCTTTAGAATGCACCGTTTTAGTAAAAGTTTCTTTAAATTCGGAAGCTGAGAAAATATCACAAAATTTCAAAGCATAAGGTTTCCCCATTAAGTGGGCAATGAGAAAATTTCATTGGAAAAACACTCCTTTCTCCACAGCTCTAACCGTCTCATTAATTCAAGTTTGCTAAAAGTTTTTCACACTGAATACAATTTAAATGCCTTTTGTCTATATATGATAAAAATAAAGTTTATCTATAAGGAGAATCAAAAGGGAAAACTTTGAATGTAAATTTGGAAGAAAATTTTACAACATGGATTTAAAAAAATTCTCTTTTGTATGTGAGAAACAGTATGCACCCACATGCACTCGTCAATAATAAAAATTATAACCTGATTCAAATTCTATAAATGGATGTATTGACACATTCATTGTTTCATAGTTTTCGATTTTATCAAGATGCGTTGCAAATTAGGATAGTGGATCTTTCAAAGTCAAGCCTATCTTAATTTTGTCATTTTTTCCTCCTCCAAAAGATGTGATGATTCCTCAGCTTTTCTGCTGCGCATGTCATGAAGGTCGTTCTAACACAGTCTTGAAATCTAAAAAAAAAAATTGTTACATTGAGCTTTATAGAATATGGAAAAGAAGAAAACATCAAATATTTGGTATTCATTTTATTTTATGTATCAACTAGTCATCTGTTTAATTATGAAAAGAAGTATGTGGAAGTACCAAGGCTATTCGATGTGACTCGGGAATATGAAGAGAAATTTTGAGAAATGAATTACACTGTAAAATCACGTGATGATGTCATCGAATTTTACTCGTAATGTGACACAATCATTAAATGAAACCAATTTCTCCACGGGAAACCATAGAATATAGAACAACGCGTTCTATTCTAAATAAAAATCAATAATAATGTAATTAATTCTTTTTGATAAATGTACTTATATTACAAGAGAATTCCCTAAAGAAATGTTTCTTTGCTCACGCTTCAAAATCTGGCAAACATCAGATACAGCTTCATCATAGCACATTAAGCAATGGCTGTATCAGCATGACGCTTCTGGTGTGATGCTATAAACTTCTTATTCATTCAACTTATTTCTGATTTCATCGGAAGGTTATTGCTCTTTTTAACCTATTATTTTCTCCACCCGAAACCAAATGTCCTCTGGTTTTTTACTGCGACACAGAATGCACTTTTACAATTTCTCGGATAATTTTGTCAGTGTTCTTTCATCAACTCACCAATATTATTGGTATCCGTCTCTATCCACACAATCTTACTAGAAAGAAAGTTTCGCCGATTGAGGCATCCTAGGCAAGTGCTGTAAAGGCCCTATCACACGGCGAAATACCGTCAGCACTTTCGTCGGCACTTGTCGATTTATGCCCGCAGACAACCGGTCATGCAAAATTTTCGTCATCGTCAGCTTTTTAAAACAATCTTGAAAATGTAGGCCATAGTGACGGAAATATCGTTTGCAAACGAGATTCAACCAATCATGGGAAACTTTGGAAGTGATGTATTGTACCAAGAATTGCGCGATTGACAATACTATAATACTAAAAATGCATACATTAAATGTTACTTATAACTAAATACTAAAAATAGTTTCGGCAGAATAAAAAAAAAGTGGGGCAACTTATTGCCTCCACTTTAAAAAAAACTGGGACTACCGTAAGGGGAATAGTTCTCTGGTAAGATCTTCGAACTTGTGATGGATTTTCAGAGATCCAACAGGATATTTTTAAGTAAATAAAAAAAATATTAATACTGATGTGAATTGTTTTCTTGTTGTGAAATATATTTGACCATATTCAGTCTTAAATTTATTCAAATAATAGTATAATCTTTTGATAATACTAATTCCTTAACTAGTTTATTAACAACTTCTATATAATTAAAAAATTTTAATTCCTATGTTAGAGTGGAATATGTAGTAGTGATTTTAAATTTTATTACTTAGATGTTCCTGCAATGTTGCAGATATATAAAACATATTTGGTTTTGACAAAAATATAAAAATGATTATACTTTTATCGTTAGCAAAAAACTAAATCATCTTTTATATGATTGACGATAAAATTCAGGCTTCTTTTTCCACATTTTTTTCTTTTAAATGTTACAAATTAACAGTTAAATTAGAATCATATGTTATTTCTAATTATACATTCGCATTGAGAAAGATGCATAGAATGGCAACACATTTGGAAATGGTCAGACTTTAAAAAAAAAGTGTTTTATTTCTTCTTATTTCTGATGCAATGTAGAGGGCTTTTTTTAATGTTTGGCAATTTGAAAATATAAGAAAAACCTGTTTTTTAATATCTATGTAAAAATAAATAAAGTTTTAATACTTTAGCTTTGAAAAAAACTAAGAAAATGCAATAACATATTTTGGAAAATTAGTTTTGATTATTATTATTAAATGAAAATTATTTAATGATTCCTATTTTTCACAAATACTTTTTAAAAATCCACAAAGATTTTTTTTTAAAAAAAACTCTGTAGTTGCAAATAAAATGAAAACGAAACAAAACATTTAATACATTTTTTAAGAGTAATTTTAGAAGTGAGTGAGACTAAATAGCCTTAGAATTTAACAATATTTATCAGGTGAAGAATCCTATTCAATGAATTGTTTTATAATTTTGAACTGGTGTGGGAAAACAAAAATTATTTAAAGGAATGATAGAGAAGAATCGAGTCCAAGACACATTCTAAAAAATTATTTTTAAGGAGGGAAAAAACATTAAATCAACTTTTAAGAGTAAAAAATACTTCTTATTCAATGATATGGTGGTAATGCATTTAAATCCTGTTTTTATTTTTAATTAAAATTCTAAAAAATATGTCAGTGAATTTTTTATGTCCCAGAATCAATTTCTTGCCATATTTCAAATTCCTAACTTTAATTATTTGTACTGCACATCTACATGCAGTTGTGTGGGTTTTTATATACACAAAACCTAAAATTTATCGAGATGGATTCAACAAATATCAGTTTTGATTTAGACAAAAATCATTAGATTTCAAAAGTTATTTAATTATAGTTTAAACGTATTGGTATTTCTCTTCTGTTTTATTTATCAATTTTTATTTTATTTGCACTTATCTAGAAAAACAAGCACTTTTAAGGTACTTAAAAATTATTTTAAAATTTCAGCACTATTTATGATGGTATGCACATTTTAAGCTTAATTGAATGCACACCCACAAATCATTTTTCTTTTCAATATATTTTTGTATTAAATTTAATACTGATAAGATAAATTTATTGGAATTTATGAAATACAAACACAGAAGCAGCATAATTTTTTTTCTGCTTGTCATTATTACTACAAAAATAATTACAAAACTGTTACTAAGAATAATTTAATTTTTTTTTATTATTTTACAGAATTCATTGTTACTAATTTTGATAACAACATTACAATTAGTTGAACGGTACGATAATTATTTACAATAAATGACAATAAGATTGATGCTATTAGAAATGAAAGACATTCAAAGGAAAAAATGGCTGGAAAAACATTTTCAAATTCTATAAATGTACAACTTGTCTCATTTTACAATCCTTATTATATTCAATGTATTAAGCACTCAAAAAATTAAATTTGAAGCAGAAGTGATTCAATTCCAACTAATTCAATAATGTGTCAATAGAATTACAATTTGTTAAAGCAATGGAATTTCATTGCATTGACTTCGTAATTTACGAATCTACAAATTCCAAGATAGTTTGAATTAAAAAAAAATTTACAATTATTATTGCTACCATGGGCTTTTGCATTCATTGAAAGCTAATGGGATCACTTTAAGAAATTATCCAGGATTTAATTATAAATTCAAGCAACGTCTTGTCTAGATTCTCACGAATTATGAAATGAGAAAACTGCTGATATTCACTAGGTAGTAGAAACGAATAAAGAGCGATAAATACACATAACTTAAACCTAAGTTTTTAGGTTTACCAGACAGCAAATCCTGAAGTGACGTCACTTTCGTCGTCGTTTGCCGACAAAAGTGCTGACGGCATTTTGTCGTGTGATAGGGCCTTAAACCAATAGAGCTGGTATATAAATAGAGGGCGCCAGCCGTATCTTTCTTGTCTGAATATCCGTACGAAGCGTAACAACGTGTTGTGTGAAGAATCTGAAAGTAAAGATACCATTTTTGGCGAAATATCCCAAATCTCGGCAAACTCAAAATCTGTCGAGCAGTCTTTTGCTTTCCGGCAATTGTAATTTCCGGTCGATTTTCATTTCCTGGAAAGTATATTTTTTTTCTTTTCTTCTTTAAAAATTATTATAATAAGCAAACACAAGTAAACTGATTTTGAAGATAATTTTTCGTTTTCAAAACATAAATATCTTAATTTGTTGACTTAAATCATGTTAAATTATTTGCTGGCTTTTTTTGCATTAATTAAAAGTAATTATTTTTCTTTAAATAAACATCTTATTTCTTTTATTTACTTAAAAACATCTTTGTATTTTACATTACATGTTCAAATACTTACTGTTATTATCTCAAACAGATAGAAAAATGCCTTTATAAAAACAGATTATAAAAGTGACATAAGTCTTTTTCCCCTTCATAATACTGTGCTTATGCATATATCAATACTATCCATGTTATTAGAAAGAGAATTTATAAAATCTTAAATTATATATTATAGACATCTTTTACGATTTTATTTGTTATTGCAATTATTTTTTAAATTTTAAAACCGGTAGGAAACCTTTTCTAATATCAATTATTCTTTGATATTCTGATTCTTTGTATAAAAAGAAATACCCGTAAAAACTTCTATTGTGTCCAAATAAAAAAGTTAAAAGAATTGATCAGAGATTACTTAATTATTTTTGAAAGTGAGAAAATCCCTAACTATCATAACTCTACATAATTATTCTGTAGATTGCTCATTTTAGTAATTTTAGTGACTGGAGGCAAATAAAATTTTTAAAAAGAAATTCAACAATGCTTTTGTTAATCCTCCTCAGTCAAAGCTACTTTGTTATTATTTATTAATTGCCAGGTGATGTAAATCTAATTTTAGATAGCTAATTTTAATAAAAATAAAAATTAACTTAATTTTAATTAATAAAAATTGACCTTAGTTAACAATTGTAAATATATTCTTGCGTATTAATTTTATAAGCATCTGGATATGTATCATATTTAAATCAATTTCTTTGAAGATAAAATTCCCAATTCTTGTCCAATCGATCTTTATTGAAATCAACTTCTGATGAAAGCCATTAAACAATTCTATTCATTATTCCAGTTTCTTTACAGAATAAAAATTTTTAAAAATTAGTTTTGGGCATGGATGAGTAACAAAATGTATAACAAATAGCAAGATCTTGACTCTTATTTATTAGGGTTTTACATTAATTGAAAAATGCTATATAATTCTAAATTATGATATTAACATTAGATAAAATGTATTATGAAGTTAAAGTTCTAGAATGTTAAGTTTAAAAAAAATACAGAGTATTTGGTGTGACTATAAACAAATTTTCAGTGACTAAATAAAGGTTATGATTCAGTTAAGAACATCTTTCTTTTAATAAAAGGAACCACAAATTATCACACCAAATAATTGTTAATGAAACATAAAGAAAACAATGTTTTATTTTAAATTACAATTCCTTCACATAATTCAAATATTTTCATTTAAACTTGGAGCATTAATTAGAATAACAATTAAAAGCTGCCTTGAAAAAAGAAATAGATTTCAACTATCCCGGCCTAACAATTACAATTACTATAAATAATTGATCAAAAATTATATTACCATTGAATTTTCAAAGCCAATTGTGACACCGCAAAATACAATAATTTCCTACACCAGTTGGGAACACAAATACAAAATAGAAATTTCTAATTTCCTTTAACCTGTATTATTTTAATTCGAAAGTACATCAAAATAAATCAGAAAATTCGATTAATTAACCATGTTTAATTTTAAATACATCAAACATTATGAAAATAAACAAAATCGCTTGAAATAATTGGCTGAAAACATGTTAAGCCTAATCCCATTACTGTTGGGGGAAAAAAACTGAATTCGTTATTTATTTGGCGACGGTGAAACAAAGATTTTTGGCGATAAAGTTAATTTTTACTTAATTAACCAAATTTATGAATTAATATTTAAAAAAACTGAATTAAAATCAAATGTCATCCACAACAAGTTTAAAAAAATTTAGTTGAACTTGATTGGATGAATAAAAAGTATGTTTATATAATAATGTTTATATAAACACTTGTATTGGCGAGAAAAAAATGATGCCAAGCTTTCAACCAAGCGCTTGCAACACATTCGATCTTAAAATAAAGCAAATAGCAAAATATAATGCAGTTCCATCAGTTTAAATGAACTTTAATAACAAGTTAAATAAATTAAATGCAATAAGTAAACCAAACTATGAAATATTATTCAGTTTTAACAACAAAATCACTGAGTGATTGTGTCTACGAAATTTTGAAATGAATTAAAATGGAAATAAATAGAATATGTTTTATTGTATATACCAGTGAAATGACAGAGAAGTTTTTTCTTTGCATCTAATTGCACAGCAATAGTTAACCATGGCTTAAATAAGCTTTAAAATTGAACAGTTAAAAGCAAGAAAAGATCTCCCATTGAAATATAATGGGGAATGGATAATGTGGTTACAGTGAATACAAATTCTATACACACAGCACGTGTTTCTATCTTGTCCCACGGCTTAGTAGGATTGCACTCCCTCTATTAGTATACCTGCTCTATGCTCAAATCTCTTGTAGGCACATTTGACAACACTATTTGCACAAAATCTCCCCCATGAAGACACAAATGTTCAAACAAACGACGAAAAAAAAACTGATATAGACCAATCTAGCGTCATAGTGTTTCCTCGTTTCACAGTTTTGCGAACCATCGCTCACCAGTTACTTTATAACACTTTCCTTTCGCTCATTATACGAATCACACATTTTGCTAACAACTCGATAAGAAACGTTAATCGATTTTTTTTAAAAAAAATACTAAGAAAGACAAAGATAACAGTTGTTTATTTCAAAAATTATGACAGCACAGTTCAAATACAGGAGATTTCAGATGATTGAAAATATTTCACAAATCAATTGTTTGGCAATAAAACAGGATTATTTGGCATAAAGATGGGAATAATAGAACATTAAAACTAAACACATCCATAACAATATATGAAAATATAAACAGGCGAAAAGAAGTAATGTATAAGCCATGAAATACGCTGCTTTTATTAGCTTGCAAATTTTTAATACACTCTCCAGAAATCTAATCGTAAAGATTATTGATGCATGATTACGAGATGGTATCCTTTCAGACAGGCAAGCAGGAAGTAGGATGGAATAAACATTTTTGTCGTCGTCGTTGTTCATGTTGTTACGACGGATACACTCAATCATCTTCAAATATTTTAAACATCAAAGTGAGGGGCATTTAAGCGCTTGAACCTTTAGTGAGAAATCTCAAGTTGCTACATCGGGAAATGGGTCTTGCCTGACTCGCAGCAAGGATCGGCTGAAGGAAAAATTCTATCGAAACTTTCAGAATTCCAAAGGATGCAGAAGCGCAACAATATCGTGAACACTACACTTTATGTAAAGAACAATACATGCCTACAGGATTTCCCAGAAAAGTAGTAGATAGTAAAATATAACACATGCTTTTATTTATGTAATTACTGCAATCAGAAATATGCTTTCAATTGAAAAGTTTAATCAAACAAGCTATCCTAATGTGAGAAAATACTTCGGTTTTCCTAGAGAAAATTTTAAAAAGTTTTAAAAATTGCAATATTTTTATCATCATTATTTCTGCATCACACTGACAAATAATGATAGAGCCTTTTGATTAGTTAGTTGCACTTAAAGTAACAAAAGGAAGTGGCGAAAGCTGTCCAGATGTTGAGATTGAGACTGCAAATTGGCGAGAAATGAAAATTTCTGGCTGCTGTTATTGGCATTCTTAATCTTCTTTATGACAACTTTAAACCCTGTCAGTCCTAACATTAAGCCTAACATGGCCTCAAAACCCTTGTAAATTTCATTATACTTAACAGAATAATAAATCATTTCATTCGGATCTTTAACTTAAATATTTTTTAACAACTATGTGGGGGGGCAGCGAAATTCCCCGGATCTTGTATATTTAGTCACTTTTAGGATTAAGCCTAATATAACCTCAAAATTTCAGGTGAAGAATCACAACATAATAAACAAACACACATCATTGGCGACTTCTTGACGAAACAAAAATGGCACCAGTAGGCCGCATACGAGAGCTGATCCATGAGGACTTTCGCAAAGTTAACAGAATATTTTTCAAAATGGTATGAGGGAGCAGATGTTCATTGATGACATCATATAGGAATGCAGAACATTAGAATGAAAAAAAAAATGTTCCAAATATTGTGATTGGGGAAATTTACCTAGAATTTTTTCCATAAAGAATGAAAATACATTGAAAAGAAAAATTAACCAAATAACTGTGGATTTTATTTTTGAAGTCTCAGAAGTCACTTTTTTAAAAATCAACGAGGACACATATGGACGTTAAGTGTAAAACTCAATCAATTTTGCAAAATAATCATAACAATGTTATTAAGATTTCATTTTGGTTTTACAAAAAATTACCCATAAATCGCGAAAAAATGATGTGATCGATGTGAACATCTTAAACTTTTAATATCAAAATCAAATTTGCACTCTATGTTTATTACATCATTTTTTTCGTTAAAAAATCAACCAGTTATAAGTATTATCAAAAAATTTAACTTAATAGTAATAACTAATGATCAGCATAAACAACAACTATAATGTATAATTCCAAAGATTTTCAGCAGTCACTAAGTTATTTTGATAGAATGGAACTCTCACCAATTTAATATATACAAAATGTTTTCGTCATCATACAGCTCTATGCTTGGAAAATTATGTTAGTCTGTTTTTCCATTAAAGAAAAATAAAAACATTATTCCCAGATCGATAATTTGAGTGATTCCGTTGAATAGCTGAAAAAAGTTGAATTGTAATCTCACTATCCAGAATTCACCAAAGGGAAATCACTTGAAATATAAGAATAAAATTAAAACCTAGAGAAAAAAGCATACGGACATTAAAATAGCTATTGATGTCATTACAATATTTTATGTATAAGAAAGGCGGGACTAATTCATCAATAAATGCGATCGTTCCCTTCTGCATGAGATTATTTCTCCTCTCTAACTTCACTGCTCGTATGAGTGGGAAAATTAAACTGTTCAATGAAATATTAATTAACAAGAAAAGGAGAAAAATTCAGCTCAGCATGTTCATGCAGAAAACTTAATGAAATCTTTCAAATAAAGATAATATTGCGAACTAATATTCTGTTGAGAGAAGCCAGTATTTCACAATTTTAAAATTCACAAACACGAAGAAAGTATAGTTGAAAGTCTTGTTCAATAGCTTTTTTTTAACATTTCAAAGGAAAATAGGCCCCTAGCAGCAGCAAAACTCTAAATTTACGATAATTAAGAAACTTTAAACAAACGATGCTTAAGAAAAAAAGAATACTGTTTTCTTAGAAATGTAAAGTTTTTAAAAGAAAAAAAAATATTCAAACTTCATTTAGATGAACAAAAAGGAAAAAGGACCAGTCATACATAGAAGGCCATAAGCCCAACTGGTATTAATCAACAGCCCTTACTTTCCATAAACTTGTACATCAAGAATTTTCTTTACTTTTTTCACCACATTTTAATACCTGGATTTAATTTTTTTAAAGGCATTTAGATTTGAATACATATAAATACGTAGAGTGAGCTAGAAAAATAATAAATATTGAAAAACATAAATCAAAATTATCAGTACTAAAATTTGATGCACTTAGTTTATAATTTTAAAATCAGAGCACATCATTTTTTTATTGTTTCATTTTTACTTTCTGTATAAAAGAATTGTCATTGTATTTGAGAACTATATTGTGTAAAAGTACTGTACGTGTCACAAAAATACAAGCTCGAAATTTTAATGAATCCCTACATTTTAGAATTCCCTCCGTTCAATAAAAGCATTTTTGGAAATTTTCCATTTGTCGGCCTCAAGAATAACTCAAAAATACATTGGGCTAGATGAATGAAATTTATCATATGGTCTTTACACCAAATTTGCAGATTTCTTCCAAATTGGAAGCATAATCCATCCAGAAGAATTCTGCCTGTCCACATTCTCATGTATAAGATAACACATTAACTACAAAACAAGGAGAGCTGGACAGATAAAATTTGGTATACAGATTTAAAAATCGAGTGCGTAGACATTTATCAAATTTTGTGCAAAATGCGATTAGAAGTTGACCGTCCGTCAGATTGTAGTTTCAGAAACATGTCAATGGAATACTTTGAAAATGCAATGATTTAAATACATTAAAATATTCACGTAATTTTGTCATTAAAACTTTGTGTCAAATTTTTTATTTTGATTGTTTGAGAAGAACAAGTCTAAAGTAAAGATGATAAATTCACACCAAAGGTTAATTTGATGATATAGGTTAAGATAACTATGCGAGCCATAATCTAGGATAATACATAAAATACAAAATACTCAGGTAAGTTTTATGGAAATCACTCGCATGGTTTCGTGTTATCAACATAAAAGTTTTAATAGTTCTTTTAATAGTGTGAAAATAAATTTGCCTTGAAAATACTAATAATATCTAAAATGTTTAGTAACCAGGTCCTAAGTCAGGGTATTAAAAAAATTAATGCATTAATTTTTCAGTATCTAATTAGGATAATTTTTTAAAAAAATTCTTAGAATTTAGAGATTTGAAGAAATACATTGTTATGAATTTTGTGTAAATTAGATGCAAAAATGTACGAATTTATGTGTAATTACTGTAAATAGATTAATTGCATAAAATTGATTGTAACGGAATCGCGGGCCGGTGAGAAAAGACCGTTCTAAGGGGATTCACAACAGGAGATCGCCATATTTGCCGATTTGGGTGTGTTGAGGACATAATGAGGTCGCTAACAGTTCTTACTATACGCTAAAATGTGGAGTAGAAGTTTTAAAAAAAATAATGATTTATTCCTAGGATATGTTTGAGAAGTTTCCAGATTTGTCTGTTTTAGCGGTTGCCCCCCCACTTTAGTGGGGCGCTAATTAATGCGTGCCTTAAGACGGATAATCAGATCAGTTCGGGGAACGAGCTACGTTAGTTGCCTTAGCTTGAGAGAGCATTTTTACTCGTTGACGTGCGTTCTATAGCTTTGCTGTTGCCCGAAATTAGCGGGTTAAATACAGATAATTCTCTGTGAATTTGTAGCTTGTGTTGCGTACATTTAATACACGTTTTCTTCCGGACAATAAAATCTGTATCTTCGCTCTGTTCTGGTGAGAATTTTTGTAACT
>JAOUZG010011558.1:890-16683 GCA_026289955.1 Argiope argentata | reverse complement strand
AATGAAATAAATAATATTTAAAAAGAATTTAAAAAATAAGCTAAAATTGATAAATTAATTTGACCACTTGTTTCTTATGTTATTAAATTAAATATTAATTAAAATTAATAAATTTTAAATTTAATTATAATTAATACTTTTAATTAATAATATGATTGAAATAACAGATATTTGGAACAAATATTTAAAAATAGCAATAGCAAAATTATTTGTTACTCAAAAAAAGGTGGATTATGCATCTCTATCAGAAACTTGCTGACTCTTTGACCTCCGAATAACATATGTTATTTAACACGAAATTTAAATAAATAAATAAAAACATGCTCTCCGTTTTAATCAGGAAAACTATAGCCATTGGTAAACTCTTTTAACTTATAAATTTTTTGTTCAATAAATTTATAAAAATATTAAATAACAAATGTTTTAAAAAAGGAATTCTGCTATCTTAAATTTTATGTTATCATGTGAGGACCTTATTATTTTTTGACCTTGTTTGCCTTCATTAATTTAAATCATTAACTAATTTAAACAGGTTTGAAACATTTGACTATCAGAATATATCGTAGATTTATCGAGAATCGAAGAACCTATATCAGAAGCTCAGAATTAGTGCATCCTAAAGCAGACTAGATAATGATGTCACTTCAAACTTCTCAATTACAAAAGGTAGGCTAGCTATTTCAATTGGTTTATTAAAAGGACATCCAGTGGCCATTTCTATATTTCT
Source organism: Argiope argentata (assembly GCA_026289955.1). NCBI lineage: Eukaryota > Metazoa > Arthropoda > Arachnida > Araneae > Araneidae > Argiope > Argiope argentata. The sequence continues at coordinate 15,956 of JAOUZG010011558.1, read as the reverse complement.
CCCTCTCTAGTAAAATTAATGCCTTCCTTCACTTTTAACAGAAATTTCATTATACTCGTCAAGACCTCACTGTCCAAACTTCACTCCATGAAAGCAGTGTACCTAAAAGAGCGAAATTATTCCCCACTTTATATTCAATGTTTATTAATGATATACTTCATTAATACAATACTCAACTACACATTTTCGCAGTAGACACAGCCAAACTGGTCAAAAATAGAAACAAAAAATTCATCATTTATGTATTAAACAAACACATCCAAGAAATAGAAAGCTGGTTCTCCAAGTGAAAAATTGCAATGAACGCCCCCAAAACAATAAAATTGTTTTTTACAAACAAAATAAAACTACCCAAAATCTAATTAAAATTAATAAAGCTGAAATCCCATGGTCTTAATACCTTGGCGTAATATAAGACAAAACTTAAACTTGGAACCCCAATCTTAACTATGTTTTTAAAAAAATTCAGGAATAATGTGATCGTTAAAAAATTCAAAGTCAAGTCTTTGATGAATTTCCATATTTTAGACCTTGCTGAATTAGAAAAACGCATTTTTCGAAAATGTCCATTTGCCGAAATGCATCTGATACAAATATAACTCAAAAACACTTCAATGTAGATTAATGGAATTTGATTTACTGTCTTTACAGAATATCCGTATATCTTTTTCAAATTTTGAATAAAATCCATTCAGAAGAAGTGTTTGTCCGGTTGCTCAAATATAAGTTGAAAAGATCATTATAAAATGCAGAGAGTTAGGTAGATAAAATTCAATACACATATTTAGCCTTTATAATATATAGAGATGCATAATCCACCTTTTTTTGAGTAACAAATAATTTTGCTATTGCTATTTTTAAATATTTGTTCCAAATATCTGTTATTTCAATCATATTATTAATTAAAATTTATTAATTATAATTCAATTTAAAATTTATTAATTATAATTAAATTTAAAATTTATTAATTATAATTAAATTTAAAATTTATTAATTATAATTAAATTTAAAATTTATTAATTATAATTAATAATTAATTTACTAATGTAAGAAACACGTGTTTGAATTAATTTATTTATTTCAGCTTACTTTTTAAAGTTTTTTCAACAATATTTATTTAATTATTTATTGGATTATTCTGAAAAAGTTGAATTAAAAATAAATGTCATTTCTTTAAAATGTTTACATTAGTTCTAAATTCTACCAATAGATGGCGCCAGAAAAGGAAACAAAATTGAACCATCTCAAGAACTCATGTTACAGACAGTTGAAAATGACTCTTATCGGATAGCGCATTGTTAAATGCGAATATTCGAAAGTCAAGGTCAATATCAGTGTGACGCCCGCTGTGATTAATAACTATGCAGCGACTTCACTGAAAAGTGAGAAGTCGCTGCTCCGATAGATTTCAGTGATATGCAATTCAGTGTTACGATTATTCCGAGAATAACCAGTCAGGTCACTTCTCAATCCATTCACAGATTTCTCCTTTTATCTTTATTCCCGTTAAGGAGACAGCACCCTGAGGGCACAGGGGGAGAATGCTTTGTGTTTCTAGGCTTTCCTTTTCTCCCCCGGGAGGGTCGAGGATCACCCGATACCCTTCTTTTCTTTGAAAGCTGTCGGCTCAAGCCATTTTGAGATAGCATATTGTCAATACGGGGAATTGTGAGAATTTGCGATTTTAAATTAAAGGAATCCACGATTTTTTTTTATTCCTCTTTCACTAACAACACATTTCCCTACAGCCAACTTTAAGATTTTACATTACTATCGTGCATGAAAATGAATTCGACTGGTTTCTTCAATGTCTTTTTGGCACATTCATTAAAAAAATAAGACTATCGTGTATTAATTTTTAAGAATTACGAATACATTTTTTATTATTATTCAATGAATTTTTCAGTGGTCCAAGGTAAACATTACTGAAAAATCAACACAATATTGCGATTAATTTACTTAAATTTCAAATTGCAGTGTTTGATAATTCTACCTCATTTTTTGCTGTCTTTGTCAACGAAGCATTGTTTAGTGTTTATCGTGAGGTTTCAAGGTGCATTAACTGGGGCGATTAATTTTATATTAATAATTTTTTAAGTAGGTTATTTTTTACGCATTATACGATTAAGAGGTGTTATATTCATTTTTGTTAAACATATTTTGAAGAAAAAAAAAGAAGAAAGCTTTCGTGTAAATATTTCTCATACAAAATGCATAGTTTTATGGATGTGATTTCAAAGATCGTTTTAAAGGAAATCATTCCTTTCTTGTATAGAATTAGAAATAATCATTAGATGAATGGATTATTCTAAGCATATCTAATTTTATATTCATTTTATCGGCTTTTTGTATTCCTAAAAAATATTTTTTAAAAAAGATATAACCTTATTTTTTTAAATGATTGTTTTAAATATAATTTTAAAGAAAGAATGAAGTAATATATTTATCCAATGCTCTGAAAGGGGATTTTTTTTTAAAATTTAATTTCTCCATTTCCTACATTGTTTAATATTTGCTACATTTACTACTTTTAAATGTCACAAATTTGGTAAAGATATTGTTTTTCCCTTCTGGACAGTAGAGGAAAATTAATTCCAGCCACCTGGGAACAGCGTCACTGTTGCTTATTGCGTCGTATTTCCGCTTTGTGATAATAGATCATTCTTTTTTTTTCTATTTCTAAGAAAAATTAAAATTACCGTATAATTTCAAAACGCAGCCATTCTGTGTGGGAATTGGAAATCGTTATTCAATTGTTAGGTATAACACTGCATAAAACTTGCTTAAATAATATATTTATAATTTTTTCTTTGATGAGGTTCTAGCTGTCATAAATTAAATGTGTCCGATCTTTTGTACTTTTTTTTTAAAAAAATTTAAACCTATTAAAACATTTTTATTTCATATAATGGTAAAATTATTTCTCAAAATTATGGTGAAAGATTTATTACCTAAAACAAAAAAAAGTATATATTTGCGTAATTTTTATATGGGATGAATTTATTTCTTATTTTGCTATTATTTTGTGCGTGTGTATTTTTAAGAATAACTAAAACTGGTCTGATTTCATAGTATTGAAAAAAAGAATGTTAAAATATATTATAAACATTAATGAATAAAAATATTAATTATTTGGTCTGCCATATCACATTTCATCATAGTAAAATGTCTCCAATACAAAGTTTGCTTCTCGTAAGCTCCAGAAAAATAAGGTTTTTACGAAATAATTTTTTTTAAATTTTTTTCATATTATTAGTTTTATTTTACTACACTATTCTACAAGTTTACCGTAGAAGGGCTTGGATTTTTAACATTTTTACAATTTTTCTATGGGTTAAATTTCCAAATGCATTATCATTAAGTGAATGCATATATTCTTTTGTGTTTATAAAAATAAAGAAGAAAATAATTTGATTTTACAATTAAATAATAACTAAGTAAGACTTATAAGATGTAAAACTGCATTAAAATTCAAATTATAACAAATGGTATTATACAATAAGTAACAAGTTCATTAATTAATATCATTGCCAGGAATAAAATTTTAAATCAGTTAAAAAATCCCTAGTGTCCATCCAAATGTCATTTAAACACATTTTCCGAATATTTTATGAACTTTCTTTTTTGTATAAAATCGCATAGTCTCCTGCGACTTATTTTAACTTCATTTATTTCTTTGACATTAAGCCAGATAAATTATATTTTGAGAACATTTTGAATTGAAATTTACAATAATCACAATCAAGATTAATGAATCAAATATATTCACCAGAGGTTTAAAAAAGAGATTCTTAAAAATTATCAATTTCAAATTTAGTAATTTATAAAATAAAATTATTCTCATAAGAATTGCTTTTTTTAAATTTAAAACTACAGTTTTTAAAGATGCAATAAGCCAAAAATAAAATAAAACCGCAAATATCAGAAAGAGTAGCGCAGAAAAAAACCTATTCAAATCTCCGCATGCGTTAAGTAATTGCCTATTTAAAAGAAAGATATTGATCCTCTTTTTCAGATAGTTTTTCCCGGAAATGGAATCATAAAAGGAAGTAAAATGAGCAGTAAACCCACGAAGAGGGTGAATGAAGGACAGACCTCCCAAGCACAAAACATTTGCTAATTTTCTGTAAACCTTTTAACCACGCACCAATTTTAATCAATAGGAGTTTTGAACATTACTATGTTTCATATTTAACACACTTTGAAAAACCAATGGAAAATTATCTGAATGAAATTTCATTTTAACCTCTAGCTTACTAGCGGTACAAGTGCTTTAGAAAGAACTTTTTTACCTTTTCTTAAGGCCCTATCACACGGCAAAATATCGTCGGCACTTTCACCAACAAACGACGACGAAAGTGACGTCACTTCAGGATTTGCTGTCTGGTAAACCTAAAAACTTAGGTTTACGTTATAGTGAATTTATCGCTCTTTATCCGTTTCTCCTACTTAGTGAATATCGGCAGTTTTCTTATTTCATAATTCGTGGGATTCTAGTCAAGACGGTGCTTAAATTTATAATTAAATCCTGGATAATTTCTTAAAGTGATCCGATTAGCTTTCAATGAATATAAAAGCCCATGGTAGCAATAATAGTTGTAATTTTTTTTAAAAACTCAAACTATCTTGGAATTTGTAGATATGTAAATTACGAAGCCAATGCAATAAAATTCCATTGCTTTAATAAATTGCAATTATATTGATGCATTATTGAATTTATTGGAATTGAATCACTTTTGCTTCTAATTTAATTTTTTGAGTGCTTAATACAATGAATATAATAAGGATTGTAAAATGAGACAAGTTGCACATTTATCGAATTTAAAAATACTTTTCTAGCCATTTTTTCTTTTGAATGTCTTTTTCATTTCTAGTAGTATCAATCTTATTGTCAGTTATTGTAAATATTTATCGTACCATTCAACTAATTGTAATGTTTTCATCAAAATCAATAACAATGAAATGTGAAAAATAATAAAACTTTTTAATTATTCTTATTAACAGTTTTGTAATTATTTTTGTAGTAATAATGATTAGTTAGTAGTAGTTTTTGTAGTAATAATGGCAATTGTTTCTAATTTATCAAAATTAGTAACAATAAATTCTGTAAAATAATGAAACTTTTTAATTTTTCTTAGTAACAGTTTTGTAATTATTTTTGTAGTAATAATGACAAGAAAAAAATGCTGATTTTGTGTTTGTATTTTATAAATTACCATAAATTTAACTAATCAATATTAAATTTAAAACAAAAATATATTGAAAAGAAAAATGATTTGTGGTTGTACATTCAATTAAGCTTAAAAGGTGCATACCATCATCGATAGTGCTGAAATTTTAAAATCATTTTTAAGTACCTTGATTGATTGATTGATTGGTTTTAATTCTTGGGACAATTTAAGTACCTTAAAAGTGCTTATTTTTCTAGAAAAGAGCAAATAAAACAAAAGTTGATAAATAAAACAGAAGAGGGGGGCCAATACATTTAAAATAAAATTAAATAACTTTTGAAATCAAATGATTTTTGTCTATATGAAAACTGATATTTGTTGGATCCATCTCGACAAATTTTAGGTTTTGTGTACATAAAAATAAAAATTGTGTCTAGATGTGCAGTGCAAATAATTAAAGTTAGGAATTTGAAATATGGCAAGAAATTGATTCTAGGACATAAAATATTTACTAAGAACATATTTTTTTGGATTTTAATTAAAAATAAAAACAATATTTAAAAACATTACCACCATATCATTGATTAAGAAGTATTTTTTACTCTTTTAAATTTGATTGAATGTTTATTCCCTCCTATTTATTTTTTTAAATTAATTTTTGAGAAAGTATATTTAACTCAATTTGTATTTATCATTCTTTTAATTAATTTTTATTTTCCCAAAGAAGTTCAAAATTATAAAACAATTAATTGAATAGGATTCTTCATTTGATAAATATTGGTAAATTCTAAGGCATTACACTATTTAGACTCGCTCATTTCTAAAATTGCTCTTTAAAAAAATTTGTTAAATGTTTTGTTTTCATTTTATTTGCAACTACAGAGCTTGTTTTTTTTAAAAAAATCTTTGTGGATTTATTACCAGTATTTGTGATAAATAGGAATCATTAAATAATTTTCATTCAATAATAATAATCAAAAAATAATTTTCCAAAATATGTTATTGCATTTTCCTTAGTTTTTTTCAAAGCTAAAGTATTAAAACTTCATTTATCTTTACATGGATATTAAAAAACAGGTTTGTCGTAAAATTTCAAATTGTCAAGCATTTAAATAAAATAATAACCTCCACATTACATCAGGAATGAGAAGCAATAAAACACTTGTTTTTTAATCTGACCATTTCCAAGTGTGTGGTTATTCTATGCATCTTTCTCAATGCAAATGTATAATCAGAAATATCATTCTAAATTAACTGTTAATTTGTTAGATTTAAAGAAAAAATGTGGAAAAAGAAGCCTGAATTTTATTGTCTATCATCTATTAAAAAATAATTTTTGAGAATGTATATTGGACTCAATTTGTATTTATCATTCCTTTAAATAATTTTTATTTCCCCACACCAGTTCAAAATTATAAAACAATTCCATTCCAAAACTATTTCTAATGGTATCTATAGTAGTTTTTTGCTAATGATAAAAATATGATCTTTTTATATTTTTGTCAAAACCAAATATGTTTTATATTTCTTCACTATTTAGTCTCACTTATTTCTAAAATTGCTCTTTAAAAAAATGTTAAATGTTTTGTTTTCATTTTATTTGAAACTACAGAGCTGTTTTTTAAAAAAATCTTTGTGCATTTATTACCAGTATTTGCGAAAAATAGGAATCATTAAATAATTTTCATTCAATAATAATAATCAAAAATAATTTTCCAAACTATGTTATTGCATTTTTCTTAGTTTTTTCAAAGCTAAAGTATTAAAACCTCATTTTTTTACATAGATAATTAAAAACAGGTTTTTCTTAAATTTTTAAATTGCCAAAAAAAAAAAAGAATATTATTAAAAAAAAACCCTCTACATTACATCAGGAATGAGAAGCAATAAAACATTTTTTTTTTTTAGTGTGCCCATTTCCAAATGTGTGGCCATTCTACGCATCTTTCTCTATGCAAATGTAGCATCAGAAATATCATTCTAAATTAACTGTTAGTTTGTTAAATTTAAAAGAAAAAAATATGGAAAAAGAAGCCTGCATTTTACTGTCTATCATACAAAAGGTGATTTCGCTTTTTGCTAATGATAAAAGTATGATCATTTTTATATTTTTGTCAAAACCAAATAGTATGTTTTATATTTCTGCAACATTGTAGGAACATCTAAGTATTAAAATTTAAAATCACTATTATATTTTTAACTCTAACATTGAGTTAAAATTTTTTAATTATATAGAAGCTGTTAACAAACTATTTAAGGAATTACTATAATCAAAAGATTATATTATTATTTGAATAAATAAAGACTGAATATGGTCAAATATATTTCACATAAAGAAAACAATTCACATCAGAATTAATATTTTTTTTATTTACTTAAAAATATCCTGTTGAATATCTGAAAATTCCATCACAATTTCACAATCCTTCTAGATAACTATACCCCATACGGTAGTGCCAGTTTTTTTAAAGTGGGGGCAATAAGTTGTTCCACAGAATGGAGAAAAGATACCGTAGTTTTACTTCGCTTTTTTCATTCTGTCGAAACTATTTTTAGTATTTAGCAATATGTAACATTAAATGCACGCTTTTTCAATATTATTGTAGCGCCAACCGATCCCTTTCTTGGCACACTACGTCACAGAAAAGTTTCACATGATTGGTTGAATTTCGTTTGTAAACAATATTTCCCTCACTATCGTGGACATTTTCAAGCAGGTTAGAAAAAGTTGACGATGACGGAAAACTTGCTTGACCGGTTACCAGAGGGCACAAATCGACAACTATCGACGAAAGTTTCGCCGTGTGATAGGGCCTTTATGGGTCGTTACAACTGTTGTACTAGCAACGAGTTTGGATTTCGTTCCCCCATTTGAATTTCCAGCGAACCGTAATTGCCTCTAAAAATTCCTTTTTCCTTTGTGCTACACCCCTTAGGGTCAGGAGGTTTTGTCCAGCTGTAGTTATAATCACTGTTGGCGCTAGTGAGTTTTGTGGACCCTTCTTTGGCGACGTTTTTTAAAGTAACACTGATAAGAGCTCACGAATAAGTTTGCTTTTAACTTAATAAAATTTTATTCTAATATGCGTTTATAATTTTATTCAAATGATAAATTTTTTAATCAAGAATTATTTGAAATTTCATTTTTGATGGAATGGTTTTGTGAAGATTATCGGCGTCCTAGATAACTTGTTACATCCTTGATCCAAATTCGTCATAGTGCAGAAAAAATAAATTGAACCTCGGATTGGGTTTTTTTCGAATCGTCATTATATTTTATATAATGATTATTTTATATTTTATATAAATATTAAAATCTTTATTCCTTCATTTTAATGAAAGTTACTAGAACTGAAAAGTTACTAGACATTTAAATTTTTCCAGAAATATTTGTACTGAAACCAAATAAATTAAGTGACTGCGTAAAAATGGCACGAATTCTAGATTTAATTTTAAGCATTTCTGAAAGATAATCTAAATAATCTGCTTGCAAAAATATTTGTAGTTAATAACAAATGCTGATCGTTTAGAATTCTAGCCTTATTTATTAAAGGTTTTTAAAAAGTTTTTTTATAACTACTTTTTAGTATAATTTTATTGCAATGAAATCTTATATATCAAATTCTAAGTAAACCATATATAATCTTACTTTGTTTAAATTAACCTTCTTTAATCTGGTGATTACCTACAAATTAATAAATTTTTATGTATAAAAAATTCGTTTTAAATAGGCTATTGATTGTTTAGAAAATAAAGCGTACTTTTCAGAAATATGACATTGTTATGAGTAATTGAAATTCTCAGAAAAAAATCACTATAAATTATAAGAAGCGACAGTAGAACAAAGAAATGTTGCTAGTAATTTATATTAAAAACCGTCCGAAATGTGTTAGAAATAAAAATTATATCCGATTTTATAAGCTCAATATATTGATATTTAAAAAATTCAAATCTACAAAATAGCAGAAAATCGCCTGCTATTTTGCAGATATATTTAATTTACAAAATAGCAAAGGAATGTTATATGTGTTTTGTGCAAAGAAATGAAAATATTTTCAAAAAAAATCAATTACGACATTTTTACATGATATATAAATTGTTGCATTTAATAAAGATAAATTAGTCGGAAGAAACTTTATAAGAATTAAATTTACAGCTTCAGTAAGGCTTGAAAAATTTATTTAATCACAAATATGATTGAAAAATTGACAACAATTTGTTTATGTGCTAAATAACTATGACGCATTCATTTGAGTTACAAGTTATTTAATAACATAAAATTTAATTCATTACTCTTTCATGCGCAATTATTAAAAATATGTTCCAGAAAAAGAAAACAAAAACTGCAATGAAAAGCTTTTTCTAGCGGGCCAGAAGCAGTAAAACCGCAAAAAAGCAACCTGGTTAAAACTAGGGATGACGAATATTTTAGAAACGGTATTACGTAAGCAATATCAAAAAGTCACAAATCTCAGTGACCAATACTTTTCAAAAATGGGTGTGATTCAAATCACTGACGCGTTCTTATTGGTTGATATTTCGATTTCAGGTCTTGGATCACGATAGAAAGTAACAATCGATACGATCTGTCCAATGGACGCTCTCGAAGCAGATGTCAATCATGCATTTGAAAAGTCCCTTACCCACTGATGCGCTTTCCAGGAACAGACCCCCCCTCCACACACAAATAGTTGGGGCAGGTGGCCGGTGATGGGACTTTTGATCACACGCAGTGAGCTTCCTATTTCAAAAAGAGTCAGTTCTCCCCCTCGCTGGAAGCTATACGCGGCTTGACTAATCTTACGAAAACTAGATTTCTTCCGCAATCATCTTCACAGAACAAAACTAACTTGTGTTTTTAAACAAGTTTCGGCCGATATTCAATGCTTCAAACAAAATTAGTAAGGATTTATATCTATTCTTAACTGGATATAAATACTATAATTACTAAATATCTACGATTGAAACGATTTAATAAGTTCATAAATAAATTTTCTGTGCCTGGTTAGCATGAAAATTCCGTTACTCTGAAGGATTTCCCAGTTTTTAAAGTCAGAATTATGGCTTATTAAGCTGTTTTAAAGATTAAAGGACCATTTTAAATAAATTGCCAATGATAAATTTTTCTTCATTGATTTATAACAATATTTTGAGAAAGATGCACATATATTCCTGCGAATTTAAATACTTTTTAAAAAATTTATAAAAGAGTATATAAAGCCTTGCATCACGTATATATCAATACATTTGTTTAGATATCATTAAATATTATATTTGGCAATGAGGTAAAGAAAAAAATGCTTCGTTTGTTAAAATTTTGTGGATTTCAGAATTTATCGAGATATAATTTATAATGTTCACATTTAAAATACTTCTTTATTTATTTTTTTTGCTTTAAACTGACTTTCTTTAAAATATTTTAATTGAAAAGAACTTAAATAAATTAACAATTAAAATTAAAAAAATTCACTTCTACATAATATTTTAAAGGTATGTAAAAGAGAACTGAGATCGTTAGACTCCATATATATAATCTCATAAATTTGCAAAAACGTCATTTCAAGAAAATATCAGTAGTGTATACTGAGTCTCTTTCAATCTAAACTTAAGATTTAAAAAATCGAAGGGAAATTTCTGAAAGTAAAGAAAGATAAATTGCCAAAAAAAAAAAAAAAGAGTTGCAATCAGCCTTTCGATTGTCATTTATTATCAAAACTAAAAGGCGTTCAAATTTACATTCTTATATATTGAAATAAATTCTGCATTTTTTCGAAGTATCTATTGTAAAATTTTCAGCCATGTTTCATAGAAAATGTTTAAAAATTCAGTATCATGTAAATACTGTGTTTGCGTCTCACAATATTATATACTTTAGGAATTAAAAAAAATAATAGTAAAATTAATTCCTCATTTTGTTAACATAAATATTACAATTATAAAGGTTTTAAAGCTCATAATTTATAAAATTCATCTCTCATCTTTGTGTATTTGACCCTTTAACAAGGTAATCCAACTGACGGTAATCCTCATGAATCTCAGTGTATCTACATAATTTTTTTAAAAAACTCAGTATTTTGCAAATTTTTTCCACCGATTGAAGCATAATTTTATAGCAAAATTCCATTAACATGACACTATCTATGTTCTATCTTTTTCACTAAGACTATAAAAATCAATCCGAGCCTGTAAGATACTCTTATATGAATTACATAGGGCATAAAATTCTCCTAATTTAATACATAAATTATAATATATAACATTTCCCAGATTTGGTTCTTGTATAGTATGAAGAATTTTTTTTAAAAAAATTCGATGAGTTAAATTCTTTAATGTTGTCTAATCTATTTGTTGTTCCCATGAGGATTACTAAAAATTGAAAGCCTTTTAAACAAAAATAATAAATCAGTCAATAATTTAATGTAACTTAACAATAAAAAAAGAGTATCATTTAAAATATTCCTTCACTTCAAATATACGATTTAGTGCGTATCAATAAATGATTAATTAAAAATTATTAGGGAAAAAGTTTTTTTTTATAACAAAAAAATTAATTTTTTTTTTATATCTTAAGCACAAAATAAATTAAATCATTTCTGATAGTTATCATAAAATGCACAAAGTATCAATTATCGTAATTAATTTTTTTTATTGGCAAATGTTCCATTTGAAATGTTGATGCCTTCTTAAATGATACAAAAAAACTTTTTAAATCAATATCCTTCAGAACGCGTCACTTTTTCTATAAGAATTAAGATTTAAAATGTGAAAGTAGTATAGAAAAGTATTTAAAAAGTAATTTCACCTGGATACTTTCCCCTCTGTTTTTCGAAGTATGTTAAATATGATACAGTGGCCCTTTTAAAATGCCTGCTAATTTAAACGCTGCGTGGGTAAAAGGTTTACAGAAAATCAGCAGATGTGAACTTGGGAGGTCCGTCCTTTCCCAGACACAAGGAATGTAGTTAGAGGCCCCACCGCCCGAAGGTCACCATTCCTGATAGGCAAATCTTTAAGTCCTCGACTACATGGTTTGTTCAGATTTTAAGAAGCAACGGTTTTAATAGAACTGGGAGTGACGATGGCTCGGCCAATTCCTTTCCCTGAGTTCAAACGGCATTTTATAAATAAATAATAATAATAATAAACGATTACTCGACTTCCGGGAAAAAACATTACCTGAAAAAGGATAAATTTCTTTCATTTAAATAAGCAATTACTAAATTCATGTGAAGACTTAAATATGCTTTTTTCTACGCCACTCTTTTTGATATTTGCTGTTTTATTTTGTTTTTGATTTCTAACATTTTTTTCAATGTGTTTGTTTTTAGCATTTTTTCAAGACTTTAAATTTAAAAAATTGTAACCAGAATTATTTTATTTTATTGTTCACCATATCTTAAATTGATATATTTTTTTAAGAATCTCTTTTGAAAACCGCTGGCGGATATATTTTATTCTCTAATCTTGATTGTGATTATTGCAGATTTAAATTTAAAATGTTCTTAAGATATAACTTAGCTGCCTTAATGTTAAAAAAAAATAAAACTAAGATCCTTGAGGACTACACGATGTTATGCAAAATAGAAATTTAATATAGCATTCTTAAAAAAAATGTGTTTAAATGACGTTTGGATGGAGACTTATAAAGGAAATTATTACATTTGTCGTTTATTGTTTAACACCATTGCATATATTCTGGAATTTCCAACTGAATGCTTCCTTAAATATTTTTAAATGCTTCAAATCACCAGAAATATTACTTAAAGTAAATGCCACATATTAAAATTGGAAAAACGCAGACACAAGAAAGTGGAAATTAAGATTTTCTGCCAAGTTTTCAGGAAAAAAATGCTTATTTTTATTTATAATTACCAAGTGGTCTAATATACAAAAAAACAAATATTATCTGAGACATAGTCGTTAAATTTCCTATTTTAATTATTTGCTTTCAAATATGAACTAAACTCATGGCTATTTGGTTTTCATAATATTCCATCATGCTACTAGAACCCCCCCCCCCCGGGAGCTAGTCCATTTCGATTTTTAATTAGAAACCGATTTAAGTATTTCACAATCATAGGCAATGCAGAGAATGACACCACTTTTTCTGATAAATTGGTCAGTTTAATTTCATACTTTAATACAATTTATTTTGTTTAAATTATTATTTTTTATTTCATTAATTTAATAGAAATGTATTTATTTTTATTGTTTTATTATGAATCTAGATTTCACGGGTTTCGTATTTCTGCATAACAGTATTGAGACAAACTGTCGGCGTCAATAAATATTCCATTAAATATGTGTACGTAATGAAACATATAAGAAACTGACCATGACACATACATGATAAAGTGTTACTTTTTGTAGCATTTTGTAATTTTTAAAATTTGTACTTATAAATTATGCAACTAGAAAAAAGAAATTCTTTAATTTGACCTGTTTGTTTTGCGCGAGGTCTTTTAGGCCCTGCGCAAAACTTTCTTTTGGGAATTTTTTTACAAATTTATTTTTGTGCATTTCGAAACCGATTCAAGTCTACTGTCAATGATGTCAATGAATGTATACGACAGGGCATATTTCTTTCATAATTGAAAGTAATTCTTACGCCGGTAATCACTTCTAAATAAGGAGACGGTTACCTCTTATGCTAGTTTTCGAGAGTTTTCTAACTATGCTGGCAAATATTTCTAAAATTTATACACCACAACTTCACTTAAATACCATTATCACTATCTCTTCATGAAATTCATTTACCTATATAGTTTGATTCTTTTACCATGCCTATGGAGATTATCGACAAAAGTAAAGAAATCTTTTCTTCTAAGCAATTAAAATTTCAAATACGATTCTAAAATATTAAATTTTCTTAGTTAATTTGTGAAACTGTTGGGGATTCCTACCAAAACAAGATGCTTATTCCTTTATTAAATCCATCGACATGAATAATTATTAAAAAAAGTTTTTATTGATTGTTATTTCCACTCTTAGCGATCATTAAGAAGAGAAAGAAAATGGAATGTTGCAAAGTTACATAAACGCCACGTATGTTTTGCAAGTTTAATTTTATATATTTAACACATCAATTACTTTTCCACGGTCAATTTTATGAAAGGATGCAAGTATAATTAAAACTTTTGTGAATTACATGGCTTGATAAAAATAGCAAATATAGCAATAAATAAATAGTGTTTTCTTTTTAAGAATAGCAAAAATTACAAAATTAATTTACGTCGACTATATTTTTTTAAAGAATACTAAACATTATAAATGTACCGAAATTTATGAGGAATAAAATATTCCAGAATAATATTTTAAAGGAATAGTTTGTTTGTTCTAGTTGCTTTTGAATATTTTTGAAGATGGCAATTTCGTTAAATGTGCGCACAAAATAATGGAAAAAGATGGGGAAAAACTCTCAAAAAATGTTGATAACTTTAATAAATTTTACAAACATTTTAAAATCACTAGAATAATCTAAAATTTTAAAAATATTTTTTTTTAATAAGGAACATTTAATCTAAGTTTAACCTGGTATATTTCATGAGGTTTCAACTTTAAAATTTCATCATTTTGAAGCATTTAAGAGTGGATATGCCATTATTTTTCAATGAAAAATAATGATTTAAAACATTGAAACATTGAATTTTGATAAAATTGCTACGAGATATCTTAGAACCTGGATCATTAATACATAAGTAGAAAATTATATGGCTCTTGAATTGTATATTTTTTCAGGTATCCAATCAATTCTTATTATAATAGAAGATGAGCCCTCTATTTCAAAAAATATGTATTAGTTATATATTGCTATTTATACGCATCTAATTAACAGAACTATTCGGGATTATATATATATATATATATATATATATATATATATATATATATATAT
>JAOUZG010011554.1:0-30347 GCA_026289955.1 Argiope argentata | reverse complement strand
AAACAGGTCTGCATCTACCAGATGCGAGGTACTTCAGTCAAAATAAGTTCAAAGGGTTTTTAAACACATAACGTTTATTGACAAAGGACGACACAGTTACACCATACAGCTCAGATGAGATCACAATCCATACTGACTAAATACGCAGCTCGCAGGCTGACCTCACAACATCGCCGCCTGGTGGCGGCTACATTTCGCTTCGTTTCACAACAAATATCGTACTCGCCGTTAGCCATGAAGGAAACAAACTGAAAAGCTTCGTAATAAAAAGTAAATGAACTTTGTTAAGAAGTTGTAAAATATGCAACCAATAGGTGGCGCGCACGTAGTGTGTTGCCCCACCGAAAGCAAGCATAGCTCAGTAGTGTACGAGTAGCCGTAAATAAAGTGTGAACTATTGGAAGATGCGAGTATCATTCTTTCCTTTGAGTATCAATCCAAAATCCGAGCCAATTATTCTTGTGATAAAGTCCAGATGGTCCGTCGTAGCTGCAGGTGAGCGCATATTTCCAATAGTTATTCAAATTTGAGTTTAAGAGTTAAAAAAAATTCATTTAAAATGGAGACTTTAAAAACGAAAACGAAAGTTTTGAAAATTGCATTGACGAGGCTTGAAAGTAAAGTGGCATCGTCAATAATTGATGTTGTAGATTCAGCAACTGTGTTATTATATAACTCTAAAATCAGTGAATTACACAATGACTTTAAACTGTTATTTGACTCTATTTTCTTAACGTGCAAACCAAATGAATTAGAGGAATTCATCAATGAGAAAAATATCATAGACGATTCTATAGACGAATTAAGATTAAAAGTTAACCGGCAAATAAATAAGAAATCTGATCCTGAACATTCTTCAGACGTTGATCACGTTCTATCAGAAGTGAAATTGCCGACACTTTCTATCCCGAATTTCAACGGTAAAATCGAAAACTGGATAATGTTTAAAGACATGTTTACTGCAAGCGTAATTCAAAACAAAGCAATCTCTAATTCTATGAAGTTACAGTATCTAAAAGCGAGTTGCAGAGATGAGGCTTTAAGAGTAATCAATTCCATATCTATTTCTGATGCTAATTTTAATATTGCCTGGAAACTTCTAGAAGATAGATATTCGAATAAAAGAGAACTATTAAACTCCATTATCAAAAAACTTCTACATCACCCTAGTATTAATGAATCATCGAGTGCCATCCTAAATTTAATCGATGTAACAAATGAATGTGTTCGATCTCTAGAAGCTCTAAATTATAAAGTTGAGAATTTATCAGAAACCATTATCGTGTTTTTAATTGTCGAAAAGTTGGATAAATCAACTCGTTATTGGTGGGAAAAAGAACTGACTAATTCCGAAGAATTTGGTACTTTAAATCAACTGCTTTCGTTTTTGCAAAACCAAGCGAGAACCCTTCAAAACAGTAAAATAAAAGAAAAAGAAATTAAAAAGAGTCATAACTTTCACAATAAAGTTACGACTATGCTTTCTACATCTAATGCGAAAAACTTAAAATTTAAATGCGTAAAATGCCAGAGTCAAGATTTTCATGGACTTTATAGATGTCCTGAATTTCTCAATCTTTCCGTAAAAGATAGATGTGAATTCGTGAAAAAACATAATCTTTGTTTCAACTGCTTAAAATCTCATGCAGTACGAAATTGTACGTCTACTTTCCGGTGTCAAAAATGCTCGAAGAAGCATTCCACATTACTTCATTTCGAGAACGAGAATCTAAACATTAGCGAAATTGGGGATAGAAACGGTCAAGGTCACGGAGATGAGTCATCGAGTCTCAATCCAAACGCCGTGAGCTTTGATTTGAGCAATGATCGTAGTATATTTTCCGGAGCAGCAGTGAAAGTAAGAGATGAAAAAAAAATAAATAAAAACGGTGATACTTTCAACTGCGATTATATTCGTTAAGGATCGTTACGGAAATCTGAAAAAGGCCAGATGTTTGATAGATTGTGGCAGTATGTGCTCGATGATAACTATTGAGTTAACAGATTTATTGCAAATAAAAAAAGAAAAAATATCTGTAGCAGTATCCGGTTTAAATAATGCCAAAATAAATGTGAACTCTAGAGTTAGCGCGGTAGTATCTAACGGAAGTGACTTTGAGATAAAATTAGAGTTTTTATGCGTACCCAAAATTTGTAATATGATTCCAATTGATTCGTTACAAATTCCAAAAGAGAATTTACCGAGTAATATTAAACTCGCCGATCCTGAATTTTACCGCCCAGGTAACATAGATATGCTTTTAGGTGTAGAGATATTCTATCAACTCTTGAGATCCGGGCAAATTCAAATGCCCAATTCTGAGATAATATTTCATAATTCAGTGTTTGGCTTTATAGCCACCGGTAGTGCTTCAAACTCCAAACCTCAAAATATACAACAAGCTCATTGTGGGCTTATTTATGATTGTAGTGACATAGGAAATGAAATTCAAAAATTTTGGCAGCTCGAATCAGTAGGAATTAAAGATGATCCTATTTGCAATGAAGTTTATCAGTCTTTAGAGACATTTGAAAAAACCGTTTGCTACAAAAATAATCGTTATGAGGTTGAACTACCATGGAAGAGGAATTGGAATGAACTTAATGATAATTACAGTGTTGCAAAAAAGAGGCTAGATTCCCTTGTGCGGAGATTTAAGAAAAATCCTGATCTAAATTTGCAGTATCGTGAAACCTTTCGTGATTATGAGGAAAAGGGCATAATAGAAAAGGTGACCAATCCTGAGAAGCTTACGAACAAACCAGTCTACTATTTACCTCATCAGCCAGTGTTTAGAGATGATAGTTCAACCACAAAAATGCGTATTGTTTACGACGCGAGTTCAAGTCAAAGCTTTCAACACTTGAGTTTAAATGACTGTCTTTGGCCTGGCCCAAACTTGAATTCCAATATATTTGACATTCTAATAAGTTTCAGACTGAACAAAATCGCAATCACATCTGACATTGAGAAAGCTTTCTTACAGTTATTGCTAGCTGAAAAAGACAGAGATGCAGTGCGTTTCCTATGGACAGAAAATGATTCACTTCAAGTGTATAGATTTAATCGTGTACTCTTCGGAGTAAGATCCAGCCCATTTCTCCTTTCTGCTACCATTAAGACGCACTTGAAAAAATTCCATGAGGAGTTCCCGACCACTACAGAATGTCTGGAGCGATCTTTCTACGCAGATGATTTTGTATGCGGAGCTAGCAGATTGCAAGATGCAATGGAAATTTCTACTCAAGCTGTATCCATAATGTCCAAAGCTAGTATGGTGCTGAGAAAGTGGACAACAAATAGCGACGAACTGATACAGTTGTGGAAACGTGAAGGTTTAAAAACTCATCTGCAGGACAATCCAATTAGTCAGAGTAACGATTCAACCAAAGTTTTAGGGATGCTGTGGGAAACTGTTAAAGATCACCTGCTCGTAGGAATGCAGAGTTTAATGGATAGTCTATCGAAAAACGAGAACACGAAACGTTACCTCCTACGTGCAATATCAAAGATATTTGATCCTCTTGGTCTTCTTACTCCATTTACTATTCGTGTGAAGTGCATCCTCCAGATCTTGTGGAAGAAGAAACTCTCTTGGGACGAAGAACTGCCCCCAGAAATTCAAAAGTTGTGGTGCCAATGGATGTCTGAGGTGCCTCGTCTTCCTGAGCTGCAGATTCCCAGGTGTGTACTAGGTTGTATTGAAGAACCCACGGATGTCTTCGAACTACATTGCTTTTGTGATTCAAGTCAAAAGGCCTATGGTGTTGTCATATATACGAGAGTTGTGAAAGATTGCAGTGTTGAAGTTAATCTTCTAGTGTCCAAAAGCCGTGTTACTCCTCTTACCAAAATAACCTTGCCGAGACTGGAATTACTTGGTGCATTGCTCGCAGCTCGACTAGCAAGCAAAGTTAAGGCAATTGTCGATCTCAAAAGACCTTCCAAAGTTTTCTTTTGGACCTATTCAAAAATCACCCTTTATTGGATTAAAGGATCCAGTCAGAAGTGGAAGTCCTTTGTAGCCAATCGAGTGACTGAAATCCAGAGTCTGTGTGATACAAGTGCCTGGTTTCACTGTCCTGGCAAACAAAATCCTGCTGACCTCTTAAGTAGGGGTGTCGGTGTTGATGTTCTATTCAACAGTGACCTATGGTGGAGAGGACCTGAATTCTTGAGAGATATTGACTTTCCAGCAAATACAGGTAATGGTGATACTTCAGTTTCACCGAGTGACATTTCGGATGAACTAAAGAAAAGTTGTGACTATTCTCCACTTACCTTTACTATCCTTAATCATAATACCTTGATTGATGATATTCTTAAAATAAGTAATAACTATATGAGTATAATTCGAGTTATGTGCTATGTATTTAGATTTATACATAATGTTAAAAATAGTAAAAGACTTGCAGGTCATCTTACCATCAAAGAACTTCAACAAGCTGAAATGAGTGTAATTCAACTGGTTCAACAAAGTGAGTTTGCAGAAGAGATTAAAAATCTCAAAAAGGGTGTTTCAGTTTCCATTAATAGCAAGATAAAATCTTTAAATTGTTTTTTAGATGAGAAAGGTATTTTACGAGTTGGTGGCAGATTAACATATTCAGACCTGAGTTTAAATGAAAAACACCCAATTGTTCTGCCTGCCAAGCACCCTCTTACAGTAATTATAGTAAGATATTATCATTTAAAATATTTGCATGTTGGTTCTAATGCTTTATTATATAACATTAGACGTAAATTTTGGATTTTAAATGGTAGAAGTGTATGTAGAAAAGTTGTATATCAATGTATTTCTTGTTTTAAAAGCAAACCTGTATTACAGAGTCAAATTATGGGAGATTTACCCAAGGAACGAGTTACAACTTCATTTCCCTTTTGTTATGTTGGGATTGATTTTGTGGACCCTTCTATATAAAGTTCAAAAACCAACGGAAGGGAGTATTAAATAAAGTGTATGTTTGTATATTTGTATGCTTAAGTACAAAAGCTATCCATTTGGATTTTGTATCTGACCTTACATCAGATGCATTTATCGCATGTTTGAAACGTTTTTTTAGTCGTAGGGGAAAATCCTCAAAAATATTTTGTGATAATGCTAAGAATTTTGTTGGTGCCAGCACTGAACTGAAAACATTGCACAAAATGGTAAGTCACCCAGATGAAACTTTAGCTAATTTTCTTCTTAGCGAAAATATTGAATGGAAATTTATACCTCCCAAATCGCCGAATTTCGGTGGGCTCTGGGAATCTGGGGTTAAATCTTTCAAATATCATCTGAAACGTGTTATTAGTAATGCTCATTTGACTCTTGAAGAATTTCTCACAATAATTCTTGAGATTGAAAGTGTTTTAAACTCAAGACCCCTCACCCCCCTGTCAACCGAATTCGACAATTTTGAAACCCTGTCACCAGGTCATTTCCTCATAGGTAGGCCTTTAACTTCAATTATTGAGCCTAGTCTCATCAATATATCAGAGAATAGACTTTCCAAGTGGAAAAAGATAACAAAATATAGCCAACAAATTTGGAAGTTATAGAAAAAGGATTATCTGAATACTCTACAGCAGCGCAGTAAATGGATGTTTTCCAAAAATAATGTAAAACTAGGTGAACTTGTGTTAATAAAAGATGAAAATATGCCAAGTGTAAAGTGGCTAACTGGTAGAATATCAGAGTTATTTATCAGTAAAGATGCTAAAGTAAGAGTAGTGAATGTATTACTACCTACTGGTAAAATACTTAAGAGAAGTGTAAGAGATATTTGTGTTCTACCCATAAATGATTGAACATTCTGTAGATAAAATATAGTTGTAGTATTACTCAATGTTGTTATTATATAATTCCTGTGTTTTTTGCATCAATATCATCATGTATTTTTAAAAACTAATGCATTCTTTAATATTGTATTTTGTAATAGAATATTTGTATTGAAACCCTTAAGGTTTCAAGGTCGGGAGTGTTAAGAAGTTGTAAAATATGCAACCAATAGGTGGCGCGCACGTAGTGTGTTGCCCCACCGAAAGCAAGCATAGCTCAGTAGTGTACGAGTAGCCGTAAATAAAGTGTGAACTATTGGAAGATGCGAGTATCATTCTTTCCTTTGAGTATCAATCCAAAATCCGAGCCAATTATTCTTGTGATAAAGTCCAAACTTAATGAGCAACTGTTAATTATTTATTCTGATGTGGAATCGTTTTCTTTTCAAATTTTTATCCTTTTTCATTTGGAAAAAGTCTCATTTCATTTTAAATAGTCATATTTTATTAACAACATTCGCGGGCCAACTTCGAAGCCTATGCGGGTCAATTCTCGCCCTCGGTGCATAGGTTGTGCATCCCTGATCTAGATGATAGAATAAACCGAACAGTAGAAAAATATTCTTTTGACAATGACTTAAAGAGCTGCCTTGTAACTCTTGCTAATATAACAAAATTTTTATAAAATTATTTTAAAGCAATGATTAATAAAATTTTATTTGAAATTTTTTTAATAATACTAATAATAATTGAAAAATAATTCAATAATAATTGGAAAATATTTTTTAGTAATAAAATAGAATTGAAAAAACTAAGCAAACGTGTAAACTTGAAGAAATAAAATGCTTTTAGGTAATATAAATATTTTTTCATGCATTGGCTACTCTTTCTTACTTTTTTTGCATATATTAATCTTTCTACTTACCATCAATGGTTAAAATTGTATTTAAGTTGCAGTGTGAAAGAGAATATTTTGTGTATTTTAAAAACTGTTGAATTGAAATAATTTATTTGATTTGTGTTATATATTTGAGTAATAGCATTTTCTTAATAAGCTATTTATATATACTTACAAGTTTTTTTTTTGTTGATACATTG
Source organism: Argiope argentata (assembly GCA_026289955.1). NCBI lineage: Eukaryota > Metazoa > Arthropoda > Arachnida > Araneae > Araneidae > Argiope > Argiope argentata. Next base: position 23,485 of record JAOUZG010011554.1, on the reverse strand, counting down.
AATAACCACATTACAATGTTGAAGTATTTCAAAGAAATTTTTAAAACGCACATGTCTACTGCTAAATAATTTTATCTAATTATCTTAAAGATGATGATGAAACTAAAAGCAAACGCATTTCCTTAATACTTATTACTAACACTTATTTGCTATCACATTTGATAAGATATTATGCTTCAAAGATTCTAAATTATTCAGCATGAAATTATAATATTTATTTCCTTGTAAATTATAAATTTAAACAGCAGTTATGCTTTTAAAAAATCCTTCTTAAAATAGTCGAATATTTCAGTTGGGAAAAAGACTCCTTATATAGAGAACATCAAATAAATTGAATAATTATATAATTATTTATGTAATTTGAATAAAATTGTCTTCAACGGAAAATGAAACAAAGTTTGTTTTCCCTCATATAAATGTCTGCTAGCAACTATCCAAATAACCGTCAATATTTGAAATTTTTAAAAATGAAAATAAAGTAATTATTACATTTTTAGCCTTTCCTTAGATCTACTTAATTTGTTTGAATATTATACTATGCCAAACTATAATTTATACTAAATATGGAAAAATCTTAATATCCACCTGATTGTGATATAGTCAAAAATAATTAAATAATCTTTTAAAAATTGTCACTAAAAATTATAATATTAAATTTTAGAATAGTAAACCTATAAAATAATTGTTAATTTGTCAAATATTTGCAATATAGCTGGAAGGAAATTGAAATAATGTTTGAAAACTTGCCGTTTAAAACTATAGGTGTATAACATTTTTATTATAACAATTGTAGATATAAAAGTGAGAAATTTTTTGAAATTCCATAGCTTTCATGTCATTTTATGTTTTTAAACTCGCTAGTACTCAAGTTTTATGTCATTTTAGTAGAAATAAAATTACATTATTTATTTACATCAGATTCATTAAATCAATTCAATAGTACAAAAGTGGTTTTGATTTTCTACTTCCTATCAACATATAAAATCTAAACTCAAGTTTGATATTTTATGAACCGTAGCATTTCTTTTTTTATTCGTTTATTCCTTAATATATAAAAGCACATATATTATTTGGTGTCTTTTTATATTAATTATAATTTTTTTCTTTAGTTTTTTTCCCAACTCCAATTAATGATAATGATTACAAATGCTTTCTGAGAGTATGGATAGACCTCTCGATCTAAACATCAAATTCAGAAAATAATTTTAAGCCCGTTTGGGGGAACCTCCTTCCACCCCTCAAAAAAGAATAACCTAACATTATTAATTTCAAGCTGTTTAAATTCTATTTCTGCTTCGCTAAAGCCTATAACATATTTATAACCTTTTCAATAAATTATTTTTAAAAATATCCTGGAATTGTATTGATTAAAGGGCATAAAATTTGTTCCAAATTAACTCCTTCGACACCTATTCAGAATTGCATTATAACACTAATTAATAACACTTGGGAATATGTGATAGGGGTCATGTGATGTAAGGACTGACTTTTTGAATTGATCAGCAAAGATTTATGAAATATCCACTGATAAAGTTGATTCATTTCTTAGTTTAGCTATAAGTCTTGGTATTTAAGACCAGGGCTAATGATTTCCCGTCCTCTTTTGTACACTTAGCTTTCGTGAATTCCGTTGTGTCGTTCTGTGTTGTGCACGTCGCCTTCGCTTGTAAATAATGCCTGCTCCCGTGATGGAATAAAAAGAACTAAAAATTCAACCTGTATTCTCCATGATTTCGGCCACGACTTTGCTATTTATTCTCAGCAAATCATTTAAATGTGTTTTTTTTATTATATATATAAATATAAATTTTTGCTCAATTGCCTACCTTTTTGAATGAAATTTTGTAATTGGAAATATGTCTGGAAGCAGGATTTAAAAAAGAAAAACTTATTCCGAAGTGCAACGATGTAATGCTTTTTAGAAAAAAAAGTGACTTCAGAAAACTTTCTGTCATAGCTATGAAATTAGTCTTATCTTACGTCTTAATATTCAAACATTTGCTATTGTAATTTCACTTTCGGTTACAATAAAGGTTTAATTTACATGAATGTATACTTTTGGCAAGAAATTCAGAGATGAAAAAAGGAGGATAAAAAAGGAAGGAATAAAATATAAAGTAACATTTAATTTCTAGCTTTCTTTCATGCTTAGATCTAGGATAGATTTAAAATTGGTATTAAATCCCTGCTGCTACCGCTTTTAAGAAAATTAGACAGAAATTTACTACTTTATTACCTGCGAAGAGAACTTCAGCACATGATGCTGTATCTGAGAATCAAGCGCTTTAATGTAGTACGTTTAGATGCTGTATTCAGATATCGTTTGTGGTACATTAGATTATGTATAGTTAAATCTGACAGTAAATGAGCTAGGAAATGAAGTAATGCATTTCAGATTTGAAGGAATTTCAGTAATTATCAACACTTTCGATTTGAAAATATGCTTTTCTCCCTCTGAGAATTAACCAGCAGCTGTTTTTTTTTTTAAATTTTAAATATAATTCTTATAATTTATTATAGGCGAAGCGCTTATTATTTTGCAAAAATATATAACTTATATGAACAACTTTAACGTAAAAAAATACATTAGCTCATTTCAAGTATCCGTTTGTAGAATATATATACATAAAAGCATACATACATATTGAAAGAACTAAACATTATTGATATCCATTTAAATTTGAATAAAAAACACTTTTTATGTTTTTTTTTCATTTTGATAAATAAAATTAAACTTTAAGACATAAAAAGATAAAATCCTCCTAAAACTAAAAAATATAGTTCGCTTTGATAGATTAAATTTATATTACGTGCATCAAAATTATAATTTTTATAAATGTCTTCAGTGTAGGAAAATTATGAACATGTTCCTTTATAATAAATTTTTAAAGCAAATTTCGCTCACTCTACTTATTACTTTTATCAATCGTTTGAAACGGAGTAACGGTCATTAGCATTTTTCCCATGGCAGCCTTTTAACGTTATCAGAGATATGGAGTGTCATTCTCACTGTGTCGATGATTGATTACCATATGGCGCACATTGTAAAATCGCTAAATTTTGCATACAAAGATACAAGTTATAATGTGGTACCCTTTTTAAGGCTTGAGCGCAAATGACACCCTCTAATGAGTTAGCTCTAATGGGATTGAGCGCAAATGACACAGAACCTTCTCTATAGCCCCTCTAGATGCACGCCAAATTTGCCTGGCCAAGGTGATTAAATTGCAGTAAACCTACCATGTGAGCGCAAAGGACACCCTCTAATGAGAGCACTAATGAGACTGTGCCAAGTGACACAGTCCCATTGAAACACAAGGGTGATGAAACTTTTTTCCATGTGTGATTAATTAGTTATAGTTATTTCGAAGCGTAATAAGACTAAAAGTGCTCATGCCTATAAATTGACTCTATTTTACAATCCGGGTAGTAATTAAATGATTTTTTTTTGTATATTTAGTATATATGATAGCTGTGCATGGTATAATATCCAAATAATGGAAATATTGTAAATGTAATAATTATTTTAATTTCTTTTTTAGAAATTCGAATGTTGGCGATAATTAGACATTGCTTGGTAATCTCTTACTCTCCTTTTAATTTTTACTAAATGTTTCTGGACGTCGATTTGAGCCTCATTTGGCTCACAAGAATGCTGCATTTCAGAGAGAAGACAGTTGTCATTTTTTTCCAGCAGCCATTCACACTTTTCGGACTTTTTGTTAAAGTAGCGCCATGCTACCACATTTTAAAAGCTACAGCGATATTTCCGATATTGATATCCAGTATACACAACTAATGGCTTTCCTTTTGATGTTTTGCTAATGCCAGTACTGTTATTCATATTTAAAATCAGATCCAAATAACGGAGAGAGAAAAAAATCTAATACACCAAGTACGTAATCTAAAACAATTTTTCAAAAATTATCCTAGCATTGTTATAGAGATATCAGTTTTAACGTGAAAAAAAGGTGAATATTTCGAAGAAAAGGATTTTCAAACAACAATCATTCTCTTATCAATGCGAGAAATGTGCATTCTCTATAACCCCTCTAAATGTATGCCAAGTTTTCCTGCCAAAGTTAATTGAATTCCAGTAAACCTACAATGCGAGCGCAAAAGACATTTTAATGAGTGAACACAAATGCGACTGAGCGCAAGTGCCACAATCCCCACTGTTGGGGTATGGGGTGGGGGGGGGAGAGGTAGCCAAACTCCACACAATTTTCGCTCCCAACTTAGCGACGAAAATCTACCACCGTGCCGAAAGCTTCTTATCTCCATAGTCGTGGTGCCTCTTTTGTGGTTGGAGGAAGTATGTTTAACCTTACAGCTTTTCTGAACTATTGTAAATTCTTTCATTTTTTGGTAATATAATTACCACTGCATTTGAATTTTGGACTCCTGACTTCTGCAATTATCTGTCATAAAATTTTATTTAATGACAAAAGATAATAGTGACATCGCCAGAATTAAAGAAGTGTTCTCTAAGGGTTTGCATATTTTCCTAACCTACGAGCGTTGTAAGTATATGTCCCCTTATAACTTGCATATTGCAATGATGAAAGAAAATATTTTCTACCTATATTTTTCTAGTGGTTCAAGCATCAACTTCCTTATTTTATTTAATGTAGCATTGCGCTATTGGAGAGGTATTGATTTCGCTGTTTTGTACTTTCCTGTATCTTTCGTTTTCATTTCAAGATTACATTTGTTAAATTTAAGAAGAGTTTGGCAAAATGACAAAACGTATTATTAAAATGTTTATTTGTGAGAATGTTTAAATTAAATGATTTGCTTAATCATAAAATAAAAATTAAAAAATGTGTTTGAAGAATGTAAGATTTTATATTATGTGCTGATTTATACTTTTACATATTAATTTTCCTTGATTATGGTTGGCTTAATATAATATTTAACAGAGAAAAAAAGAAAGAGAAAATGCTGTGTCGAAATGTCATTCTTTTGGATTGTCTTTTGTTGCTACGATTTTTATAGCTATTGTTCGAAATATCAAATGACCTTGGCACTTGCACAGCTCTTGCGACATGCTCTGACGGTTTGAATACTACGTAATGCTTGGGTTCGTTGTCTTCCTTCTCTTGCGTTTTGGCATTTCTTTTTTATTTTTCTTCTTTTTTTAAGACAGCCGGGTACCTTGAATGTCACTGAAATATAGATTTAAAATAAAAAAAAACTGGCTCATATAAGGGTTTCAACCATTTAGAGTTGACCAATTAAATTCCAGATCTGTATTTAATTTTTTTAAAATAATTTTTGATGTACAACAGGAAAGCAAACAATGTTGCCACACCCGCTTTCTGATCCTCTGCTTAAAAAAATAATTTAATTAAATATTGCATTTCAATGCACGATTATTATTGAAATATTTTAACTCTTAACTGGGGACATGTTGAACAAGTTATTTAACTGCTCCAAGTTAGTGCACTTTGATATTTTTACATACTCCATTTAATTTTTATATTTAGTAGCAATATGCACTTGCCACTGTACCCAGCATAAAGCTAATACTTAAAAGGGGGCTAATCATATGTTTCTTATCGAAGCAAGTTTACATAACATGAGTCACGTGATTTAGGGAGAATCTGAGAGTAAGAATACCTTTTTTGGTGACATCGCAAATCTTGACATACTTAAATTCTGTCGCTTAATCTTTTGCTTCCCGCCACTGGGTCCGGTCGATTTTCATTTCCTGAAAAGTTTTATTCATTTATTTTTTCTTTTCTTGTTTTGAAATTATTCTACTAAGGAAAAACAAGCAAGCTGGTTTCGAAAATAATTTTTCGTTTTCAAAAAATTAATAGTTGAGTTTATTGATTTTAATCATGTTTAGTTTTTGATTTTGTTTTTTCCACATTAAGTAAATATTTAATTTCCTTTATTTACTTAAAATAATCTTTCAATTTTACATTACATGTTTAAATACTTATCCAAGAATTAGGATAATAAATATTTATTTTTGCATAAAAATGAAGAGGATATTATTTAAAGCTGTTAAATTATTTTGAAATGATTCAGAAGGAAAAAAAAAAAATACTAGCCTAAGATTGAACCCGGGTTCCGTGAATGCTAAGCCAGGGCCCTAACCTCTACACTATTCTAGGGCTCGCTCTTGGTAACACAATATTAATATATAAGCTATATTTAAAGTTTCAAGGTTTTTTATTGAGACTTAATATTTACATGAATGAACATTCTAAATGGTTATACAAATACACGATTATATAAAATTTCATCTCGAACTCATTTTAACTCTCGTACCTTTAAATATTTCACTTCTGATTTATAATTTTGCCGATAACTTTGTTTTAACTACCGCAGAAACAAAAGTAAATCATTTTTGAAATCTTAAATGTGTTGATTTCCCTACAAAATTATAATGAAATTTTTACGAAAACGGTGATTTTAGGGTATGTTCATATCGCAAGTTATTAATAAATGTTGACATTCAGGCAAAATTTTTATCTGTAAATATAGCATTTGTTTCTTATCTTTAGAATACCCACTAGTTTCTTTTTAGATCTAAATTAAAATTTATAAAAACATGCAAATTATTATTAGCACATTAATGAAATTTTACTGTATATAACATTTTCAATAAAACATACGTTTTAATTTCTCAATTTCATTCACAATGATTTAATATCGTTTACGATAATATGATTCGAATATTTATGGTAAAAAAGAAACAACATATCGGAAATTATAAGGAAATTTATATACGTTAAAAAAATACACGATTATTAATCGGTTAATAATGTTTATATAGGCAATTGTATTGGTAAGAAAAAAAAATCATGCCAAACGCGTACAACACATTCGAGATTTTTTTTTTTTTAAGCGAGTAGCAAAATATAATGCTGTTATATCCGTTTAAATTAAGCTTAATAACAAGTTAACTAAATTAAATGCAATAACCAAAGCAAATTATAAAATATTCAGTTATAACGTCAAAATCAATGAGTCAGTTCATAATTTCGTAATTTGGATGAATTAAAATAGATATAAATAAAATAGGTTCATATGCATCCAATGGGGTCAATTCATGGGTCACGTGTCATGTACGTAACAAACCGATTCTGTTCAATTTTTAACCGTTTTGCGCGTCTTGGGATGTCAGCCGATAGCGTTGATGAAAGATTACAGTTAAATGTTACGATAATCGAAAAGTTATTAAAAACTTTTGATTTTTTTAAATTTAATATTTTCAATTATTTTTACCAAGTTTTCGTAGTCATGTTATTTCATTTCTTGTATTAAAATTTCAGTTAGTATTTTTTTTCTTTCTTTTATTCTTTCCTTTCCTTTCCCCCTTTTTTTTTTTTTTTTTTTTTTCTAACTTTCCCTTCTACCATTTTTTTTTTTTTTTTTTTTGCCTGAAAGATACATTTTGAGAAATGGCTATGGTAGCTTTTTTGAAAAATTACATATTTTCTTTTTTCTATTCCTACCATTAACTCACACTCTCCCTATATCTTTTCAAACTTTCAATCGTTCATAAAATACTTTTTATTCATCCAATCAAGTTTGAGTAAATTTTTTTTAACTTGTAGGGGATGACATTTCATGTTAATACAGTTTTTTCAAATATTAATTCATTAATTTTTTTATTTTTTAATTAAAAACTAACTTTCTCGTCAACAATCTTCCTTTCCTAGCCTCCAAATAGGTAACGAATTCAGTTTATTTTTTCCTTACTCTAATGACGTTAGGCTTAACATTGTTTTTGGCCGATTATTTTAAAGGATTCTGTTTATTTTCTTTATGTATGATGCATTTGGAATTAAAGTATTCTTTGTTTGCTGCATTTGGAATTAAAGTGTTTTTTATGATTGATGCATTTAAAGTTTTAAAGTACTTTCAAATTAAAATAATACATAATAAAGAACATTTAAAATTTCGGATCTGTATTGCGTTCCTCAATAGGTGTGGAAAAATCACGCATTTTGCATTGTCACAATTGGCTTTGAATCCTCAATTGGCATTGAAAATTCAACTCTAGTATAATAATATCGTGGTTGGTAAGGCTAATCTGCCAGCCAAGGACTCTCCGTGTGTGGTGGGCGTTAAATTTTTCATGGTCACAAAGTTTTCCGTGTCGACAGTAATACTACTGGGATTACTGGGTCAGAGGTGATCGTTCTCTGTTTCAGATGTAAATAACGATCCGCGGATGAATGAATGAAATGCATAAATGAAGTCCGCCCGTAAAGGAGTCAGACTTCTGCCCTCGGGTGCTCAAGGGTCCATACCATCAGAAGATACTGCACCTCGTCTTCCGTAGTAAAGCGGAACAGGAGACATTTACAACAATTGTTTAGTAAAAAGTATCTAAAATAAAAATGTTCCTAAATTTTTTCTATTACTCGTTTTTGTTTAAATGTCATTAAATGTTGAATCACAGAGAAAAAGATCATAACCTTCTCTGCGTGTTGAATTTTATGATGATAGTTTTTAGAAATAGTTATTACTCTTAGATAAGTTAAGATTTTAAAGCTCATTAATATTGAGACTTTGATGTTTTCATTTTGTTCAGAAGAAAGAGCATGAAACTCAAATTTTTATATGCTAAATAATAAATTTTGTTTACAATTTCAAATTATGAAATATAGAAGGTATAGATACTTTTTTTTTGTAATCTATGCAACCTATGAATTAGTTATTTCATTTTAATTTATAGAAATTATTAAGGGACAAGCAAGTAAAATTATGCCTTCGTAATTTTTATTTACGCACTAAAAAAATATAGATAAAATATATATGACAATTATTTGAAAAAAAAATGTGTTGAAATGGATTTTTCAATGTTCTCACCTATTTAAAGAAACTCAAAAACGGTTTATCAACATTTCTTTTTCTAGACACTTACAAAGAATATAAGCATAGTATGACAAGAGTGTCAAAATAAATGATTAAATTGATTTTATTCAACAGAAACATCCTAGATACTGAACATTTTTTTAAATCACGAATAAAAATAAATAAATAAAATAAAACGTAATATTGTAATAAAAACATAATGTTGAGCAATATAATTTTAAAGCAGATCATATCTGAAATGTATTTTAAAATTTTAAAGTTACATTGATAAAATTTACACTGAACAAATATAAAATAAAACATACAATACTGTAAATTGAATAAACAAGAATAAGGCGATATATACAAATATAAAAGTTAAATAGGATATACAGAGAGGATGGAAGACCACTTTATGCTTTTACAGAATTTTATGATTCAAAATCAATAGGTTAAAAAAAATAGAAAAAAAAGGAAACATCCATATAGCAAGAAAGATGGAAATAAAAAAATATATAACACATATTGCTACAGAAGTGAGTTTCAATGAAAAGACACACACACACACACACACACATATATATATATATATATATATATATATATATATATTAAAACAAGAATCATTGAGGTGCACAATAGTATAGCATGGTATTCTGATAACAATCAGTTTCAGTTTAAATAAAGAAACTGTCATTTGATTCTAACTATAGCAACAGTTCCTTGACATAAATTCGCCTTGAATCCATTACAACTAAACAAATGTATTATGAATTACTACAAGGTAAAGAAAGCTTTATGGTTCATACTAAAAAAGTAAAACCTCAAAAAGCATTTTATTTTAAAGCCAAAAACTAAATATCAAATACAAAAATTATTTGAGGTCAATTAATGGCCTTTGAAAGCAACATGCAAATAATATAAAATACTAAATATTATATAAACGTGTATAAAGGACAGCCCCTACAAAATATTTGTGCATTTTACTTCTTGAAATGGCTCTTTCTACTGTAACCTTTTATGAGATATCATGCAGTTATCAATTCTTTCAGTAATATTAATTTAGTACAGTAATGAATTTCTTCTCATATAAATACTGCATCCCCTTCGAAAAAATAATCTAGATTTTAGAAAATACATTACTTTACATAAATTCCACGATTTGCATTAAACGAAAGAGTTTCGTTTTCATTAGTTTTGATTTTGTTTCTTTTTGATTCATTTGTTTAACTCAATATGTTTGGACACTGAAATATATGTTATTTAAATATAAGTTGTTTATTAAGTTTGAAGTATAAATAAATGAGGTTAATATTATTGAAATGATTTGTAAGAAGGAATTAAATACAAAAGCTATTCTTGATATGCCGTAAGTAGTAAAAAAAGCTTTCATCCACGGATTTTAATTTTCCATGTCATATAAATTTTTTAAAAAACCAGTTTCACAGAGAAGTACCATAACAAATTTAAAATTTTCTATTTGTCATCGTAAATTTAAAAAAAATATTAAAAAAACATTTTACCGAAATAAATTTTAAGATTTTAATTTACAAATAAGAGTCAGAATTTTTTTCCAGCATTTCCCAATTTTTCAGACTTATTCTTTCTGTTCTCCCAGATTTATTCGATTTCTTTTTCAATTTTTAATTTGAGGAGTACATTTCTTTGTCACATTTTTTTTGACTACTCACTTTCTTTTGAGATTTGTCATATTTAAGTACTTCTTTATCTAACTAGAATATTATGTTTACTTATCTGCATATGCATTTAGCGATTAATAGTTGTTATAAGTATTCTTCATATGCTTCCTAAGCATTCTACTTTCACAGCATCAATGGAAAATCAAGAGAATACAGGGTTTTCAATTAAATGACATGAAAGACAAAAAAATATATCACTCAGAATATTTTAAAATAATATTCAGTACAGTGCAATGTTATAAAAATGAAATAAATAGTAAATGGATAAATTTTAAAAAAAGTAGTAAAAAAGGGTTTTCTAACATATTATTACACAATTTTCAGTTGTAATGTTCCATTAAAATATCTATAATTTCAATTTTACTTCATAAAATAACATAAAAACTGTTTTAGGAACTTAATAAACTTCCAGATAACACACACACGCACGCATGCACACACAGAGAGAGAGAAATGAATTTCTAACACAAGAGCTTATGCTTTAAATTTAACAGGTATCTTCAAATTTTTCGTTTAAAATTATTCAAAAATTCAAGTATAGAATATTCTTACTTGAATCTAAAAAGTTTAATTCACAAAATAAGACTTTCTTCCAAAAATAAAAGTGAATAGTATATATATGCGTCTATCTGCCAATTTAAAACATAGACAACACATATATGAAAATAATAAATATGAGAGTCAAAATATTCTTCTCATAAATGTTAGTACGCAAACAAATAATATAAAAATGTGCCATTTGAAAAGTAGTTAAAAAAAAAGTAACCCACTAGTTTGTCAATTAGTGGTGTCTAGTTCAAACTTGTCCACTAAATTCTAGTAGTGGGTGAAACTTAGGACACCAAGAAGGGAATAATAATTCTTATTATCTTTCTATTGCCATTCAGGAACAGATGTTTCCAAAGTGGAAAACAAAAGTCCAGAATAGAAATAGAAAGAGGTAGAAATTAATTGTGAGGTTGACCCTATACTTATATCTCAATAAGACTTTGGTATTTGAATTTATCCTGTGATGGCGCCTATCATATCATCATGAAGAAAAGAAAACAAGACTAACTCTTACGAGCAGAGACAATGGGTCAACCTAGTTGGGGTATATGTGGAAGAACAAGAGAAATAAAGATTTTTTTAATTAAATTATTATTCATGGCTTAATTTTAATTTTTCTGGTGAGTAATATGTTCTTAATTTTGATACATGAACAATATCAGTGGGCTTGTTTGTTAATGCATTTGGTTTGGAAATTTCATAATTTACATCTGAGATTTTGGTTAATATTTCATATGGACCTGAAAATACTGGAGATAATTTTCTACGATTTGGATAATTAAATTCCTCATACATTACAATGTCACCAGGTATGAATGGAGAATCTATAAATTTTGCATCATACCTTATTTTATTTTTATCATGATATTCCATTGCATTACTTTTAGCTAATTTTCTAGATTCTTTTACTGGAGGATAGAATTGATTTTGAGTTAAGGGAGAAGGATAAAGTAAAGTGCCAAATAACAAATATGCAGGAGGAAATTTTGTAACCGAATGGGGTGTTAAATTATACTCATTGATTACTTGTTCTGAAAGTCTAGTCCAAGGAATTTTAGTTGGAGAAGCATTGACATTACACTTTAATTTAGTTACTATTGGCTGGTTAACTCTTTCACATTTCCCATTAGTTTGTGGATGATGTGAAAAAGTTAACAGATGCTTGACACTAGTTTCTGTGGAAATGTTTGAATTTAGATGAGGTAAAAGCACCATTTCTATCAGTTAATAATTTGGATGGTACCTGCATTTGAAAAACTTGTTTTAATATATTAACATAAGTTTCAAAATTTTCATTTTTGAAAGGAAAGGCCCAAACATATCTAGTTGCATGATCAATTACTATATGAAGAAATTTTTTAGTTGAATTGTAATAATTAAATCCACCAACAGCATCGACAGAAAGACATTCAAAAGGACGATCTGTGGGAGTCTCAGTCTGTAAATGGCCGAATATTTTTTGCCGTTTCTTTTTATTTAATTGGCATACATCAGAATGTTTTAAAAAAGTTCAATATCCTGAGTAATATGGGGCCAATAATACTGAGGGGTAATTAAATTTATCATTTTTTGAGTGCCTGTATGTCCAAATTGTTCATGAGCATTTTGTAACACTTTTCTCCTCAGGGAAAAAGGTACAACAATTTTAAACAAATTTTTCTTTTTAACAACAAGCGCATCATTAATATTTGTATATTTGGTATCGTCTAAATTGTCTAGATTTCAGTGGTGTTTTATCTCATTCAATTCTAGTTAATGTACAGAATGTTGGAGATATTGAACTGTAGGATGCCTTGATAACGAATCAGCTTCAATATTAGCTGTTCCCTTTAAATATTTAACTTCATAATCAAACATGCTCAGTTTTAAAGACCAACGAAATAATCTTCCCCTTAAATTTTTAACACTCTTAAGCCAAAAAAGAGCAGCATGATCAGTATGAATTATGAATTTTTTCCCATGTAAATAGTAATAAAATTTATCAAGAGCATCTACTATAGCTAAACACTCCAACTCAGTTATACAATAATGTTTTTCATAAGGACGTAAAGTTCTTGAATGATAAGATACAGGATGTAGTTTACCACAACAGTCAGGTTGTTTTAGAACAGCCCCAATGCCTACCTGAGATGCATCATAAAAAACATGAAGAGGTAAATTAGGATTATATAGTTGTAATAATGGTTTAGTTATTAATTTATTCTTTAACATTTCAAAAGCATTTCGACAGTTTTCTGTCGATTTCCATGGTGTATCTTTCTTAGGAAGATTTTTTAAAGGTTCCCTAATTTTTGCATAAGAATCAATAAACTTATTATAAACATTTACAGAGCCAAGAAGACTGAAGTTTAACATTTTTTGGAGGTTGTAGTTTTTTAATACTTTCAATGGTATGATTATCAGGAGATATGCACCCTTCTTTGACTTCATACCCTAGGAAATTAATTTTATCTTGAGCAAGCACACGTTTAGAAAATTTTAATTTGATGTTTTCTTCTATACACATTTGGAAAATCTGTTTTAAATTATCATAGTGTTCCTCTAATGAATTAGAGAAAACTAATATGTCATCAAAATAGTGGCATGCAAAGTTTGAAAATTTATGTTTATTTAAAATTCTACGAATAGTTGTATTGAATATTGCAGGTGCATTTTTAAAACCAAAAGGTTGGACTTGAAATTCATATATACCTTCAGTAGTTACAAATGCCAATTTATGTTTATCTTGTTCATGTAAGGGTATGTGCCAATATCCAGATGCAAGATCCAAAGTTGAAAAAACTTTAGCATTACTTAATCTGTCTAATAAAGTATCTATTCTAGGTAAAGGCTCTTCTTCAGATTTACATAGAGAATTTATTTTACGATAATCAATGCAAAGTCGACTTTTTCTATTTTCGTCTCTTTTATATGCTAATGTTACAGGAGATGAATCATTACTAGTCGATTCTTTTATTAAACCAGCAGCTAACAAATTTTTAATTTGCTTATGTATTTCAATTTCATCGGTAACAGAGGTTCTATAAACCCTTTGTGAAACTGGTAAATCAGATGTTAAATTTATTCTAGAGGGTTCCATTCTTATTCTACCAATATCATATTTATTTTTTGCAAACACATGAGAATATTCTGACACCAGAGATAACACAGGTTCAGATTTATTTACAGATAGAGGTGGAAATATTTCCTCTGAGGTTTTCACTACCTTGACCTTATTATCACCAGTGTTGTTAATTTCAACAATATGTAAAGACATGGAATTATTATTAGTATGCAAATTAGTAATAATTTTTCCATTTTGAAATATCTTATTTTGATCACAATCTATAATTAAATGATATAAACTACAATCTGGAAGTCTTAAAATAATGTATGGTAAAGGATTATTCATAATATATAATTTGATCTTTTTATTTATTTGGCCAATTTTTAAATAAATGTCACAAATTTGGGTTAATTAGAACGTTCCATGAGCTTGTTTGACTCTAATAGGGTTAACATTTTTCCTTGTCAGGTTAAGTTTATTCACAATATCTGCAGATATAATTGAAAGAGTAGATCCTGAGTAGAAAGAGTAGATCCTGAAAGAGTAGAAAGAGTAGATTTACATTAGTCTGAGGGTTATAAAAATTATCCAAGTTAGCTAGACTTGGTAAAGTTGAGATGTGTCCGGACACTAGTAATTGTCATTGTACTGGGCCAGGGGCCTCATTTGGAAAGTTTTGTCTCATTTCAGGATTTTGAGAACAACCTAAAGTGACTTCTGTGCACGGGAAAGCCAAATTAGCTGTTGTTGGAACATTTGTCATAAATTGGGATTGTTGAAGAGGACATTCTTGTGTACAATGAAAAGCATTTGGAATTCCTTTTCGAGTACATATTCTACATGGAGAAGGCGGTAATATCTTTTGGAAATGCAAATTATGGTTATAGGTATGGCAGTTATTTAAGTGCGGCCTTCCTGAATTTTAATAATTTGGTCTAAAATAATTTTGTTCTCGTGGTAGAAAGGAGTTTTGGTGTCTAAAATTTAAAATTATGCCTAGGTTTGAAAAATGCTGGTTGCCTTGTTCTTATTCTGGTTTCATACTCCTGCCTGGATTGGGTTCTGAGGATTCTTCAATTCTTAAAAATTAAGTTGCTATTGTCAGCCATTCTGTAGGGTTAGAAGGGACTTTTATGCTTATTAGTTGCTTTAGTTGAGTTGGCAAACCATCAGTAAGGCCTTCCAAAACCAGTTGTGGATTAAGATCCAGCTGTCTGCCACAATCTAATTTCTTATGAAAATAATCAACTATTTTGTCATTTTTTTAAATCAAATTTAAGCTGAGGAAAGTCCGCAAACTTAACAATACTTGGGTGGAGAAATTGCTCAATTAGTATACAACATAAATCACTGAACTTATCAATATTTAAGCAGTTGTTTATGTAATGAGTTAAGGCTGGCCCTTTCAGAAATCTGGCAATATTTTTTATTTTCCAAAAATCATTTTTTCTATTTTCCTGGCAAATTTTGTTAAAATATCCTAATCATAAATCCATTTTCATCCCATTTTAGGGATCAAAAGGAATTATGGAAGTTTCTTGGGCTATTTCCTCACTTACTATATAATCAACTATATTACCTGAATTTTGACTTGGAAGGTCAGACACATTTGTTTTCTCTGTGTCAGTCATTTTACCAGATCTAAGTAACATTAAGCATTAAAACATTTTCAAATTTTAAAAAACCCATAAATTTATGCATAAAATTTGTTAAAAAAATAAATTTCAATAAGAATGAAATAATATAAATAAGTCTATAAAAACATAATTTGTAAAAATAACCTAATTTAAATATGAAAAATCAAAATGAAAAACACAATATGAATTCTGATTTTCAATTGAGATACTTGATGGGGGCTTTTTTTTTAAACACTAATTAATCATTTGATGAAGAATCACTGGAGCCACTATTAAATTTGCAGCTCTGCACACACACAAATCGCTTTTCTGAATTAAATGACTCTTGGCATGTAAGGAGTTGGAACTTGGAAGATAGAAGGAACACGCAAACAAGGTTATAGAGCACAAACACAGCGATAATGGTCAGCAGAGTAGGCAATTATTCATGAAGAAATGATAAGGGAATGGAACATTACAGTAGGAATCAGGCATGTCGGAGGAAACAAATGTTGCATCTCATCAGAATATCAATAGGAGAACATCAGCATTTTGTAGCCGGAGAAGAGAGCCAGGAATGGAGTTTAGTCGTGGGACCCATCGCTCCCGAATCGGACAAGTGGCTCGGCGCACAGCGAGCCTTACCAGCGGAGTTAATGCAGCGGCGGAGCCTCCTCTCCCGTGGATTTAATTTTAATTCTTCATTTGGGACTTTTTCACAGGACTATATTGTCCGCATTTATAATGAAAAACACATTTAAATAATTAGTTTAGAGCAAATAGCAGAGTCGTGGCCGAAATCATGGAGAAGACAGGTTGAATTTTTAAAGTTCTTTTTATTCCATCACGGGAGCAGGCATTATTTACAATCGAAAGCGACGAGCTCAACACAGAACGACACTACACGGAATTCACGAAAACCAAGTGTACAAAAGGGACGGGAAATCATTATCCCTTGTATACCAAGACTTTGATAGGGAAAATATTTTATAAAGAGCTTCTAAAAGTAGATTTCAATGAGGATTTCCATGACTCACGAATACGAGACAAGGGAAATACATGTATCTTTTTAAATGTATTTTGTTTAAGTCAGCAATTTTCATCTCTCCCACGGAGTGTGAGAAAACAATCGGTTCTGTGTCACTTGCGCTCAGTCTCATTAACGCTAACTCATTAGAGGGTGTCATTTGCGCTCAAGCCTTAAAAAGGGGGGAATGTGTCACTTGCGCTCAGTCTCATTAACGCTAACTCATTAGAGGGTGTCATTTGCGCTCACATGGTAGGTTTACTGCAATTTAATCACCTTTGGCAGAAAAACTTGGCGTACATCTAGAGGGGCTAAAAAGAATGCACGTTTCTCGCATTGATAAGATTAAGTGACATAGTTAAAGGGTCCTTATCTCCGAAATATTCGATTTTTTTTTCTCACGGTAAAACAGTAAAATTTTCTTTAAGAACGCTGTATACATTTTTAATAGTTTATTTTAGATTAGGGGTTAGATTAAATTTAGATGAAAAAGGGAGAGCAAAAAAATATATAAATCTAGCTCAGGGATGCACAACCTTTTCAGGATGAGGGGCCAAAATATGAAAAGAGATCATGGCGAGGGCCAAAAAAGGACATAAATGCTAAAAAATATTAAAAACGCGAAAACATTGGAGTTTTTTTTATGGCAATACGCATGAATTACAATTATTACTTTACTTATTTTATTCATGCACACATTATGCAATAAATAAATGAATAAAACACAAACATTATAGCTACGATTACCTAAACCTAAAAAAAAGAGATTCCTCCTAAAAAGGGTGCAAACTTGAAATAGAATAACAGAGGAAAACTTTTTGGTAATTATACAGAGAACGCAATTTAAATTTTGAGAAAAAAAATTAATAATCGAAATTAGTATAAATAATGAATTTATTTAAAGTTATTGATTTTATGTTGGGCTTAATATTAGTTGTAGCAATGCGTAGAACAGCAGAAAGATTCTCATCTCATTCTTAATTTTGATTTGTTTAAATTAATTAGTGAGAAAATTTGCTCACGAATGTAAGTGCTTTTAAGAAAGTTGCACATGCAGCTGCATTTTTCTTTAAGCATAAAAATTCCTATAGCAAATCTTAATAAAATTCTAATATCGGTTTACCTTTGAACTGATTTTTGAAAAAAATCAGACTTCAGTAATTCAATTTAGGCTAACTGCATACTCTCATCCACTAGATTAACATCAACAGAAAATGGAGAAGAAAATTCATCAAATTTCGTTTGGCACTTTTCAAAATCTGAAAACCGATCATCAAATGCTTTATGAAAGATTTGAATTGGATCATCCTACTGCATTTTCATGTGTGGAAATTTTTCACATTCGCGAGCTTCTCCTATACGAAAATCGTACTCGCCGTTAGCCATGAAGGGAACAAACTGAAAAGCTTCGTAATAAAAAGTAAATAAACTTAATGAACAACTGTTAATTATTTATTCTGATGCAGAATCGTTTTCTTTTCAGATTTTTATCCTTTTTCATTTGAAAAAAGACTCATTTCATTTTAAATTAGTCATGTTTTATTAACAACATTCACGGGCCAACTTAGAAGGCTATGCGGGCCAATTTTGGCCCGCGGTGCATAGGTTGTGCATCCCTGATCTAGATGATAGAATAAACCGAACAGTAGAAAAATATTCTTTTGACAAGGACTTAAAGAGCTGCCTTGTAACTCTTGCCAATATAACAAAATTGTTATAAAATTATTTTAAAGTAATGATTAATAACATTTTATTTGAAATTTTTTTAAATACTACTAATAATAATCGAAAAATAATTCAATAATAGTTGAAAAATAATTTTTAGTAATAAAATAGAACTGAAAAATCTAAGCAAGTGTAAACTTGAAGAAATAAAATGCTTTTAGGTAATATGAATATTTTTTCATTGGTTACTCTTTCTTACTTTTTTTTGCATATATCAATCTTTCTACTTACCATCAATGGTTAAAATTGTATTTTAGTTGCAGTGTGAAAGAGAATATTTTATGTATTTTAAAAACTGTTGAATTGAAATAATTTATTTGATTTGTGTAATATATTTGAATAATAGCATTTTCTTAATAAGCTATTTATATATACTTACAAGTTTTTTTTTATTGATACATTGAATAACCACTTTACAATGTTGAAGTATTTCAAAGAAATTTTTAAAACGCACATGTCTACTGCTAAATAATTTTATCTAATTATCTTAAAGATGATGATGAAACTAAAAGCAAACGCATTTCCTTAATACTTATTACTAACACTTATTTGCTATCACATTTGATAAGATATTATGCTTCAAAGATTCTAAATTATTCAGCATGAAATTATAATATTTATTTCCTTGTAAATTATAAATTTAAACAGCAGTTATGCTTTTAAAAAATCCTTCTTAAAATAGTCGAATATTTCAGTTGGGGAAAAGACTCCTTATATAGAGAACATCAAATAAATTGAATAATTATATAACAATTTATGTAATTTGAATAAAATTGTCTTCAACGGAAAATGAAACAAAGTTTGTTTTAGATCATATAAGACAAGTAAATGTGTAAATTACCATCCATATTTGAAATTTTTAAAAATGAAAATAAAATAATTATTACATTTTTAGCCTTTCCTTAGAACTACTTAATTTGTTTGAATATTATACTATGCCAAACTATAATTTATACTAAATATTGAAAAATCTTAATATCCACCCTGATTGTGATATAGTCAAAAATAATTAAATAATCTTTTAAAAATTGTCACTAAAAACTATAATATTAAATTTTAGAATAGCAAACCTATAAAATAATTGTTAATTTGTCAAATATTTGCAATATAGCTGGAAGGAAATTGAAATAATATTTGAAAACTGGTCGTTTAAAACTATAGGTGTATAAAATTTTTATTATAATAATTGTAGATATAAAAGTTTGAAATTTTTTAAATCTCATATAGCTTTCATGTCATCATCATAGCTTTCATGTCATTTTATGTTTTTAAACTCGCTAGTACTAAAGTTTTATGTCATTTTAGTAGAAATAAAATTACATTATTTATTTAAATCAGATTCATTAAATCAGTTCAATAGTACAAAATGGGTTTTGATTTTCTAGTTCCTATCAACATATAAAATCTAAACTCAAGTTTGATATTTTATGAACTGTTGCATTTCTTTTTTTATTCGTTTATTCCTCAAGATATAAAAGCACATATATTGTTTGGTGTCTTTTTATATTAATTATAATTTTTTCTATAGTTTTTTTCCAACTCCAATTAATGATAATGATTATAAATGCTTTCTGAGAGTATGGATAGACCTCTTGATCTGAACATCAAATTCAGAAAATAATTTAAATTCTAATTTAAGCCCCTTTGGGGGAGCCTCCTTCCACCCCTCAAAAAAGAATAACCTAACATTATTAATTTCAAACTGTTTAAATTCTATTTCTGCTTTGCTAAAGCCTATAACATATTTATAACCTTTTCAATAAATTATTTTAAAAAATATCCTGGAATTGTTATCCTGGAAATTACAAAGATAAAAGTTATCCTGGAAATTACAAAGATAAAAGTTATAATGTGGTACTCTTTTGAAGGCTTGAGCGCAAATGACACCCTCTAATGATTTAGCTCTAATGGGATTGAGCGCAAATGACACAGAACCAAAAAGGGTACCACATTATAACTTTTATCTTTGTATGTAAAATTTGGCGATTTTACAATGTGCGCCATATGGTAATCAATCATCGTCACAGTGAGAATGACACTCCATATCTCTGATTACGTTAAAAGGCTGCCATGGGAAAAATGCTAATGACCGTTACTCCGTTTCAAACGATTGATAAAAGTAATAAGTAGAGTGAGCGAAATTTGCTTTAAAAATTTATTATAAAGGAACATGTTCATAATTTTCCTACACTGAAGACATTTATAAAAATTATAATTTTGATGCACGTAATATAAATTTAATCTATCAAAGTGAATTATATTTTTTTAGTTTTAGGAGGGTTTATTCTTGATATGTCTTAAAGATCAATTTTATTTTTAAAAATACGTAGAAAGTCTTTTTTTTAAAATTCAAATTTAGATAAACATTAATAATGTTTAGTTCTTTGAATTTGTATGAATGCTTGTATGTATATATATTCTACAAACGGATTCTTGAAATGAGCTAATGTATTTTTTACGTTAAAGCTGTTCAAATAAGTTATCTTTTTTTGCAAAAGAATAAGCACTTCGGCTAAATTAAATTATAAAAATCATGTTTATAATTTCAAAAAACAGCTGCTGGTTAATTCTCAGGGGAAAAAAACCTTTCAATTAAAAAGTGTTGATAATTAATGAAATTCCTTCAAATCTGAGATAGATTACTTCATTTCCTAGCTCATATTTACTGTCAGATTTAACTATACATATTCTAATACACCACAAATGATATCTAAATGCAGTTCTCAGATACAGCATCATGTGCTAAATTTTTATTCGCAAGTAATAAAGTAGTAAATTTCTATCTAATTTTCTTAAAAGCGCTATCAATGATTTAATATCAATTTTCAATTTATCCTAGATCTAAGCATGGAAGAAAGCTAGAAATTAAATATGTTACTTTATATTTTATTCGTTTTTTTTTTCTTTCTCTTTTTGTCCCTGAATTTCTTGCCAAAAGTATAGATTCGTGTAAATTGAACCTTTATTGTAACCGAAATTGAAATTATAATATTAAATGTTTAAATATTATGGTGTAAGATAAGATTAATTTCATAGCTATTGTCAGTAAGGTTTCTGAAAATACTTTTTTTTTTTCCTAAAAAGCATTACATCGTTGCACTTAGGAATAAGTTTTTTCTTTTTTAAATGCTGCATCCAGACATTCTTCCAATTACAAAATTTCAGTAAATAAGGTAGGCGATTGAGCAAAAATTGCATAAAAATAAATTTTTATATGTTCATCATAATTTCAAGTGGGAATTAGCATAATTTTTGTTTTATTTTCATTTATACGTTCAAAATTTCGCACTTCTATCCAGAAATCCTGCAGGTAAGCTTAGTTTAAAATTTAGAAGCACTTTTCATAGTTTATAATTATATATATATAGATTGAGTGAGGGTGAAAGAGAATAGAGAAAGAGGATGCTATAATTTATTTTGTATACAATCATAATGCTTCTCTTATTTTAGAATACATTAACGTTTTTTGTTCCTAACAGTGTAATAGGCTTAAAGGTTGAAATTAGTAGAATCCTTTCTTCAATCCGAAAGAACTAGTGAGAATAAAGTGTCATATATATGATGAAAGATATTGACATTTTTCTTTACTTTTTAGATTACTGTTTTGCTAGATTAGAAAGGGCTCAACAGTCCAAAATTGACTTGCAAAGAATATTTCAACTTTAATAAGTGGTATTCATAGAGAAATACACGATCGGCGTCTTAAATCAAACAAATAGGCCGTTTCTTAAGCAAAATGAAATCTTCTTTTTCCAAAAATTTTATTCGGAAAGACGAATGTTGCTTTGATCTAGAGGGAAGCATTAATCTCACGTTTAGAAAAGTGAAAACAATTCTTCTTGCTAGAAATTCATTATCACTTGCAGTTTTCTGCTCGTATTCTGCATGTTTCTGTTTTCAAAAGCTTTTTAGTTGGTCCCATTTTCAGCAAAAGTATACGGTATGTCACCGATAAATTCAGTTAATTTTTAATGACATTATACCTGAACTAAGAAATCAAATAACTTTATCATTGAATATGTGATAAATTTTTGGTGACTTTCAAAAAGCCAGTCTTATATCCAATGAACTCCCTCACATATGCTCAAGTGTTATTACAATAATGCAATTCTGTATAAGTGTCGAAGGTGTTAATTTGGAACAAATTTTTAAGCCCTTTAATTAATACAATTCCAGGCTATTTTTTAAAATAATTTATTGAAAGGTTATATATATATATATATATATATATATATATATATATATATATATATATATATATATATATATACATATATATATATACACTGAAGTGACAAAAGTCATGGGATGACTGTTAATATCGTGTCGGTCCTCCTTTTGCCCGGCGAAGTGCAACAACTCGACGTGTCATGGATGTTCTTCAAACCAATCGCGAACAGTGCTGGCCCGGTGACATGGCGCATTGTCAACCATAAAAATCCCATCGTTGTGTGGGTACGTGAAGTCCATGAATGGCTGCAAGTGATCTGCAAGCAGCTGAACATAACCATTTCTAGTCAATGATCGGTTCAGTTGCACCAGAGGACCGAGGCCATGCCATGTAAAAACAGCCCACACCATTATGCAGCCACCACCAGCTTGAACAGTGCCTTGCTGACAGTTTGGGTCCATGGCTTCGTGGGGTCTGCGCCACACTCGAACTCTACCATCAGCTCGTAACAACTGAAATCGTGACTCATCTGACCACGCCACGGTTTTCCACTGGTCTAAGGACCAATCGATATGCTCACGAGCCCAGAAGAGTCGCTGCAGGCGATGTCGTGCTGTCAGTAAAGGCACTCCAGTCGGTCTTCTGCTGTCATAGCCCCAAAAGACAAATTTCGCCCCGCAGTCCTATCGGACACGTTCCTCGTACGTCCCACATTGATTCCTGCAGTTATTTGACGAAGTGTTGCGTGTCTATTAACATTGACCATTCTACACAGACGTCGGCGGTCTCGGTCGTTAAGTGCAGGTGGTCGCCCACTGCGCTGTCCATGAT
>JAOUZG010011548.1:0-39443 GCA_026289955.1 Argiope argentata | reverse complement strand
AAATATTACTATAAATATTAATTTCAAACCTAACTCTGAATTAATAAAAATATATAACTCAAAAATAAGATATTTTCTTAAAGTATTCAAAGATTTCTTTCTAATTTTAAATGTCAACTTCATGCACATGCGTTGAGGAGCGCCCTACTCTTAACATTGTGCTTTTAGACCAGGTTTTCACTAATTTAAAAACGCAAAATTTATGGCCGTGTTAAGAATTAAAGATAAAGTTAAACAAGTTTTATCAAATTAAGTAGCATTTAAAATTTTAACGTTCAATTTAATGTCAGTTTCGCTATTATGTTTGTGTTCCTTCCATGCTTTTACGTTCATATTTAATAAAGGATTATCTATCAAAATTACTATGACTTGTAGATTGCTGCAGTTTCCTAAACTCACGAAATAAACTTTCCAAAGTGTTTTTGGTTCATATTTTTAAAAATAATTTAAGCTTCTACTAATAAAATGTCCATTGGCAATGAATCTAATAATTGGAGAATTAATGTTGAAAAAAAATTTCTTCTTCAAGCCTTTATTTCAGATACCAAAATTTTGATTCAAGTTCGTCATGGTTTACTGAATAGTCAAATACATAAATAAACTTTCACTATAGTAAAGTGTATTAAAATACCCTCGGAGCTGCATTATAGTATCTTTTACAAGAATAATTAATTGGCGCTTTTCTGATCAATTAGAACATGACTGATTAATTAGAATTTTTTTCACTCTTTGTTTCAGCTTTTGAAAAATCCGTATTAATTGTTTCTTTTTGTATGAAGCATTCGAAACTATCTAATTTTTATTTTATATTTAAGCTTTGACTTAAAACAGAAAAAAAATTTAATTACATATTTCCACATTTTAATTACTTTTTCCTCATATTATTGACTCCAAAAATCAGAGTTTTCAAGACTAAAGATCGACAAATTTTATGAAATCAGATATTGAATATATGCCTTAAAGCGATTACTTTAAGGCAGAAGTGTTTAAAAACTCAGTTAATTTTTTCGATAATAAATTACAATAAATTTTTATTTACTTTTCTTTATTTCTAGACAGACTTCTATTTTAAAAGCTTTTCAGCTATCCTTCAAAGTACGATTTGTGAGAAGTTACGTTCATTTTTATATTCATATATTTTGTATTTTCGAACTATTTTACATCCTTAATTGTTTTCTAAAACTTCAACTGTTGTTCTCTAATTAATCTTTAAAAATTAAAATCAATCGAATTTTAAAAAATTCGATGTTATTTCTTTAAATGATATGCAGTTACAGAATTACTGAATTATCAATCGGTTCGTTTTCTGCAATTTTACAATTACTTTAATTACAGCATTATTTAAAAAAAACTGAAAATGCCATTATTATTTTTTCAACCTAAACTTATTATTTAAAAATTGAATGGAAATGCAGCTTATTTCATTGCTCTTTAGGAACTGGGTAATACATTTTTTTAAAGCTGTTTACAAAATATTAAGCATTATGTTTTACAAATTTTTAATCTAAAATGTTATTGTTTTATATTTTATTTCATTGAAAAAGGAAAAACAACCCTATGCATTCTATTTTTTTAAAAAAAGTTTTGGTTTATTGCTTACATACCTTTGTTTAATTGGGTTTTTTTTAAATTTATTTTATTCAAACATTTAAAAATATAAACATTATGAAACATTTTTTTTCAAATCTTTTATCCTAAAAGTAATACCAAATGGTAATAATAATGCATAAAAAGACACTTTCCCTTGTGTAAAAATGTGAGTCGTGTGTTAGAAAATAGAAAAAATACTTATATTTACTGATTCCCTAAATAAAAAGAAGCTGAATATTGATGAGGAAACTGTGCAGCAATATCTGAAACCAAAATTTGGAAATGCTAATTATTTCTGAACTATTCAGACATAATAAATTCATATCTATCACTTCAAAAATTAATCCATCTTTTTAATTAAGGTTTATTTATGAAACGAGATCAGACATAAGTGATAAATGAAATAAGAATTTGGAAATGTACATTTTAAATAAATATTTTGTTTAAAAAGGATGAGTAATGTTTTATCTCGTTATATTTTTTTCACGAGAGAAAACATTCTTTTTGAAATTTCTATCTAATTATTTACTAAATACCGAACAACTCTTCAAATATTAAAACACTCCCAGGCTTTTTTCGCAGTTTAATACAATTGCATATGAAAAATTAAATTAATTCAACATATATATTTAAAATGGGAAAAAAAATTTATTCAAATTTTTAATTATATTTTTTTTATTTCTCAAAGAATATTTCCAAATGTATTAATATTCATGTGAAATACAAATTATTCAAAATATTTATTTGAAATACAATAAAAGGAATAAAATTATTGATTTTTTTGAAACTTTTCGCAATGTATATTATTCGAAATTTAGAGTTCTTTTAAAAATGTTCCTTCGCTTTAAAAATTTAATTAAAAACCTTGACGAAGAATAAAACCAGACTATTAAAAAGTCAAATCAAATGAAACGAGAGTATTTAAAACAAATTATTAAACACAATTTGTCCTTTTATCTGTAATCTAGAAGAAATAATTCATATTATTGACGTTTTTGAATAGTATATCTCAAGAATCTTGTTATTCGAAATATTTCGTGAAAACTCACTCGCTTGGAAATAAAATTCATTGAGCCATTTGGGATTTCATCATTTATATCAAAATAATCTAAAGGCTCCGAGCAAGAAAGCTCAATGTTTTCTAATGCTTGACGAAAATACGATATTAAGGCCAACTCATGGCTTGCCCTTTAAAGAATCGAAAGATGAAAATCTGTGTTATAATGAAAGAAGATGTGTATTAGGGACAAAGAATAGTAGTCAATATCTGCATGGATATGATAATATATAATCAAGATAAAAAGTTTAATAAAAATATTTTTAAAAAATCACTATACATTTTCTTTAAATGTTTTTGCAATATGAAACCAAGGAGTACTCTATCCTCACTCTGAATGGGAAGAAGTTCAGTTAGTTGTCCCCTTTCATGAAAGAGGAAATATTTCACAACTCCACCATGACGCTCCTACTGCTGTTCATTAAGGAGCTCATGGAACATTTTTTCGAATGTCATCTAGATACTATTAGACAGGCATGAGGAAATATGTAACTGATTATGTCAAAAATGGTGCAGATTTCTTAAGATAATAAGGCAACGAATCGGAAACCTGCTGATTTTTTACATATACTTGTTGCTGCTTAACGTTTTGAAGGCATACCTATCTCTTTGGATCCTTAAAAGAAACAAGTGAAGACATGAAGTGTATTTTCATCGTCAGAGATTACACAACAAAATGGATATAGTTAGTCCCTTTAAGCGAACTACTGCCAAAGAAAGCGCTTTAACATTACTCAATGAAGTCTTCATAAGATATGGATTACCGCGTCGTCTAATAAGTGACAATAGCTGCACAGTTTGCTAGCTCCATCATGTAGCAGTTGCGCTATGCATTAAATAATAATCAAAGTCTAGCTCCTGTTTACCATCCACAGGAAAATACTGTTGAACGTAAAAATAGAGATTTGTAGCCTCGTTTGGCAATCGTGATAGGTAACAACCATACCTTATAGATTGATAAATTGCCAGATATTAGTTTTGCATTGAACACTACAAAAAGCGAAACACCGGATTCACTGTACACTACAAAATACCGGATGCACTGTAATTTACCTCAACTTTGCCAGCAAATTAAGAACTTTAGACGATGTCGCAATTTATCTACGGTTTGTCATTCATAATGATAATTTTATTTCAGAATTTACGCCATACTTAAAACGTTTTGAGAGAAATATGTATGAAATTAAAGAAAATATCGAGAAAAGTCAAAATTGTCGAAAGGCTTACGTAGATAAATCACGTAAACCGATCCCTAACAACAAATCTAATTATTTAATTTGGGTAAAGCTTCAAATAATACGTAAACAAAAACAATGCAAAACTGCAATGTTTATGCCAAGGAAAGATGGACACGTCATCTTATCGTAGAAATCTTATTTCGTAATAGCTAGTTATGACGAATTTGATGAAACACTAGGTGTATACCATACATCAACTCTCACATTTTTTCAAAATGCAACACTAAACCAGTCTCCTGTGGTGCCTTCAAGGAAAAGAGGTCCACCTTCCACTCCAAATTGACCTCCCAAACCACCTTCAAATTTTAATTGCAATTCCGGGGTAAACACCAAATTACCAATAATACAACACCTCACCGAGATGATCTTATACGGTTCAGGGGGATGGTGAAGTAGTTACATTATGTATTTTATATTCTAGTTTAAAAACTAGATGGAGATTCTTATTAAGTATGCATCCCATAGTTCCTAGGGGATGTGAAGAAAAAGAGATGAGACTGTTCTTTTAAGCTGCGAGCAAGAATGTCTTGTGTCTTTGTTTAGTGTGCGAGTGTGGTTATTAAAAAATATGTTCCTGAAAACATGCGTCCTGTTGCTTCCTGAGCGGATCCCAATAATCTAAATTACACCACACCTTCTTAATAACATCGAACAAATCTATCTTATAATTATCCCGTAAAAGGTTACGGGAAGCTTTCTATGAAGCAGCAAACATAAAATGGCAATGACATCGAATATATTGAGCAAGTGTATAGAACAGGAGATTTTATTATAAATATAAAATTAATTCACATGTTTTAAACATGGGCTGATTTTTCCTTAAATAATAAAAATTATTTGGATCGAGCATTACTTTCTAATCAAATATCTATAGGACTTTCAAAACACTATCATTGCAAGAATAAATACTTTTTACAAAGATTCCACAAAACTTCCTCTAGTTATAGTATAGATAACTATAACATATACTTCGACAGACGTATTTATTGACGGAACAATATAGTTTTTTCTCTCATCGATTGACCATAAAAAGACTTTTCGAACAGAATAAAACGAAACAAGAATAAAAGACCCGTATCCAAAAAGCATATTTCCATTTGCTACTTTATACTTCTGATTCATGTCTTAAAAATACAAATGGTATGACATTGGCTTTCAGAAAAACGAAAACCCATGATAACTTTCGAAATATGTTGAATTGAAGCGTTTTTGTTTTGATTTTCTACTCAAAATTTATTATTCGTTCAAATATCCACATTAACGTTAATTTCGTCAAATTTCATTAAAAAGAGAAAGAACTGGCTACTAAATTACATATTTTTTATATAAATATCCAGATTTTAATAGTCGTGACAGAATTAACTATTGATAAAATGAAGTTAATAAGTGTTTTAGATCACATTAATTTGCAATCTCGTGTAACAGTTTAAAACCTTTGATATTCATTTTGGCCAAAATTCTTTATTTTTCGCAATCCCATAGGCTCCTTAAATATTTTGTTTTTGATTACTTGTTTAGTATTTATAATTAAAATAAGGAGCTATGAAACTTATTAAAGGAAGTTTGTGCTACGTACTTGGCTTAAAATTTAAAATCATGTTGATTAAAATCTATATTCTGAAGAAAAAAAAATTCATTGCATCATTGGTAACATACATTATTTCTGCTATTCAGAATTCAAACGTTTGGAGAAGCGAAATAAAACTTTAAAAATTCTGTATTTATGAGCCATAGAACACGTTGGGACAAATAAATACGTGCAGATAAATAATTATATCCCTTTTCTTGGACGGAGTACCAATACATTTTGATCTAAGCTACATCTTTCCTTTCAATTTTCTATTTCTTTAGAAGTTATGTCATACAATTCCTAATGCTATTCCCGGATTTTGTTTCCCAAACAATGATGTTATATCCCTATTTTTCTGGATTCAAATGATACACAAGAGCATCTGGTTTTGACTTTTTTAAAAAATAAAAGATTTCATGCAAATAAAATATTCTGGCCCCTTTTTTATCTATAAATGTGCATAGCGTTTTTCAATGTTAGGAATTTCTTATAAAAATCCAAAGAAGTTTCATACAGATTTTGGGGGTTTAGTTTCAATTTGTTTGAGGAAATACGATTGACTAAATAAACTGAATTTTTGCACCCTACTGCTCAATCTGACAAAAAAAAAGTATAATCAAGTTATTTTGAAGCTAAACAAATACATTTTTTAAATATTTAATGTGAATTTGACATTAAGAATGTCTCATTATAATATAAATCAATAAAGAATCGAGATTTAAGGAGTATACTGTCATTTCTTTGACAATTAATATATCTTGGGTAATGTGAATAAATATTATCCTAATTAAGCGAAACGAGTAATGAGCCAACTAAAACAGTTTATTCAAAAAGTCTGTCGATAGATAAGTTTTATTTCCCGAGACAAAACGAAATTGCATTCTTATCAAATATTTTCCATTTCGTTTCTATAAGGGTTGGAGCAGAAAGAAAAATGCCGTGAAAGGAAATACCTCCGGTTTGCTTTCCCCAGGAATGAGATGCATGAAGTTAAAATTTATCAGCCTTTAAGGTTAGATGAAAAGATCCGAGGTTTACAAGACAATTTATTCCAAAAATTTAAAGTATCCTTGAAGAATAAAAATTTCTATTCACGATTTTAAGCTATTGTAGCCGTCGAAACGCTTTTAACATTAGTTATTTGGCTGGAGGGGGAGATTTATTTATAAATTTTGAAGAGCATTGTTCGCTATAAATATCAGAGTTTTGCCATAAAGGATTATTTTTTCGTAATATGTTCTTTTCGAGTTAGTTTTGTTTACCTCTATTAATGTCCTATTTTAAAGCAACAAAATACTACTTTAGGACGACCCTTGTACTGTTGAATCGCGGTCAGATGAAGATGACATCCGAGATGGAACCCTCACTCCCAATAATCCCACAACAGCAGCAGATGAACATTTGGTCATAATCTATTTAATGTTCTTCGGTGGAATCCTGTTTCAAAAATGCAACCCTCCGGCTCCGAAGCTAAGATTTTACCACCAGGCCACGCGGCTCTTTTCGAATTGGATGACTTATGAACGAACTCCGTCAGTAATTTAATGCTCCTTTCGAAATATCGTTGGAAGTTTAAATCGGATCAAATTCATTATAGTTATGGCATTCATAATCAGTAAATTTTAAAAAATAAACCGAAATGGCTGATATTTGCGATTCTGACAAGCTGATGGTTCTTGATTATGATGTCCAAGATCGGAGAAAATAAACATTTTTACTATTTCGTGTCATCGGAATCGTTGCAATATGTAGTATTCAAGCAAGAAATTGAAATCTTGATATTAAAAATTTAGTCTTGTACATGCATTATTCTAACTGCATTAGAAATCGCATTTTAAACCTGCAGAAACAGCTCAATCCCAGCAATAAGTAATGCTGTCTTCAGAATGACAGAAATTATCTCAAAGATGCATAGCATAAAAATATGTACATTACAAGTAGAAACAAATAGCATTTTGTGCAGGTCTTTTGTTCTTCCAAAATTTGACTTATAGCCGAGAGTTTTTTTAATGTAAAATATCTGGAACTTTTTGTTCGCTTTTTTTAGAAATGTTCACTGACTTTAACGCTTAGCTTTATTTAACAAACTTGAACCACTTCGCATACAATGACGTGTCTGGTACGCGCATCGAATTACTGAACTTTTATTTTCAAGTCTGCAACTAAGCCACAGAATTAAGTATTTAAATACGAAAAAAATCATCATAAAACGATTTCGTATCCCAAACGCTCCATATATTATTTTAAAAAAATCAAATGAACAATAAATTACCAAAATAAGACCAGTTATCTGATTAGAAAGTTAAATAAATTCGTATGTCAAGTGATTAAGGAGGGAAAAAGATTTTCTATTCTACAATAGATTTAAATCCTGTCAAAACGCTTTTAACATTAGTTACTTATGGGATTTGTTTACATATTTAGAACTGGATTGTTTACTATAATTATTAGACAGTTATGTTCAAATGGAAATATTTTCTCGCCATATATTTTCGTTCCTTTCAAGCTTGTTTAGTTTAAATATCTAAACTTCCCATTTTTAAAAAAACCCGAAAGAACGGAACTCGCAATAGTTAACCGAAGTTAGATGAAGATGACACCTGAGCTGGCACCCTCACTCCAAACTTACCCACAACACCAGCGATAGGACGTTTTGACCCGATGGATATAAAGTGCACTTGAACCGCTTACACAATGGTTCTTTGGCGGAATCTTGTTTCGGACTTCCAACCGTCCGACACACGATTTATCACCAGGCCATCGCGGTTCGCTTTTCGAGTCGGACAGCTTGGGCACGAACCGTTTTTAATTCAACTCAATTTACGAAATGCTATTGCCATTTCAAATCGAATCAAATTCCTTCTTGTGATAGCATTTATAATTAGCGAAATGTTACAAATCAACTGAAATGGCCGAGTTCTTGTGATCCTGACTTACTGATGATTCTTGAATATGAAGACCAAGAATAGAGAAAATAAACATTTTACCATTTCGTGCAATTAGAAATCAATTCTTTTTATATATTTTTAGCTTTTTCTAATAAGAAAATTGAAGTTTTATTTCTGAACATATCTTACTACACCAAATCTCGGTTTAAACCTGCAAAAACAGCTCAATCCCTGCAATAAGTAATGTTGTCTACAGAACGGCAGATAAATTAACTCAACAATGTGTAGCTTTAAAATGAGTATGATGACAAGTAGCATTTTCTGTAGTTCTAACTTGAATCTTTCAAAATTTAATTGTTAGCCGAAGGTTTTTTTTAAATGTAAAATATCTAGTACTTAGTGCACCATATCTAAAACACGAACACTGTACGTGCAACATTCAAATCTACTTATCATTGGGAAAAGCGGCAGTTTACAACAAGACTTGATGCATTTGTCATACGTTCACAAGAACAAGATTTACCCAAGATATTAAAACTTTGCGTCTGTTTCTAGGCAAAATATGGAATAAGCGGAAAATTCAACTAACGCTGAAGTTTATGCAGAAGCGATATTGGAGCTGGAAATCTGTTCGATTCAAAGTATGCTTCTTTGATTTAGTATATGATTTCCTGGATGAAAACTTCCTAACAAATGGAATTCGGAAATTGCATCTTTTAAGTCAAATGCATCTATCTTAAAAATCTAATGATGGGATTTAAAATCGGATACTATTACAAAGAATTGATTTCCGGTTTTTCTTTGTAACCTTTCGATGTCAATTCAATGTAGATAATCGTCTTGAACTTTAGCTCTGTACGTCCTACATATTAATAGGCTAAAATATTAACTTCTACGGGAAATTAAAAATACAATAAAAACAAGGACTCTGAAATAAAAGTTTTAAAATAATTTAACTTAACATCTAAAAAGGTAGCCAACTTGAAACAAACCGTTATTAACCACTGCATGGTATGAATATTGAACTTATATTTCACAATTTATTCGTTTCATATTTTACTCTTTCCAGGAAGCTCGTTTAAGTTTTCAATAATAATACTAAGACATTTCTTTTTATTTAAAACGGAAAGATGCATATAAGTCAGCAGTATGAATCAATTTTTTTGCCCCCTTCGTAGCAAAATTGTTATAATCAAGTTTTTCGAATCGTAGACTACTGAGCCTTAGTCCTCCTCTCTCCGTTTAAATTCTATCGGTTAAGATGATGTATTCGATGCTTATAAATTTTTAAAATATTAGTTCTTTACGATAGGCAGCATAAAATTCATGATTTTAGAAATTAGTCTTTCTAATCAGGAGTCAATATTTCAGCTTAAAAATAAATTGTAAGGAAATGAGATGGGAGCTTCAAGAGAAGACACGATTTACTTTCTAATAATTTATTAATCACAAATTGAAGAAACATCGAATCATAACATCTGAACGATTCATTTTTAACATCCAAATCATGTAAAATAAATTAACAAATAATTCGATCTTAATTCATTACTAAGCTACACAGAAGTACAATATAGTCACAGACGGAATATTTTTCCATCATACAAATAAAAGACTTCATAAAGATTTACAGAAGACTAAATGCACATCAAGAATATATTCAATTTTACAATGAAAATTAAGAAATTAGACCTACAGCAAAAGTTGCAAAAACATAACATGCCTGAACGTATAGCATACAAATAAAAGTTCAAATATTACATTTGGCGCAAGAATTCTTGCAAGTGAAAACAGAAAGAAAAGCTATGATAAAAACCATAAAACTCTAATTATCAAAAATAAATCATTCTAAATTTCCTATAAAGAGTTTCTCCTCAAAAATTCAGATATAATTGAATATGTTTAAAACTACAAAGCTGTAACAAAAAAGCCATTAACTAATTAGCCAAAACGGAATTCCGGATAATTATGATTTTAAATCCCCGCAAAAATGGTTTTTATCAAGAATTCATATACTAAGCACGTGTAGAAAAATTCAATTACCAAATGGGGAATGACGTATTTGCTCATATAGGATGAACGGTTTAAAATACGGAAATCGTGTAACTTATTCCTATTCCAGATAAAGTATTCTTACAATGGGTGAATTTCTGTTCAGTCTAAATAAATGCTCCAAAAAATTCTTGCAATAGTAACTATGGAAAATATAAATTCGAAAGTCTATCGAAAATATAAATTCAAAACACTCATTCTTAAAAAAATTTATCTTTCACTTATAACTACGTAAAATGTATCCATATATTTGTGCATTTCCCAAAAGTACATTTAAATGCTATTAATAGCTACAGAATCTAAATAGCTCAATTTGATTTTTATTTCAATTGCACTAGTACAATGACATTCATAAGCAAGTACTAATGTGACAATACTATAGGAATAACATGAAAATTCATAGATAACATGCTAATTTAGCTTAATACCACGAATACGATATAACAAATATTTGAATTTTTTTATTTTCACATATCTAAAACAAAGATATTAATCTTATGGAAGGCAATTGATATGCATTAGTCAATGAAA
Source organism: Argiope argentata (assembly GCA_026289955.1). NCBI lineage: Eukaryota > Metazoa > Arthropoda > Arachnida > Araneae > Araneidae > Argiope > Argiope argentata. Next base: position 28,520 of record JAOUZG010011548.1, on the reverse strand, counting down.
AAAATTACGTAAAACACGAAATATAAATGCGTTTAAAACTAGTTTGTATTACATGCACAATTTTATAATTCATTTAATATAAATAAGCATATTCATCTAATTTTTGATGTCAAGCAATATTTTTACAAGCAACTGGTTCAATCAAGATTACAAATATTATATTGATCATCAATGAAATCTGGTATCAATTTCAATAATAATTAACTCCATGGCGCGATTCTACCTTTTTACTTTATAAAAAGGGAAAGTTTACAGGCTATATTTCCAGTTTATATTACAAGCATGAAATATTGTATAGCATCTCTCAAAATTGAACTTCGGTATTTTAATGTCCATTTATAAAAGCGGAAAAATTAAAATTCAGATTAAGCATAGATCAATAAGCAACAGATTGTACATAAAATACATATGCACAAAATATGTAGATTTAATTAATATGTAGACTGCATTAAGATGCACTTGTTTTAATATATATTCACAGATTGCATTTATATTCAAAAAATATAATTTTCATTCCAAGAAAAGACTGGGTGACATTTATTTTCAGCAAATGACGTTACATACTTAAGATACGAAGACTATTAAAATCACCATATCATGCTGAATTGAAACTCGAAATTTCATACAGAAAGAAGAATCAATGTTGTTATGCATGAATTCCAATATGTATGAAATCCATTACAGAATGAGTTGGATGCAGTACCAAAGATTTGATTAAAAAAAATAAGGGAGATTTATACGAAATATTTATTCATTGGTAGAGTTTCGATTCGAATTTTGTAAATGAGATAATTTAGAGACGAAACAAAGATGTTCGCCACTCAGACTTTACGCAGAAAGTAATTCGGTATATATATTGAAAGTCGTTTTAGATATGTAAATCGATGATGAGAAAATGCAAATTCCCTACCCTCTATATACAAATGTTGAATCTAAAAAGGCATGTAGAATTTTTTTTCTCAGATGAAAATACTAGTTGCTTAAATACTGTACACTTCTGAATTAACAGCATCGGAATGATCAGTAAAATCGTATTTGGCTGAGAGAAAAGTGCCGACATCTGATAACCTACAAAAAAATACTCGGGAATTGGATTGTTACTCATGTATGTCGGGTTGCTTGAAGTAAACCCATATCAAATCACATCACTTCATGTTTATTCTAGAAAATTTCAAACCAATAAACCAGGCCACGCCATTTTGAACTATCATATTACAAGATAGCCTCTTGAAACAATTCCACTTGGGGGAAACTTTTGACCCACCATGAACCGTCGATTGACTTTTGGCAGACCATAAATCTCTGGAAGCACCAACAGACCCTTTTTCCTCTCGAGAGAGCCAGGGCCATGTTGGCCTCCCAAAGAAGTACATTCGTGGGACCAGATGAAGAGATTAAAAAATATTTGGACAGATGAATTGAGTTATGCTTCAAGGGGATTAACATTAAAACGGATATTCGGGTATGATACAGAATTCAATTAGATTTTTAAAAAATCTGAAATACGACAAGAGAAACCTCAGCGACAATCTAGGATCCTAATGTGCTCAGTTGATGTTCGTTTTGAAGTGAAGCTGGAGCATGTCCAATATAATTCAAAATTAATAGACGAGATAATTGACATGCATTATCCATAGCATGAGCTCCCAAAATATAGGTGGCGACCCACTGGTGGGTCGCTATCAAATATTGAATGGGCCCCGAAATGTAGGATAGGTTAGAACCGTGTTCAACAGCACGCATCCGCACGTGGTACAAGAATTCTTGAAGAAAATCCCTGTGCTTTATGGACGTATAGTAGCCTTCATAGAGAAGCACTGGTTTCTGAAGCATTACCCGACGATTAAAAAAAACTTTTCTAAATACAGCTGTAAAAATGGTAAGATATTAAAACAAGACCCTTACAAGCACGTTTGTTTCAAAAGCTGTGTGAAGAAATGGGTCTTCTTCAAACGTCCCTTCTCCATACGGAGATGCTTTGGTTATCCAGGGGGAAATACTGATATAATTGGAATTACGGAATAAAGCAAAAATTTACTTAGAAGAAAAAACAGAATATATTAAACATCTAATGAACGAAGAATTTTCTCTCAAGTGAACATAATTGGTGGATATTTTTTCCCAATTTAAACGAACTCATCTTGTATCTGCAAGGATTTAACGAATCCGACATTTTTGCAGTTCACGATAAAATACGAGCGTTCATAAAAAACCTTATTTTTGGAAGAGTTGTATTAAGAATAGTAAATACGATTGTTTTGAAACACTTGCAACCTTTATCGTAGAAAACCAAGTGCAGATAATTATGAACGCACTCTCTGCAATTTCCACTCATTGATCATTGCTAAGGAATAACTTCGACACCTATTTCGGGGAAGAGATGGAAAGGCTCGGAACGTCCAATTGGATTTGTAACCCCTTTCAGGACAAAGTACCAACTAAAATGCCGAGAAAAGCAAGTGAAGAGCTCATTGATTTATCAGAAGATGTATCGCAGAAAAATACATCCAAAGCAAGAAATTAACGATGGAAACCCGAGAGCCATCCTTGCCTATTTGAAAGTCCTCCTCCCATCCTTGCCCTATGAAAGTCCTCCCATTCACTCCCTCATACCTATGCGAGGGCGGATTTCCGTCTATGGTCAACATTAAAAATAAATACCAAAATAAATTGTACGTAAACGCATTGCTATTAAAAGTAAAATCGAAATTGATGCTAAATCGAATGACAAAATAGAAAACGGATACATCCTTTAGATTGAAATAAACTGTTTTAGTATTAAATAAAAAAATAACTTAAATATATTTAAGTTGATTCTTATTTGAATAGCATTCCTCATAGATATTCGTAATATTTTTTCCATAGTGACTGATTCTGGAACAACTGTACAATTTAAGTTGTTCCGCAACTCACGAATGTGCATTACCAGTATTTGTCCTATTTTTTCTAAAGCAACCAATAAGCGAGTCGAAATTTTTTTTTGTTAGGTTGGCCGGAGTCCAGTCCGTTTTGGGAACCAATGATTCATAAGAATCGTTAAATATACTCAAATGATACTATTTATCAGGAAAAAATAATATCGGTCAATAGTTTGATAATATAATATACTTGGTCACGATAGTAATTTATATCGGTCATAATATCGGTCACGATAGTAATTTATTGGCTTCAAATCTAAAGCAAATTGTTGATCCTCTTAAATGATAAGCGACTATGAATTTAAAGTAGTGTACTTTTGATTATAAAGAAAATTTAATTTTCGGTTTTCCACTGTTTATCTTCAAGCACTTCTTTTAGAAACGTTACCATTTTAAATAATGGATCATGTGTAAGATTTAATATTTCTTTTGACTTTAAAACTGACCACTTGTGAAAGTTGAACAAAGTTTATTTAGAAAGGATTATTACAAATTTAAGTCACTGTAAAAGGACTTTAGATTCCGGTTTAAAGTTACCAGTTGAAGCCATTGCTTAAAACCAGAAAGAATATTCAATCCACAGCAATTTAACTTATTTTTAGTGCCGCAGGTATTGAAAATCATTGAGCTCTGACCTTAAATAGGAGGAATCATAATTGCATTTTATGGCCTCTATAAATTTTTAAGTTTTTCAAGCCGTTAATTTGCATTAAATTGATAATCGAAATAAAACGTTTAACACCCAAGCCTAAAACGACTAGCTCAATTTTGAATATGACAATAGATTATAATGCAAAATTTTAGAATATGTGCATGGAATGTGGTCAGGTTTATTTCAAGGTGAAGTAATTGCTCTGAAGTCCGTCTTCAGAACTATTACAGCCATTAATTAAATCCCATGCCAAAAATTTAAAAGTTGGACACCAATTAGTTACTTGGTTTATTGACTCTGAAAGATTAAAATGCTAAAACCTGATGAAAGTTTTAGGTGTCACACTTTAGTTAAATTAAGGATATTTAAATTTTGATTCCATGCAACTGAAATCAGAAAGAAAATACAAAACTTGATCTGCAATCGACTTTTTAGCCTTTATATGCGAACAGCCATTCCTTTCGAATACCATACGATACATAATTGACGGATAAATTACGTCATTCAAGTTTTGTATAAATATTAATAACGCCACCCTTTGCCTATAACGCTAAGTTATCTAACCAGATGTATAAGCAGAAGATGGAGGGAAGGAAGGGAGGGAGGGAGGGGAGTTAGGGGGAAAATGTAAAAGAAAGGTGACGAATCATCCATGAATCTCCAGAGAGAATACCAATGGTGTCAAATCCTATACGACTGTATTCAATTTTTGGTGAAGTAACAGTTAAAGGGAATACGAATATTTAAATGGTGACTATGGGTTGAATTTGCAGTAAAAGGAGATTACTAAATGCAAAGGGAAAAAATGATAAATTACATTACGCACATCTATATGGCACGGCTTCAGAACGTCCGGAAATTATCACTGGAGCTCATGTTTAGCGTTCGACCTCAAACAATGGAATAAGAATTAAATGTTTTGGCAATGTGAAAGATGGCAGCCTTTTTAAGACTTCATTCACATCGAAACAGCAAATTTTCCATAAAAATTTAGATCCTCAAGTTTGTTCAATTTCATCGGCTCAATTCGGCAAAATCGAAAGCGTATAAATCTTGTTTACAAAATTGTGATTTACAGTTCTTTTATTTAAACGATAGCACTGGTTTATCGACAGCTTCGTTTTCTTCTATACGGTATCCAAGACGGGTTACTGTACACATATTAAGAATTTTTGGTTTTTTGAAATTTATGATTATCTTCAGCTAAAATTTAATTTTTAAGCTTTTTTTCTACGCCCTGGAATTAAAGAGGTCATTTATGTATTGGAGAAAAAATAAAGATTGTTAATTTAAGATGGAACTTGCGAGAGCTATTATCTAGAACTAAAGGCCTGATATTCTCAAAAAAAAGAGGCGGTGGGAGGAATTTAAGATAGCTTATTTCTCGACTAAACGGAAACGAGGAAATTCTGTGTATAATGAAGAGCTTAGCTTACATCAAAGTAAATTTATGCACTAAATTGATCTATCGTGATTCCTTCCCCATTAAATTAAGTTTAGAAGCTTTATAAAATTTGGCAAGAATAAACTTAATGTGGAGCAGATCTTATTAACATTTCACAAGACTTGGCTAATATGGTTTGCAAGCGGATTCTAAAATTTGAGATTTTGCGCATGCGTTAAAATGGATTTAATTCTACCAAATAGGTGAAAGAAGGAGTTGTTTGCATTTAACAAGAAATTCAACTCTGATTGCTTGCGGATGGAATTAAAACAATGCAGTCATAAGCGATATTATACTCACACATGAAAAAATATCCAACAGGGAGATAATCAAGGTCAAAGAACATGAATTCTGGAAACCAGAGCCCAACCCCTCAATGAGCTAGAATCGTTGAAAAGTGGTTGTTTCAGGATATTAAAACGAACAGTGCACTTAGCCAAAAGTGAGATTTGGAAAACCTAATCAGGACAAGTTTAATAGTGATTTAGGGAAAATATTAAAGCGCCAAATACAGAAACTGGAATGAAACCTTTTAGAATTTGGAAACAAATCGCAACAAATTTTTACCAGCATGAGGGAGCTAGACGTATACCTCTATAAAACTTAAGTTAAAACTGAGTACATTGTACTTAACTTCACATGGGTCTTAGAAAATTTTATATTTCAAATTGTTTAGTTGAGATTGTAAAAAATTACATGAACATTCAAAATGTAAAGATCAGATGATCCTGATATGCCTGATCTTCATCTTTATACGCTGATTATTTTACAGTGGTATGTGTCCATCATGGACAAAGAACCATTTTAATTTAAATACATACTGGTTTGTACTCTATAAATCCTCCTACCCGAGTTGATTTAACACGTTCGCATGCAAAGACCGACACGCTCATCGAATTACTGAATTTAGTTTCAAGTCTGCAACTAAGCCACAGCAAAACCCGTTGCAAAACGTTTTAATCTCAAATGCTCCATATATTATTTAAAAAAATCAAATTAACAATGACCGAAATAGGATGCGTCATCTAATTAGAAAGTTAAATTCGTATATCAAGGGGTTAAAAATCTTGAAATAATTTTCGAAGCTTTAGTTTTAAAGAAATTAACTTAGAATTTTCTTACAAAATTGCAATAAAAATGTTTGCAACAGCCGCCATTATTGTGGAAAGGACTTTAACCTTAATTTTATTTTACTGATAATTATTCAAATAGCATTAGGGAAATTAATAGAAGTCGCGCATTTGTTTCTAGATAGCCGTTTTATGTATAACATTTTAGTAATATTGCTACAGGCGTTTGCTGTAGACCTGTGCATGAAGGATTATGAAGCATAATAGTATTTTCGTATTTGTAATAGCTATCAAACCGATTCTATTGCGAGAAATAAAGTTGGATTTTAACCATTTTTAACTGCAATTTATTTTAAAAACCTTTTGATCATGCTGATCAGGCATGATCAAAATGGCCAACAGCCCTACTACAGCAGAAGACGACTAATTGGTTCGCCGGCAAAAACCAATTAGCCGTCTTCAGCGGAATGAAATGAGAATTTTGCTTTTAAAGTGCTTAAATTTACACCAGATACGATAACCTTTCCTTTTCAAGTTGATTTTGAGAATACACGTTTGCTTTTGGGAGCTTTAAAGCAATCTTAACTAAAAATTAAAAATAAGCAATTAATGCTTTCTGATATATATTTGAATTTAAACTTAATGAAAAAATCCTTAATACCTATTTAAATATAAAGTTTACTCTAAGAGTTTACATTGCATCTCAAAGGTAAGGTTTTAGAACGGGCTACTATCCATATTTATTAGCTAATATTTACGTTGCCACTTTCTTTTAACAATCATTTTGCTTACATATTCAGAACCACTGAATTTGAGAAATCGGTCCTAGTTACTATATTAACAAATCCTAAAATAGGTATCATTGATATAAATCTTTCCACAAGAATGGCTTTGGGGTTTTTCTATTTTTTTGCTCGAGATCGTCCTTTTGATTAAAATTTAAAAACAAGAAAATTTAAATTTTCTGAAAGTATCTTGCATCTTCAAGTTTTGTTAATCAGACGATTTCAAATTTATATGAACTACACTTACTATTTCCGTAGTATTCCTGCACACCTTTGCCGACTCGCGTGTTTTCAGTTTTCTTACGAATTGCATTTGGCTCACTGCAATGCTATTTAACACCGAGAATGGGTTCAATAGGTTCTGACAGCCGATTATTCTAATAAACTTGAGTTCATTTTAGTATTTTTAGATCTCGATTTCATTATTGCAAAGTATCTTCGTAATATCTGCTTATCTAAGCTTGGTGTTCTTTAAGAAAGCAAGACCGAAAGTCGAAGCGCTTACTCAGCAAGAGACTATCTATAGCAACAACTGAAAAATGAAGTTGTGTTTTTTTTTATCATGCTGCCCCCATTAACATGTTGAATTCTGAGTCGGTGTCTAGCGTATTTGCCAATTGATTATTATGAACTAGAGGAACCCAAAGAACCATCCTTTCACTACAAGATCTTTGTTAAATTACGATTTTTCAGACATTCTTTATTCATTCGTAAGTATTGAGTGAAAAATTCAATTCTAATGCCTCCCCACCCCCAAGATTCCCCGACCCACCCCTACCAGCCGGCTGGTATCCCATCTCCCTAACATTTGCTTACGAGCCCAGCACACCAAATATAGACTTGTTAACTGCTCAGACATCACGTTTCCTCCCTCCTACCCTTCACCTTCAGCCTATCATCCCTTACAATTTCCTCCCTCTCCAACATATCCTTCGCCAGGTAAGCGAAACGACTTTCAGTCTCGTTTCCCAATAAAACTTAACCTTGTCCCTGAATTCTAAACCTATAAAGATGTATTATCGGCTATAAAAACTACCCATATGGGCTACTATAAAGACCTAAACTTCAAAAACGTGTCATCGGCAACCTATAAACCCATTATCGGCTGAATAAATGCAAAGTTAAAATTTTAAGAATTATACTGTTGTATATTATTTTAGAAGTTTGAGCCCTTCTAGGTAATGAGGTTTTATTACCAATATTAATTACGTTTCTAAAGCTAATTTTCATAATGGTAAAAAGATGCCTCAGAAGAAATTTCTATTGTAAAGATGTATACAAGTATTTTTGGACAATTTCATTTAACGTAATCTTAGCATACAGCTAAATCAAGTTATGCTTACTTTTTTAAAGGTTAGCACGTCTTTTAAATCGAGTTAATAAATCTTCCTAACCATGCATAACCAGGACATCTGAAGGACAACTTTTAATCTAAATTCTGTGCTGCTTCAACAAAGGAATTTAAAAAAAAATCTAATTTAATAGTTACTAGTTCTATTTCAATAGGAAGTCGTCTTCATTCAACGAATCGATCATAGATCTGATTCTAGAGTTAAAGATCATCTTTATAATTTTCTTAAAAGGGTTTAAAGCGGCTACATCGAAAAGGTTATTCGATTCAAATACAAGACTATTGAGGGAAAGATTGAAAAGTATTACTGGAAAAATTTGCGTATCCTGCAGTTTAGAATTTATAGAAAATTGTTATAAATTAATCAAGAATTTTCTGATCACCATTTGGGATTTTGGAACATTTTATATACAGGTTTCTTTTTATTAAGGAATACGGAACCAATTTACTTCTTAACGTCCTTCTCAAATCTTATCTAGCTTATAAATATTAATTTTTTCAAACTTTCCAGGAATCGCTGAAAATATTTGCAAGCGCAAGAGGTTGAAAGTAATCTCCGATTTATAAATGAAAAATTTACAAATGTTTGCTTTGTAGAAATTCGATTTAAAAAAAGTAACACTTATTTCTATGCCATTACGCTATTCGTCGGAAATTAAGAACCTTGAGTTCGAAAACTAAGACTCGTTCCTAAAATCAGCAACTATTCAATAATTACACATTTCACACGATGGTATTCTAAGAAACTTAAACTTTCCTTTTCTGCCTTGCAAGTAGTTTTTCTTGTAGTAAAGTTTGAAGTTAAAGAAGCGAGAATTTAAACCAAGATTTAAGAAGTATAATTTTACGAAATGTTTTAATGCTTTTTATACTGAAAAAAATTTACTTTTAAATACAGGAAACTATTTGGAATTGTAGTTTTCAAGTTCTTCATTTATATCCTTACATCCTATATTTCCCACTACATGGAATTCAAAAGAAATTAGATAAATTAAAATGCAAGTAACGATTAAGCCGAAACCAATTATTATATTTTTTCTTTATTTCATTTCTTTATTTCATCTTCATCTTTATTTCATTTCTGTATACTAATCGATTAATATCCAAAGGAAGTTTTTATAAGCCAATATTAAATTTACCTTCACGCATTTGTACGGAGACTGCCATTTTCCACAACACCAGATTCGCATAAAAAGCCCTAGATATGCTCGACTTCTAGAATGATTATGCATATTCAATAAATAATCATACGACTATTCATTCGGTACAAAAGGCTATAGAAATGTCATGGGCAAAGGAAAACTGAAATTTATTTTTGAAATACCGAATAAGAAAAAGGCTGGTTGAATGAGAACTACAAAATTAAAAACCGTTATCGGAAGATTATTTCGCTTTTGTCCCTTGAAAGCTTCAAGAGTAACACTGTTATCTTTCTGTAAAATATCTTCACTGATTTAAATACATTAAACTGAAATCATTGCCAAGTTTCATGTGCAATATTTGAAAACCAATTCGATTTATTTCTTCAGTTATAAAATTTAAAAAAATGCAAACTTTAGATATCAAATTCTTTTTACGAAATCACGCAACGATGTCCCGCTACAATTCCATATTTAAGACTAACCATAATTTTACCAAGGTTGATTTTTTTGCATTGCATGGAATTCAATATCAATCTATCGTTTAAGCAGACAAGTTAATTTAAAAGATAATTTACACTGGTTCAAGTTTAATATTAATCTTATGAAATTGTATTTTTAGTTTAAAAATTGCGAATTAAAAGCTCTTAATTCAAAGAACATCGATTATTATAGAATTTGATTTTTATTCCCTTAAGAAACAAATACAAGAAAGATCTGACTACGTATTGCATTTCGTATACTTTCCAACAAAGAATTTATGAAACTGGGTCAATAACTCTTTAAATTATTCTAATTGTTAAATAAAGGTAAAGGGCTGAATTTTAAATGCATTCCGTGTTCTTAACTTTAGAATACATGTCAAATAATTTGTTACTAACAATTACTTTAAAAATAGTCACTCCAAAAATAACATTCCAACGTTGGAAATTGAACAGTTTTGTTAACGTATAGAACTATATTTAAGTACATATATTGAGTAAAATGGCTCTGAAAAATTGGATTTTACTGATAAAAAAGTAAATCCTAATAACTGATTGGTATAAAGCTCTACTGGGAACCTTTTTCAGTATATGGTGACTTACGTTTATTCGGAAAGCCAACTTGAACAAGCCAGCAATTAAGATACTTTGCACACAAGGATTATGGAAATTTTGCCCATCTCTTCCATCTTGTTTCCTCGGATAGTAACTAGAAATACCAAAGTAATTGGATAGAAAAATACTCATTTCCATGTTGTCAAAGCTTCGTTATCATAAATTGCTATTTATGAAATTCAAAAATTTCAAACAGTTTCGACAGAATTTTAGCAACCTTGAAATAAATCAAATATAATGACTAAATCATTCCTCATAGAAATCAGAACTAGAATAGTACACTGAGCCCTCTTCTAAATCCTTAAATTATAAATAGTATCAATATGGAGGAAATTCTGAGTAGTCATTTTATCAATGAACAGCAATCTCAAAATTATCAGCAATTCCACATGGATTTTTAACATAGAATTAAAAAACAAATGGATGAGTGAATGCTTATAACACTCATTTTAGAATAGTCCATAAGGCATCAAAGGAAGCTTTCAACACCTCAAGAAAAGAGTAATCTTTAGAAATATAAAAAGAGACATCTAGTTCATAGACGATGAATTTAATAAATCATTACCAAACTTCCAGTACTGGTTTCCAATTTTAGAACTTTAATATCAAGTTGCACAAACATACGGATTCAATTCTTTATCATTCTTCGAATTCAGCTGTCTATCATTAAAAACAAGAATTTAGGACAATTATTCACATGCACACAGCGGAATGGACCAATTTCAAGTTCATTTTGCTTTGTCAGCTTTTCCGATTCTTAAAATTTCTCAGTAGTCGAGCACATTTATGGCCAGATCCGTAAATGAGTGACAATAGAATGGGAACTACCAGAAAGACTTAAAATTTATTTGAAGTGACAGTGTGATAATGAATACAAGTATTGTAATCTTTGTTCTGTTTCGGGAATGGAAGATTCGATTTTTATTTTATCTCTGGTGATCATTCAGAAGTCCATTTCAGATTTGTTAATCAGTAAATGTAAGAAAACCTGATCTTATAACAGTGATTAATCTATACAAATTCTTCAGAATCTCGTTTGCATCAAGCTTCAAGAATATCATCTTCAGCAATAAAGATAATTATTCCAAATTAGGCAAATAATACATTGTGAAATGTCTTCAGATTTTTACAACGTAAGAATTAAGTCACAAGAAACTCAAACTTGAACCAAAATCAGAGTTATAAAATATAAAACGTATTTTGAGTTCTCATTTGTGATGAATTAGATTCAAATAAGTTGAATATAGATACACTCGTTAATGAACAATTGTCAAATGGAGAGATGTAAGCAAGCCGACCTTCAAAGAAAGCAATATCAGACAACACAGTACCTATTCTAACTATCACTGAAAGTATTCTCTTTGATCAACCGTCTGAATAATTTGGAAGTTCTCATTTCAAACACTCACTTCATATATTGCTAGGATAAGCTGAATTGTCAGACTTAACGGGGGAAGAGGAAGAGTAGAGATGAAAAAGCGACAGAGAACAGAGTTCGCTCTTATTCTGAGCATTTAATAACTTTTGAAATCCCAAGATTCCCGATTAGTTTTGAAATGCATGCGAATGTTTAGTTATAGTGCGATCCTGGATGCTAAACATTTGTATTCAACACGTTCTGATGCATCTGACAAACTTGTTAGGAACGCTTCAACAGCCTCCAAGCGTGGAGCCAGAATGGAAAATTGAAGCACGAAAACAGACGACAGAAACTATGTATTAATCTAAATTACATTATTCAAAACTGAAATAAATGCACTGTTTAGTAATAAAAGAATGAGTGATTTGACTGAGAGAAATCTTTTCATCCACAAGCAAGCCATTTGATGCATTTTATTCGAAGAAATACATCAGACCTCTTTCCATATGAAATAAACTTCACCCCAAAGATAAATCAAGCAACCAACAATAACGTGCCAGACAGGTACCTTAAGCAAAAGCCTCGTCTTAATCCTTTAGATCAACTGAGCAAAGCGTCACTTTTTTTAGGGGACCGAAAAAATTTAAACGACAACATTTGTTTATTCTGAGGAAAGCATAGTTTATGAACATAAGACTACCTTTCACTTGATAGAAGAAAATAGTCAAATTCTTAGATTTATGAACAGCTACAGCCTTTCTGGAGCGTACAAGGTAGCTTAGCTACACCGGAAGAAGTCATTGCTAAATAATTTCAATTCAATACATATAGTATAAAGACTTCATCTTCCGGAACAAGATGTGTGCCACTTTCGTCATTCTATTTAAACTCTATATGCAGATCAAATTCATTTGTATTCGAAATATGGTTATTCCATCATTTGAAAGTTCTAATTTCATTTATAGGTCCATGAGCAGTCTGAAAGTGATCAGACATTTATGACAAAAAGAAAATATACAATTAAAGACATAACGCGATATAATGCTCATCATTAATTTATATTTAAAAAAATTTAATTTTAACAAATTGCTTCATGGAATTTTCATATTCCTAAATGTAAGATTTTTTAAATAAGCTAACTGCAATAGACTAGGAAATTTACGTTTTTTGCTTTATTTTCATTTAATTCAGAAATATTAAGTGTTAATTTGGACCGAGTTAATTCCAAATAAATAGATGTTAAAAATATAAATTAAGCTTCTTAATAATTCAGTCATCGTATCCTAGTTCTACCCAAGTCCTCGAGTCGCTGCCCTCCCGCTAGCCGGCTAGCTTTCCCGCCATCTGCCTATCAAGCTGACTATCAATAAATACGAAATCAGTAAATGCTATTCTTTTAAATACTGCGCAAACCACACACACGCCACTTTCACATCTTTTACACTCATTTCAATTAGAACCCACTATTTTCTCTTAGAAAGAAGCTTAATTTTACACTTTAACATCGAAATTAAAAGTTAAGCTGGGAGACAAATTAGTTCCGGGTGTAGTCTTGACAGTGACGCCACTGAAGTTCGTTCTCTACCTACCTTTCTTCCAAGAAGCAAAATGTTCAAATGCATAATTTTTTCATAGAACTGAAATTGAAGTTATATAACATATTACATTTTAATACAGAAAAATTAAAGATCTGAAGTTGGTATTTTAAAGTTATTTTAAGTTAACAACGTCTTTAATTGCATTTTACTCTTAGCAGTTGCCGATCACATATTGTAGATGATTGTATTTCATTCCAAGCTGAACAAAGCATATAGGTACCTTAATGTGCTCCACACGAAGTATTCTAGGATTTTTTATTCTATTGGAGGATTTGGCAAAAAATGACCAGAAGTTGTAAGTTATTATACAAGGTCTGATAATCAGATCCGATTGCAAAGCAACTTCAGGTCAATTGTCAGAATTCCTTGCTATTCTTTTCCCAGAAATATGAAACGAAATACTATTACGCAGACAATTCTTCTATTTCGAATTTATTCCTATTACGTAGACAATTATATAAATCGTGTAACAAAAAGAAATTACATAAGGGGAATGGAAATTGAAGATAAGTGGAATATTGCCAGAAAATCTTCAAAATCAAGCTAAATCCTTTTGAACAAAATAGTTCTAGAAAACAAAACTAGACCTTCTAACTGCGTAACAAGCGAAACCAATTAATATCCAGGGACATCAGTCATGATACTTCATTCTTTTAGCAACAGAATCTGCTCACTTCCTCCTAGTTTTGATGCAAAATTCGGGTAGACGACCCCATTCGAAAAGCAGTCTTCAATCTCCTTACAAGTTAAACTCATATTACTAGCAACATAAATTGACTCAGCTAGAGCTACTCGAGTTCAACGCGAGTTAATTTTATATAATACAACTATCCATGATGTACAAGTAATAACAATACAAGAAACGATGTTAACAATAGATTTGAATTTGGAATCTTACAACATTTACCAACTTGACATATCCTCCGAGAGTTGAGGGAGGGGGGAGGCAGTATGGTACATCTGATAAGATGCAAAAACAAGAGCATAGCTTTTGTAGTATCCAATTCTGACTTTCAGATAGAAGGCATGGTTGTCACTAGGATAGAACCATTAAATATTTACAATGCCTTCCACCTTCCCCTAATAAATTTCGAATACCTTTGAGAATTTCGTTGACTCTGAAATACAACTATTCCAATTATGTTACCTCATTGCCAGAAACCAATCTTGGGGTTTGTCTTCAAGAAATGTACAGAGGAGAACTGCATTTACTAGATACACCTAGTGTTATGCTACTCATTGACGATACTCTTACCCATTCTGCCTGAAGCTATAATATTAGAGATGTTTAGCATTACACTTTATAGTTCAAGAATCCTTGAATTAGGCAAATTGACTGCAATCGACTTGATTGAGTTAAACCAATTATATATTTTAAGGTATGCGAGAAAACGGACCATTCAAATCAAAGAGTTTTACTAGAAATTTACGGCTGATTGCGTCTCCTTTCAACAATCGGGTGATTAGTGCATCAATGCAGATTACTTGACACAATATAAAGTCTGACTTAAATTCAAAGAAATATTATATAATGTCTCGACATTTATTCCTACGGGAAAAACATAATAGGTGCCTTTCTATATTCATGAAGAGTCGCATTTAGAGCCATTTCTAAGGGAGTGAAAGTTCCCGTTTCAGGAATCTGTCAACACCAATAATCACAGTTCTGGAACCAAGCTGGATAAAATAAACCATAAAATCAAGTTTGCTTAAGCATATCTAAGGAAAACTAAATAAAATCATACAATAAGCGTATGCTATGCTGCTATTCTAAGCTCTGAAAAACCATCAAAAGCCTCTATCAAACAAAGAGAATATGAACATACTTTAAAGGCCAACTATACTCTGATGATAAGACTACAACCAATTATCCGAGTTCACTTTATCAAGAAACTAGGAGAGGGGAACTTCTCTTTAGAAGACTGGTCTATTAAGAAAAAGTCACACATAATGAGTGGTTGTCACAGTTCGGTTCTTGGGTTCTCTCATTGACAACGATATTTCTCTAAAATTACTCTTAACTCAGACCTGTTGTCTGATAAAGTTTCCGTGTTCTCATCTATTACATGGCCAAATGTTGGAAAACCTTCCATAATTAGAAATCGAAGCCGTTTGAAATATAATTAACTATTCTAGGACCTGTGAATAACTAACTATATATTGAAAGAGTTATTCTTATCAGAAAACCAAGCAAAGAAGCAGGATGAGTTAGACCAAGTTTTAAGCAGTTTGGCATTTAAACTCATGGAAAAATGTTTAAGGCTCAGAAAATATTGAAGTCTTATAAACATTTGATACCACCTTAACATTCCAGTTTTACAATAGGGATAGTACCACAGATCAAATCCATTAATTTTGCCTAATTATCAGGATAGCCCAAAACTTTCAACCAACTCGATAAACCACGCCACCCTTTCTAAACTTATCCAAGGCATCCGATACGGTTTGGAGAGAAGTTAAACTAAATGGCACTTAATATTATGTATTCTGCCTTGCTTTGGATTTTCTGCACCACAAATACATTCGAATTAAATTCAACAAGACATATTAAGATCTTTAGACTGAGACTGTTCATTCTTCAGAGATCAATCTTATAGCCCTACTTTTTTTTCTCAATTTTTGGGTGGTGTAGAAAAAAGGAAACAGAAACCATTTGATATTGAAATATTGCTAAAGATAAGGGATACGGAATCATTGGGAATGAGGTTGGATAAAAAGTGAAAATAGAAGATTTTAGAATGCGATTGGGTAATTTGGATGCTAGTAACATGGAAACGATCCTTACCACTTTGATTGCAGTCCGAGTTTGAAACAAAACAAAAATTGACTTTCAATCCAACTAATGGCTTGCTACTAATAAACACATGTATAAATATTAGCCAAAGTTGTATTTCGATGTCCAACCCCTCACATGAAAGATTCCAAGTTCCTGGGATTAACTCTTGATCCATAATTCAATATTAAAACTTATATTAAGACCATATGGTTTAGAAAGATCGTAAATGCTTAAACATCCTCAAATATCTAAGCTTGCAAATAGTGTAGAAGGATACAAATATTCTCAGAACTATGTTTCCCTGAGAAGACTTATTCTGGAATATTTTTACCCAATTTATTACTTCACGTCTGGCGGTCAGTCTTCAAAAAAGAACATTTACAACCTATAAGAGCTTCTATAAATTATACAGTTACGGTCCCCTATTTTGTACTTCTTGCATCTGTACAATAATCAAAGACTTAATAAATACAGCTCTTTTAACTTGGATGAAACTCCAAACCTGATTTCTCGGAAGGTTGAACGTCTAAGATCCTGCATTGAGCCCTCAGAATGACTACCGAGATATATCTCCTTCCACTTGGATCAGAAATCCACTGTAAACAAGAAAAGTCGCCATGAAAACCATCTAAAACAGCTGGCATTAGAAATCAATGCCACTTATGCATCCGTGGTCTACGAGGAAAATCTACTGGCTCTTTGTTGGAAATCAAAACGACCATTGCTCTGGATATACTAGAAGATACCCACCTTAAATACCTCTCCTTTGAAAGAGGAAAAATCCTCCCACTAGTAAAGAATGCTGTGATTATCCAGCTTCACTAGATCATATTTTGGACTGCAATGTACTTTTTAAGGGTGATTTATCAACCGATCCACTTGTAGATTTTCTGTCAGTCAACAACATACTGGCGCTGATCTGACATGTCAGTTCTTTTGTGGAAAATAAAAACTGAAATTAGCAACAAAAGGCAAGAGTGCTCTGTCAGATTTCCAGAAACCAGAAAGTTGACTATTTGTGTCGTTTCCCAAGATAAGATATCTATCGGTTCACTAAAGGCCAGCATCTGCCAAATTGATAGATGGCAAAAGCATTTCGGATTGGAAGTTGAAATAAATTGCTGAAAAAAAGCGTTTCTAGAATTTCATGAATTGACTCAGGAAATAGTTCAAACTTCATCGATAGAACAGATCAATACATGATTTGTTTTGTATATAATGAGAACTGTCACAAAAATACGATCGGATGTTCAGCAGCTTTCAACCTGTACAGATGACGAATGCTGTAGCCTTCATTTGTTTTCTGAAATACTATATGTACAGAAAGACAAGATCTTCCCCTTTCCCACCCCAATACTCAATATAATTGAAAACAAGAAAAATTCACTATCTTTCCCTTCGCTGTTATCCGGGTAAAATACGAGCTGTGCAGCATTAGAATCTTAACATTTCAAGCTACAGACTTTTAACTTGTGTAGAGCACCATGTTCAAATGATGTAAAAACTGAATTTTCCTCTCGAGTAGGGAACAGGCGAAGACAAAGTTCGAATTTGAAACTTCCGAAAAGAAGAAAAGCTAGATAGGCAGGTATTGTGTCAATAGGAACAGGCTATCTTCAGAATTTCAACTAATAAATATCTTTGGAATAGAATATTGAAATACGAATTAAAAACTGAACAAATAACAAAGCTCTACGACAGATTCAGACAAATCAAGAATAGGGAGATGATCCAATATAAGTTTCCGTCTAAACTTTCTAAATCAGTGTTTTAACTTAATGGAATTATCAATGCATCATTAGACGACTTAATCCCAATAAAATTTTGCAAATTCTTTGCAATTTGTTTTAAGTAACAGAAAAGGGTTGCGACAGCATTACAAAAGAAGCGTGTTGCAGCAATATTTGAGGTTTTTATCACCTTCGTTGGCCAAATTATACTCGTTATATTGAATGCCATCAGCAACATACAAAATTGAAAGATTTCCATGGAATACACATCTGCAGGTAGTTGCTGAATACACTACATCTAGTATATCAATTCAATAATATGAACTACTTTTACATTTGTTCATGTCTAAAGGCAATTCAGTAATTTTTTATAGGATATTCAATACCATATATCAAGAATATTGAATATTGTTCATAAAACTGACTTAAGCTTGTTTCAAATTACTGTAACGCAATTGAATTTAGACACATGAATAGCAGATATCCTAAAAAACCTATAATGTCGATATTTAAAAAATTAGCATTTTAAATCAACATTTCATAACTCCTTTTTGAAACAAATTAGGGAACCAAGATATATATAAACGATATTGGAGATTTCAAATATCGCAAATTTAATGGAAGTTTACTCATGAAAATGGCGGTATGCAACGGAAAAATTTCCACCTCCTGAAGCAGTTAGGACTAATTTATTACATAAATATGAGTTAAGTCTCCCAGTCTTGAGATTTTCGGCAATTAATACACTTTAAGCATAATAAAAAATATAAACTACAAACAAATTATTTTACTAGAAAAATTATATTTTATATTAAATCGTCTAGTACACATCAAGCTGCAAGAGCAAACATATTACAAAGGACATTTAAAGTGAAATCTTGGGAACTTTCCATGAATCGATATACATTTGTCTACTAATATTCACCAATACAAAAACTATTTCAAGCAATTTCAAACTTAAAAATCAAGTTTAATACCTGAAGATTTACCAGCCATTGAAAATAATTTTAATTTCAAATATTGTTACAGTAATTCATCGCGTTTGAAATGAAGTGAGCTGATTTTTTAGAGCATTTCCCTTGCTCTGGGACAAAGGCGTTTGATTTTGGGTGTATCCTTTACTATACATCTTGAATTATTTTTACGATTAATTTTTACGCTTGGATGGTTAACAATTGAAGTAGAAACCTTCACTCGAACAGGATATGATTGACTCCTTGAATTGGTGGATGCAAGAATGAAATTATTTTTCTTAAAATCGATGAGCAGAATTACATGTAAATTTTACAAAATTATAAACTTTGCGTATCGATGTTGACTTTGAAAATTAATTAAGACTATTTCAGGGCGTGTCAGGCTGGTGGAGGTGGTTTTCCTCCATAAAACACATACGAGTGACTTTCAGGAGCCTTTATTGTTTCTGCGTATAAACATTCGTTGCCTATACATGCTTTCGAGTTCATTTTCACCTTGGACAGAAGATTCAAAACTAGCATTAGTTATCGACTATCGAGTAATATATATTTGAAATAAAGCACAAATTCTCTATCAAAAGCAACTATATCAGCAACCAAGAATACCTTTAAGTTTGGAGAAGATAAATCTCCAATCGTTTCCAGAATAGGGACAAGTGAAAATTCACACACAAGGATAACCTCGTCAACGAAATCTGCAAGCTTCAGAATGTAAAGCGAGATTTCAGAAATGCGAAATTTCGTATAAAGAACAAGCTTCTGTAATTAGACAAAACGGCAAATGGCTATACAATAAGAAGACAAAAATAACAGCCAAAGATTAATTGAAATCTTGTAAGAAGGTGAAGTGAAAAGTTGTGGTAATCGGTAAAGACTAAGTATGTTTGCGTAATTCTAAGTTTCACTGCAAATGGAAGTCTGGGTATGTTTATTTTTGAAATGAATGTATAACTTATTTTTATACGAATGGTAGCAAAATTCACAATTTTCTATTTTATAGTGTGCGTATATCACCTCTTCATCGGCGTGAACGTTATCGAGGCGCAGGATCACTTTCTTGAACTGAGAATTTAGTTGAAAGTCTTAAAATTAAATTTAGATGCATTTATTTAAGAAAGATATTTAATAATTCTAATCTTTACTTAGATTTTAAGAGAAAGTGAGACAAATTATTCAAATTAAGACATTTTATTAAGTTTTTTTTTCTTAAGGTTAAATATTAAGTGATCAGTGGCCCATGCTAAAAATTAAAGTTATAATTAAAGACTGCCGTGGGGAAACAATGGTAAATAGGGGTATTGATATTCACAGAATGGCTAAACATTTCTATAACGATCATCTAAATCAGAAATCATTTTAATACTATCTCGTAACGAAATTCGTACTAAAATTTTATATTTAATATATTAATTTAACTGTCAAATTTAGCTATTCCCTTTATCGCTTTATAATTTTGAAAAACTTATTCGATCTCGTATTTACTATATCCCTGAAAAATAGAGGATTAACATAATATAACGCCATCGTGTGCGCCGGTGCCTATAGTAGTAAGTTATCTAACCAGTTGTATGAGCATAAGAAGGAAGACCTTTCAAGGGAAGACGACGAACATGATCGAGGTATCTGCAGAGAGAAATCCATCTGTGTCATATCCTACAAAACTGTATTCAATGTTTGGTGAAGTAATAACGAAATGGAGGGGACAAGAATACTTAAACAAATGGTGACTATGCAGATGCGATTAAATATGTGTAACCGATGCTATGCAAATGTGATTAAAGGATAAACATCTACGCGATCTGTTTCCGATGTAAAAAGTATAAACTAAGCTTCCTTTGAATACTTATCTAATTCTACCTAAACTGCAGAGTTAACCCTCCCACCAGCCGGCTGGCATTCCCACCGTCTAATTATGGCCCTTTGAATACACTAATGAATCTACTTAAACATATTTTGCCACTTAATTTTTCAGACGTGTTGCATTGAAAACCATTCATTCAACACTTTCACACATTACATTCATCTCTTGCTTAATTCTCTTTTCTAAAACCAAAAAAGAAGCTTAATTTTGTACTTTTACATAATACCTCTAAAAATTTAAGGATCTATGATATTTGTGAAATTTATAGTTAATTAAGGTTTAAAATTTAATCGGCACTGAAGAGGTTAATGCATTTTTCATAAATTACATTAACTCTCGCTCCCGTGAAAATGACGGGCTGAGGTTTTGATCTCCACTTCTCGCCCCCAAGATATTGCCGTGCCGGGGTGTTCAATAGTAGCGCGACAAAACGATTTAAACGAATCAATTTCTTTTGGCCGGAAATCATTTTATTTCTCATTTTATTGACCGGATGGCAGTGATAGTCTAATTTAAATGTAATTCCAGATTATTTTCTAGCAGGTTGTAGCACTAATCGGATATGTGTACTTGTGATTAATTTTGCAATCTTAGACCAGTTACTTCGTTACACGTGGTCCAAATGAATTCGCGCGGTTTGTTACCTGCGTTGAAATATATTTTATAATATTGTGCTCATTATTAAGTGTAAAGTTTGATAATCCAGAAGAGGCGAAAACAATAAGAGATTTAGGAAGGAAACTCTGTACCACAGTCCAGATTGTAACGTTGGCCTCTGTATCTCATTCTTCGAAATTTACCACACAAGAAAAATTAACGAATCTTTATATTAGACGCAAGATTAATAAAATTGTCTCGTAATGTTTAGAATACTTATTTCTTAAATTTTCAT
Organism: Argiope argentata; assembly: GCA_026289955.1. Lineage (NCBI taxonomy): Eukaryota > Metazoa > Arthropoda > Arachnida > Araneae > Araneidae > Argiope > Argiope argentata. The sequence continues at coordinate 6,873 of JAOUZG010011548.1, read as the reverse complement.
TACTTGCTGGAAAATCAGCATTCAAACAAAAAAGCTTAAGCGTTGACTTTTCATAAAATTTTAATTTCGTAAAATTTTAACCTAAATAAATACCGAAAATTAAGAATTGAATCTTATGTTTGTTATTTTAAATAATTTTCACTTATTTTTATATAATTTTCTTGAATAAAATATACACTTTTATGACCGTTTTCTTGAAAACTACCCGATAGTTAAGGAATTAAAGATTTGTACCTTACATTTTAAAACTTCGATTTAAACTTATAGGGATTAATTGAAAACCGCACGATGATAAGTAATAGTTTACGGAATTGACGAAATAGAACTATTTATACCCTAACAATTTTTCCTGCACATTTTTAATTTAAGGTTGTAGAAATTATGCCGAAATTAAAATTTTTTATCAATATTAGCTTTCGAGATTTTTAAATTTATTTACTCGTAAATTCTAAAAATACGCGTTTGGCGTCTTTAATGACAAAGACTTTTAGAATAAACCACTGATCACAAATCTGTCTTCCTGAATATTATCTAGTTACTATACTATAGTTTGCTAACATTTGATGCATCTTGACAAATGTTTTATCAATTTGCGAGTTAAATTTAAGTTAAAAATTATTTAAGGTTCTTTGAGAAAAGTTTTAATCCTTTTATAACCGTTTCTTTTTAATGCATTTTAATGCATTTCTAACGGGAAGAAAACTGATCATTAATTTAAGGTTATTTACGATGTTCATGCTGTTATGAATGGTATTTAACAGATTAGATGTTAAATCACTTGATCATGCTACTTTCTACGACTGAATTTGACCAACAGTAAATTAAAGAACAAGCCTATGTTTTGATATCCTTTTAAGTTCCATCAATTATACTGGAAGTTGTAAATTGTTAATATTTCTATAATAAAGTTTCACATTTGAAAAGTACTAATATTTAAAATTTATGTTTTGTAGAATCTATTCAAGGTGGGAGCAGAAAGCAAAAACAGCTTATTCGATTGTCAAAGCAGCAATTATTTGATTCTGAAGCATTTTTTAAATTCAATTTAGGGATATCTCGCTCCCTTACAGATTCTTCAGAAATATTTGAAGTCGGCATTGTTCTTTTGTGTTGCGTTTAAAATTTATTCCTAGTTCTTGAAAATTTTAAATTGAGCATTTGTTATTTTTTCATGTGTTCAATTCTATTTATAAGAAAGAATCTTAATAGGTCCATGTTTCCATAAGTGAAAGCAAGTCTATTGAAAATTTGGAAAAATAAGAGAAGATGAACACAAGATACTTATTCAACATAATTCAATCAATCACTGATTATTTTAATAAGGGATTAAAAGTGCAAGTCGGTGAAAACTACGGCGATTCTGCATAAAGCATGGTGAGGATAGAAAGAAAATGCAGAAATGAATACAATAAATTGGAGTTCTCAAGCCAAATGAGTTTAGGTTTTGCCGTTTAAATGACCTTGCTTCCACATGAAGCTGTTCTCTGACTATGAGGCAATTCAGAAACTCATGTAACAAAATAGACAAATGGAAGCTTAGTTTCTTGTATTCGTGCTTGGCCAGCGTTATAGATATTGTCCAGCACTATCAGATGAGACTAGTTCCTTACAATCGGACAGATCATTTGGTGATAACCAACTTGACTACAAAAAGCTAACAAAGTAAAAGAGGCCAGCACTATTGATACTGAAAGGAATTTCAACTAGCTGTTTTTTTTTTTAGTTTCTTCTTTGCAGAACACGCTATCAAATATCCATGAAAAGGAGTTAAAAAGGGAACAATAACAAATCATGTGTGCAAAATCCAAAATGATTTTAATTTCTCAAAAGCTGATGTAATCCCAGATAACAATGGTATCAATTTTTCAAGTTAAGGCTCAATGAATGAACAGCGTGCAGAAATGACAAATTCAATTTTTTAATATGATTATAAAAATTCAAAACTCCGTTGATGCTAGCTGCTAAATTTGTTGCATAGTTTTCGAAAGAAATAATACAATCTTCCATAATCTCATTTCCAGGCTGAATGGATTTCAAAAATAAAAAACGATCATCAGGATAAATGTGAGATTTAGATCTTACAAGCAGCCTGGATCGTAATCTAGGCACATTTAGAATGTAATATCGCTGATTACGAAACGACTTCAAAACAAATTTGTATTTACAAATATACTTTTATGATGAATACCATTGAGGTTACTGGATCAGAAGTGATAATTCTCTTATTCAGTTCTAAATTACGTTCTGTGAATGAAATTTATCAATGAAAAGAACTGATGTATGGGTGCCCAAGACATACTCTTGAGCCTAAATGGCCGACTGAATAAGACACTAAAAGTCGGATGAAAACGATTCGGCTCGTCTGACAAGTGCCATAAACAACTATTACGATGAAATTTTAAGCAGACACCAAAATACATTGCAGACAGCATTTGCAAGTACATTCGGCTGGGATCACTGGGCAATATGCATACAATTATTGGAGGTGTCTACCAAGAAGTAATTAATCGGGAAAAGTTACTTGCCTTTTTATAAAACCTTTGGAGTACTTAGATTAATCTTTTGCTGAACTTTCACCGAGATAATAAAATCAGGAATACTACAATAGATTGATTTATATACAGATCAGAAGGCACAATGTAAGCAATTGAGTTAATGGAATTGATTTAACACAATTTCAAATGGCTGATAATCTTCATATAAATCCTCTAACCGGAATTTAAATATACGTTTCCTTAATGTTGTAGCGATCCTGTTAACTACTTATCCGGTCAGAGGACTAATCTAAGTTTCGTATACTACATAGTACAGATAAGCAATGATACATTCAACAAATCATACCAATTAAATCATGCTAGAAGCTTGATTTTAGAATTAAAATTCTAAAAGTTCAATATTTAAATTCATTGAAGCTTACATCCATCTTGAGGAAATCGCAGCACTTCTAGATTCTCACGTTAGAAGACGGCATATTCATTTTTAATTAGAAATCAGGTGATATGGAATATCTTGCCTTGAAACATCTCCATTCAAGTCTTCCTAGAAAGAATTATGCACTTGTAACATTTGGCTTGTTACTTATTGCATTTACAGTTACGCACTTTTATATATAATGTAAAATATTTCAAGATCCTTACTTTGAAAAAATTCATAGAACAATTTAAGTTGAGATATTATTTGAAAATTTATCATTTCGGGAAAATTTCCCAATATCTACAATATACTAGCTGATGGAAAATCTAAATTTGCATAATTTGTGTGTTTAGAAAGGATGGAATTATGTAAACAATTTTTCACTGAGCTTATGTATAGCTCTGAAATTCGGCTGGCATAGTTTCTCTGATTCGATAGTTCATAATTTTGAATTACATGTAAAAATGGTATAAAATTGTCATCCATAAAATAATCTATTGCGACGATTCAGTCGTCACATTATTATAGATTAAGAAGGGTTATTTAAAGACTATTCTAAGTATTTAATACACCTTCATAAAAGTAAAAATTTCATCTAGTAAGTATATTTAAAAAATAAAAACATGGAAGACAATTGGTAAAGAAATTCAGTTAAATGTTAATTTTTTAGAATTTCAGTCTAGCGTATTTATGATGCACGAATCTTGAGAGAAAAGATCTGCTTTGATTATATTTCATGGAAAGTAATTAGAACTTAGAAATTAAGGATAATTTAAGAGTTAATCGTAAAATGACTTCGCAGTATAGGCTTGGGTAATTATGAGAATGAAATTCAAAGCCTCTCAAACGATCAGAATGGTTACACTGTTAGGAACTATTTCATGGCTATGTTATGCCCAAAATTCCGAATATATTTTCAGCCAAGGACTATCAGTGCACTAAAAGGATTAATTAATCTAGTGATGCATTTTCAAGATTTTATAACTGAAATTGTAAAGCCTCAATGAAACAAAAACCATTACATAAAATTTAACATGTTCGTTGCCATGAATCATGTTAGAGATTAAGACCCAAAAATAAGATGCTTACTTTATTTTCATTGTAGAAAATATAAAATAGGCGTGAGCACAGGTTATTCGCATGGTGAACGATATAAACTAAACATGCTTTGCGATCTAGCAAATTTTATCTCTAATGAGAACTTTTCTTGTCACACAAATATGGGTGATATCACTCACAATTGGTAACAATTCGAATTTGCTTCAACTGCGTTTTTAACTTTTGGATTTGGTAATATTTCGCCAATAATGTAATGAATATAGGAAACTTTATAATTTAAATTTTTACCACATTCCCCATAAAAATATTAAAACATTGCTAAATCCCCTTTTCTAAATCACTGCATCTTGTTTTTAAATTGCTCTTGGTAGATATCAAATATCTAATCTAGTAAATAAGGGAATCTTGAAAGTTTCAAACCATTTCAGAAAATAAGTGGTTTGATTTTTGGTTATTGATTATAAATAACTGAAAAATTGCTTCGGGTTTGCGTCTATTCCCCTTAAAATTCTATTGAGTCAAGAACAATTTCGGATGTGGAATTTCGGGAAATAGATTTTAAAATTCAATCTTTAATTCTGAACCCTCATTGGATAATTAAAATGGCTTTCTAGACTGCACTTTCTCTAGTCTAGAAAAACAGCGGTATTTCAACGTACCTAAAATGTGAATATCGCACCATTCTTGTTGGATTGCATGTAAAAATATGGCTGATGAATGTTAATTTAAATAGTTTTATATCCATCAAAATACAATCATTTTTAAAAATTTCACTAACCTTGAGTACAAATCAACCAGAAAATTCCATGGGTGGACTCGGGAGGGAGCCAAGATATTTTGGAAAACTAGTTTGAAGTACAGCAAAATATTCATTTAATCGGAAAACTCTAGCCTTCCAATCGGAAGCTCTGCCTTTTATTATTGAGGGATTTCAATTCCGAAGCCTAAAAATAAAAATCCATTTTCATAAGGCAATGTTAAGTTTCAATCTTTTTCATTTGCAAACTTCAGGTTCTCAAACTTTTTTTTTATAACTGTGCAACGAAACTGGCACGCTCAGGTCACCATCAATCAACCACTTTGAATTTGATTCGGGTCGATGGCTTCGGATTACTTCGGAATTCCTACAGGGAACGGAGGAGAGTCTCGTCTTCCGAAATTCACGACGGCGGCGGGTGCGTGCTGGCTCGGTGTTCATGCGCACGTCGAACGATGAATTGGAAAAAATAATTCTGCTCAAGTAGAAATTTAAAAAGAACACCTTCGTTAATAAGTGAAAATTTTTATTTTTTGTTAATTTCATTTACAGTTCTTAATTTATATAGCTATTAATTTTCGATATTAGTTGCATTTATTAATATTTAACTGAATGTTCTAAATATTTTTTTTTATTTTGTATCTACATTCAATAAATTAAGGCATTGAAAAGATACCAACCGTAATGCTTATGTTATAAGCTTGATTATAATTCCAATTAATAGCATTTCTATTAGTATCAAATCAGAATAATTCTTTGTCATTTGATAAATATAAACATATAAACCAAGATTTAAAAGTGAAAAATCCTATAATTGTCATCTGAATAAACGGTAAAGTCGGCTCTCATCCAAGACTTAGGGGCTCATTAGCATGGCAATACAAGGTTACAAGTCTGGGAGCGTTTAGTATGCTATATTAGACCAAACAATTTTATTAAAAGTTTGGATGTCGAAATAATAAAAAACCGCGTATTTAAAGTAAAAGGCTTTAAAACCTCAATAAGTAGGACAGAAAATATTAATAAATATCGCATAAATGAAGTTATTATTCCAATTTATTAAAACCCTTTCTACCTGTATCTCGCGTTTCGTACTTGCCATATAGAAAAAACAAATTTCATGATTGATAATACATGAAGTACATAAATTTTTTAAAAAGTTTAAGCATTTTCCCAATAAAAACCTGAAAACCATTTTTTTCAATTCTATCTTTTGTTTAAACTGTACCCGTCGACTAAATTCTGTTAACTGATTATTTAAAAACTTTCATTAAAAAAGATTCAAATTTCGTTTGCTCATTTTCATAACTAATTCGAATCCGATGCATTCTGATTAGATCAATTCTTACAGTTCAAAAATTTATTCAAGTAATTTTCAGAGATGAATTCTCAAATTTTAAAGCAAAATGGAAGCCAAAATAGACTGGTTTAGAATTTTGAAACCGGGTCAGACACCGAGAAGAGTACAAGAACTCGTATCTTTCAGTTCTTGTACTCTTCTCTGTACCATAGCAAAATAAATAAGCTTGCACCTGAGCGTGGAACATTTTAGTCTGCATGAACATTAAGAGTTAATTACTTCAAATGAGAGAGATTACTTCATTAAGAGTTAATTCCTTAAAGTGAATTAAACAGAAACTGTCAAAATCCACTTTAAATTCATGTTCGCCTGACAATTCAGATGCATGGTACAAAATAAATGTTGCATCTTTAAAAAATAAATTTGAGCCATTTTGTTTCGAGGTTCTAGAAAAGTTTTGAATCTAGAATTTTGGAAAACTCGTTGGAATTTCATTCTATCTGGATAATATTTTGATTAAATTCCTTCTCGATTATGAATTGTAGTTTACGTAGACAGTAACAACAATTCTTTAAAAATGAAAATTGATTTTAACTGCTAAATAGCACAAAAGATTTTAAAATACCAAATAAGTTAGAACTTCCACTAACTTGAATAGAATCGTAATACAATACTTAAAAATTTTGAAGTACGAGACAGGAAACCTTTTTGCTGAATTTTAAATTATATTTATGATGTGCTTAAATTTTTATTAATGCAAATTTAATTCACTTATTTAATTGGAAATAGAGAAATTTCATGTTTAAGATTCAGTTATTTATTTTATTTGCTAAAAATTTCTTTA